>JADCRB010000059.1:231396-360704 GCA_021464245.1 Carallia brachiata | reverse complement strand
ACGCCTCCATTACCACTTGAAATTGTTGATCAAGAGAGCTTAAAGAGAAAGAAAAAGACCTAGTACCAGTGTCAGGGACGTGGTAGCTAGGCACAAAATATTAAGAGAGAAAAAGAGAGAAGAAGAAAGAATAGTCAGGGAAGATAGAGAGTTGGGAGCAAGAAGCAGCCAAGGATGACCGCTTTGACACCAATGTAAGGACCCAAACCAAAATAGAGAAGAAGAGGAAGAAGATAGCAGATCAGGAAAAGAGAAGACAGAGAAATTTAGGGGAAGATTGATTAATTCATCATTCATCAACTAACTCCTTGCTTGTTCTACATACGTATATATAGCCAGCTAAGATACTACTAGACTCATGCTACTGACTTATTTACTTGGACCTAATATAAATTGGACCATTTACTGGACTGGTGCTAGCCTAAACCTTAACAATACAGTTTCATGCTTGGGTCCTAACAGAAATCAAAGAACTAAATAATAAATATTGTTTTACCCAAAAGAACCTTCTTTTCGGTTTCAAGAGCTTAAAAAAAAAAAAAAATCTAGTAAGCTCTATTTTGGCTTGATTAATTACAGAAGAAGACAAGAAAGAAGAAGAATTAAGAAGAGAAGCCGTGCATTGGAGAAGAATAAGAGGCCACTTACAGTCTATAAGTGTTGATCAGCACTGCGGTTGCCATGAAAAATCAAGAAAATAAAGCCTTAAAGACTAACAAATGAATCTTTTTTTTTTTGGACACCCAACAACCCTTCTTGGGGTATCTCAAGAAAATGAAAGCAAAGGTAGACAGAGAAGAGAAGATTAGAGCGCTCAAAACGGGGAAAAAAAAAAAGAAAAAAAAACATTTTAATTCAAGAGTAAAAAAAAAAAAAAAAAAACAGAGAGAGAGAGAGAGAACCAACCCTACAGAAGAAGAAGCCTCAATCAATCTTCCCCTCTATTTATCCTGTATTTCGTTTGGTAAGCATTGTCTCAATCTCCTCATCTCTCTTCTGACTTAAAATTTCAAAAAGCAATATAGCCGTTGGATGACTCTTGGACGCATTCCTAAACAGGACAGGAAAGGAGAGACAATATTACCAGAATACCCTCCTTAACCTCATCTCCGCAAAGACAACCGGACAGCGCATCATCTTCATTATCCACAGACTCTGTCAAGGGAAGGAGAGGCAATTTTACCAGAATACCCTCCCTAATCTCACTACCGTCACCGGACGGACAGATGGACAAGTCTATTCCACTGAAATAGGGTCCTCCTTGTATGTTGGGAATTATGTGTGCATTTTGAATCATAATCCAACCCTACTGCGGAAATTTGATCACTAGTCTTTGTTTGTTCTGAGACAAGAAAAGAAAATTAAAAAATAAAGAAATCGCAATTAGCAATTAACATATAAAATAAATAATGTCAAGACATTAAAGAAGCAGCACAAGAGAGAAACGAATCAGACGCATAGTCTTTTTTAACTTTTCAAGACGAAACGGAAGAGGAAGAAGATTGGATTATTGGGGGATTTAAAAAATCGACAGGATTTTTATTTAGAAAAGAAGCTATCGGTTGATTTTGCCCGTTGCTGCCTCAAGGCGGTGGAGAGCTTGAAGCAAACAGATACTATTTTGAAAAGAAGATATAAATCAAACGCTACAGGCATAGGTATAGGATTTAGGGATATGGATGATATTTATTTATATATAGGTTTTGGTTTTAAAAAAATAAAAATAGTAATAAACTATCCATTGAGACACCCTCATTATAGATGATCATAATACTAACATATGACCAGATTACATGTATAATACCAATACATGACCAGAATACAAGTGAGACAGGATCTTTAAGGATACAAATATTAGCATAAAATTTTGAGAGCAAATTCAATTTTCCTTCAAATTTTTGCTCAGAACTGTCACTGCAGCGGCTGTCATTTTTGTCCCCAGCTGGGCTTCAGTTAAGCACTATGATTAGGAGCTCCAATAACAGTTTTGTTTTTTTTTTTTTTTGGAGTACATAAAAAATATACAGTTTTGATCTTAAATTCTTAATGTAATGAAAAGTAAGAAATTGGGAAAAAAAAAACTGATATACGTCTGGGCCCGCTCTAACTAATGGGCGAATCCGGCAAAGAATGTTTCAATTTAACGTGGTCTCAAGTCTCCCTCAAGGCCTCTCTTGTGCGTGGACACTTGGGTTCAGACGGGTGGAGCTGGAGGTATTCGCAGGTGGTCCTGTTATTGATAACCAAGGGGGTATCGCCTAGCCATCCTCAATTTAATTTAGACTATTTGATGAACGATAAGTTTCTTTCAATAATATCTTTTCAGATTAATTTTTAATTTTTGATTCCTTATTCTTGACATCGTTTTTAAATTATTTGAAATGTAAGGCTATCAAAAATACTCTTTCACTATACTCGACAGAACATAAGCTCTCAAAATTTTGTGCTCATTCACGTAAACTAGATAATGCTATGTTATACCTCATTTTATAAGAGCTCCAATTTGGTGGTGTTGGATCTTAGATACAATTATTTTATAAGCAGCATTCTAAAATGGGTAGAAACACTGCCTAATCTGAGGTATCTGCTGCTGAGCAATAACAATTTTGAAGGTCATATTCCTCCTTGCCTGAGATCTAGAAACACTTGGGATGTAACAAATAGCTTTCAAAGCTTTTATATAGTTTATGAAGTTATGGTTGAAAGTCTATTTATAAATTTGGGCTCTAGTGTTGATTCTGCTTTTGAAACGAGCATGCAGTTTACCACAAATTTGGACCCTAGTGTTAATTCTACTTTTGAAATGCACGTACAGTTTACCGCAAAGAGTATTTGTTATTTTTACAAATGAAGACCCCTCTTATACATAATTGGAATCAATTTTTCTCACAATAATTTGAAAAGAAAGATTTGATCAGAACTCGAAAATCTTAGCATTATTAAGGTGCTAAATATAGGGATAAGGATTTTTTTAGTCCTAAACCTTTAGATTTTTTTACGTTTGAGTCCTAAATCTTTTAGACATTTCATTTGAGTCCTAAACTTTTTGATTTTCTACCAAATTAGTCCCTCTGTTTAACAAAAGTGATCAATCTATTAAAAAATAATTTTAACTTTACAAAAAATTATTTAAAAAAAATTAAATATATAAATTGAATGTCTTTTCTATAAAAAAATATACATGTTGCATATTTAATTTGTATATTTGTTGATTAAAAAAATATTTAATATGCATATTTTGTTGATGAAAAAAATATTTAACTCATGTATTTAAGCTTTTTTAAATGATTTTTATTAAATTAAACTCACTTATTAATAGATTGACTACTTTTCGTAATTTAAAGGACTGATATAGTAAAAAATTAAAAGATTTAGGACTCAAATGAAATGTTAAAAAGGTTTAGGACTCAAACGTAAAAAAATCTAAAGGTTTAGGACTTTAAAAATATTTATCCCGCTAAACATATCCCACAATAACTTGACAGGGCAATCCCATCGACTCTTAAACTTGAAAGAAGTTGAGAGTGTAGATATTTCGTGTTAGCTTTAAATTAACTTAACACTACTAATTTATTAATTGAATAAGATCACACAATAATAATGAGAAGCACACCCATAAAACATAAATCACACGTCCTTATATACTTGCAACAACAGAATCCTAATTCTATTCGAATATGGAAACACACTAAACAATCAAATTCTACTTTAACAATAATTAACAACTAAATCTGGATTAATTTCAACATCCCCCCTTAATCCTGATTTGGTGATGTTTGCATTTCCAACATCTGCTTCAGCTTGACAAACGCATCATACTTCAACGGTTTCGTAAGAATATCTGCAACTTAATCTTCAGACTTACAATAAGTCAATTCAATCTCTCATTTATCAACTTGATCTCTCAGAAAATGAAAACGAGTATCAATGTGCTTACTCCTTCCATGCGTTACTGGATTCTTGGCCAAATTAATAGCTGAAATATTATCAACAAATATCTTTGTAGGACCTTCAACTGGAATATGAATCTCACTCAATAAATTCCTCAACCAAATAGCTTGACAACTACTAGAAGCTGTGGCTACATATTCTGCTTCACAAGTCGAAAGTGCAACAATAAATTGTTTCTTCGATGACCACGAACAAGCAGTTGTGCCAAAGTTGAAACAATAACCAGAAGTGCTTCTTCGATCGTCAACATCTCCACCCCAATCACTATCAGAATAGCCTACAAGAGCACAATTCTTAGATGAGGTATAAAGTAGGCCATGATCAAACGTCCCTTTAATGCATCGCATAATCCTCTTAGCAACTTGCATATAAGATTGACGCGGAGACTCCAAAAACTTGCTAATCAAACCAACTCCATAAGATATGTCAGGTCTTGTGCATGTTAAGTACCTCAAACTTCCAACAATCTGCTTAAAGTGTGTGGAATCAACATGTGCTTCATTGCCTTCTTTAGACAATTTAGTTCCAACTTCAACAGGTGTTCTCACAGGATTGCAATCATGCATCCGAAACTTCTTCAACAACTCTGTAGCATATCTCTTATGGCAAATAAAGATTCCATCATCTCCTTGAGTCACTTCAATGCCAAGAAAGTATGACATTAAGCCCAAATCAGTCATCTCAAACTCACTCATCATCGACTTCTTAAAGTCTTCAATCATTCTGATTGTTGCCTGTGAAGATCAAGTCATCAACATATAAACATACCAACAAGATATCACCATCATCATTAACTTTCACATATAAGGCATGCTCAGACGGACACTTCTGAAAATTAGCTTCATGGAAGAAAGAATCAATGCCTTATTCCATGCTCTAGGTGCTTGTTTCAATCCATACAGCGCTTTCTTCAACTTATACACCTTCTCACTTCCTTCCTTCACAAAACCTGGAGGTTGCTTCACAAACACTTCCTCTTCAAGTGGACCGTTGAGAAAAGCTGACTTCACATCCATTTGATGAATTCTCCAACGATTCTGAGCAGCCAAAGCAATAATGAGTCTAACTGTTTCCATGCGAGCAACAGGGGAAAACTTCATGGTAGTCATAACCAGGACGTTGTTCAAATCCTTTAGCTACCAATCTTGCCTTATATCTCTCTACTTCTCCATTTGATTTCCTCTTCGTCTTGAAAACCCACTTCACATCAATAACTTTGTGACCTCGTGGGATTTTAGTAAGCTCCCAAGTCTTAATTTTCTCAATCGCCTTAATTTCTTCATTCATTGCATTCACCCACTTAGGGTCTTGAATCGCCTCATCAAATGATACAGGTTCACAATCTGCAAACATCACAAAATGCACTAAATCTCCATTATCATTAATAGTATCATCGAGGATTACCTCATAATCTTGTAATCTAACTGACTGTTGGCGATTTCTCCTCAGTCTTTGATTCTCTTGGGGAGCTTGTGATATTGGATTCTGAGCAGGAACTGGGGCAACTTCCCTATTTGCATTAGGGACAGCAACTTGAGACTCCTATTCTCCCAAAATAGCAATAGGACATCTCTGAGAATCATTGTGCTCCTCAGCATCAAATTTCCAAGCTTCATCTTCTACAAAAGTCACATCTCTGCTCAAAATTACCTTCTTTGTCACGGGATTAAAAACTTATATCCTCCTTTTGAATAACCAACTAAAATTGTCTTCACTCCTCGATCATCTAACTTTGTCCTCGTCTCAGCAGGAACATGTGCATAAGCAATTGAACCAAACACCTTCAAATGCCTCACACTAGGCTTAAAACTGGTCCATGCTTCTTCAGGAGTGATATTTTGAATACTTGTTGTTGGACACCTATTCAACAAGTAAACAGAACACACAACAGCTTCTGCCCAAAAGGGATTAGGCACTCCTTTGGCCTTCAATAAGCTTCTAACCATATTCATGATCGATCTGTTCTTCCTTTCAGCAACTCCATTATGTGTGGTGTGTAGGGAAAAGTAACTTCATGCTTTATGCCATGTTCTTCACAATACTCCTTGAATCATTAGAGACATATTCACCACCTCCATCAGTCCGCAAAACCTTTATATAACAGCCACTTTGCCTCTCAACAAATGCCTTAAACTTCTTAAAGCAATCAAACACTTCAGACTTCCTCTGCATGATATAACCCATGTCTTCCTCGAAAAATCATCAATGAAGGTGAGAAAGTACCTATTGTTCCCAACTGATGGAACACTCATTGGACCACAAACATCGAGTGAATAAGCTGGAGTGGATGCCTTGCACGCCAAGTTCTCCTTTCCACAAAAGGTAATCTGCTCTGTTTTGCAAGGATACAAGCCTCACATATCTGGTTCGGATGATCAATCCTGGGCAAACCTTTCACCATATTATCCTGTGCGAGCACCTTCAAACTACGAAAATTCAAATGACCAAACCGAAGATGCCACAACCAAGATTCGTCTTTCACAACAGCACTCAGACAAGTATAAACATCTGTGGCAATATCAACTCGAAACATCCGGTTCTTCGTCAAAGGGGATTTGAGAATAAGTGTACCTTTACCATCAGTGATTGAGAGACAGTTATCACGCAGTATAATGTTATACCCCTTTTCAAGCAATTGGCCCAAACTGAGAAGGTTGCTCTTCATATCTGGTACATAGAACACATCTGAGATGTAATTATGGTCTCCATTCTTCAACTTAATGAGAATTCGCCCTTTCCCATCACTGGAACGCTGCTATCATCAGCAAATTTAACTGTGGAGCGGATTGACTCATCAAGATCCACAAAAAGCTCCTTCTTTCCACACATATGATTGGTGCATCCGGTGTCCAAAACCATGTGTTGTAATTTGGTGTTTCAGTGGCTGCAGTAACCATCATGAGGGCTTGATTTCCATCACCATCTCCTTCTTGTGCATGCTCTTGTGCACAGTGTGCTGTCTGATTATTTTTTTTCGACCAACACTCATGAGCATAGTGGCCACGCTTGTGGCATGAATAACACTCAATATTAGATTTATCTTGTCTTCCTCTACCTTGACCTCTTCCTTGGCCTCGGCCTCGACCACGACCTCTGTTAGTCTGGTCCGTATTCCTCTGATAATTGTCTCCACCTCCATAATTATTGTAGCGACCTCCATGTCCTCTGTTCTTGTAAAATTTACCACGTCCTCGTCCTCTTCCTCTTCCACAAGAGGAATTTTGCCTATGTTGTGATTGATCATTCTGCTCAGCTCTGATGGGAGCTTGACTCTGAAGGGCTTGCTCGATTGGCTTCTCAATGCACTGCTCGTGAGCTTGCAACGTGCTCGTTAATACATCAACTGACATTTGCGACAAATCATGTGCTTCCTCAATTGCAACCACGATGTGCTCATATCGCGGTGTGAGTGTCCTCAAAATCTTCTCAGCTTTAATTTGATCATTAAGCTGCTCTTCATAAACTTTCATCTGATTCGTGAGGGCGAGAACTCTACTGATATAAAATGAAACTGTTTTGGAGGTTTCCAGCTGCAATAACGCAAACTAACGTCGTAAAGTTTGAAGTTTCACATTCTTCACTTTATCCGCACCTTGAAAAGACGTCGTCAAAATATCCCATGTTTGCTTAGATGCTGTTGCACTTGCAATCTTCTCAAAACTATCATCATTGACTGCCTGATGAATAAAATAAAGTGCCTTTTTATCCTTCTTTTGCATATCTCGATGAGCAGTCTGTTGTGGTTCTGTTGCATCTGCAGCAATATCTTCAACTCCGTTCTCTACGACACTAAGCAATTCGTTGTAGTCAAACAATACTTTCATCTGCACACACCATCTATTGTAATTTTTCCCAATTAAAACGGAAACTGAAACTGGAATTGAGCCGTTCATATTGAAGTTCATCGTGTTCAAAATTCTAATTTTTCAAATTTGACCCCTAATTTTATTTTCTTCAATCTGGCCCCTCTTTCCTTTTATTATTATTATTTTTTTTGAAAACAAAGTGACTGCCGTGAATCCAAACTATCACCGGCGGTAAGGATGAGCTCTGGTGACCGGAGGCAGGTTCCGGCGACAAACTCCGGCCGGCGATGAAGAGACCTTAGTGGCGCAAAGTTGGCTGCGAACGGTGGTAGGGACGGCTGAAAAACGACTGCTGGCGGCATAATCCGTCGGCACAGAAACAAAAGAGGACCGATGGCTTGGTCCGGTCACTTTCCGGCGGCGAATCGGCGAGTTGAAGGTTGGGGAAGGAGGATCGGTGACCGGGGAAGCGATTTCTGGTAGTTTCGATGTTCGTCGACGAGTGGAGAAGGCAGAATCGGAGAGGGAACAGTGGCTGGGATCTTCGGTCTTCCTTTGATCCGCGAGTTTCAGGTGATTTTTCCAGCGCGTGGGTGCCAGAAACGGGGAGATCGACGTCCGGCGATGAAGAGAACAGTTTTCGATGATGAACGGCAACTCCAGCGGCGGCGCGTGTGGCAGCGCGTGGAGTCGGCGGCGGACTCCGGCAAAAATTCCGGCTGTACTCCGGCAGCTTCTTTTTCCTCTTTTTAGATCAGATATCTCTCACGATATCTGACAACTACAATTTTACTAGCACTTAACTCAAACAAACTGAGCAAAATTTCGTAATCAACCTTTATTTTCAACTAATTGGATCCAAAACTCGGTGACGGTGACTTCTCGATCGACCAGCTCTGATACCACTGTTAGCTTTAAATTAACTTAACACTACAATTTTATTAATTGAATAAGATCACACAATAATAATGAGAAGCACACCCATAAAACATAAATCACACGTCCTTATATACTAACAACAACAAAATCCTAATTTTATTCGAATATGGAAACACACTAAACAACCAAATTCTACTTTAACAATAATTAAGAACTAAATCTAGATTAACTTCAACATTTCGTACAACATTTTGAATGGAAAAATTCCTCTTTAGTTTACTCAACTCCGCCAACTAACTGTTTTCACCGTGACACACATTAACTTATCTGGAAAGACTTCAGACATGGTTGCATAATTTGCAACTTTTGACAACAGTAGCTATGAGGACAATTGTTTCCTGTGTGGACCTCCAGTGACAAAAACTTATAATGGACATCCATCATCTCAATTATCGGCCAAGAATTCAGGTGAGCACGAAGAAGAAATTGGATTGATAAACATGGATGCATTATATGCAAGCTTTCTATCATCTTATAGCGTGGTGCTGCTGGGAATGGCCGCAGTTCTTTGAATAAACCCACATTGGCGACGAGTATGGTTTCACTTTGTGGAGTTATGCATCAACAGATGTTATTATTTTATTGTGGTCAATCTTCTTATGCTATCTAATTACAAAGCTTCACAGCCTTGTGTCTAGTCTCAATGATGTTTGTGTATGCATTTCTCCTTTCTGTATTTATTAGAAAATGTATTTAATAAACCGTCCCTCGGTAGATGATAAAATATAAGATCTAAGAGTTATATATATGGATTATAAATAAGGCTCTACATTGTTCAACATAACCGACTCAAGTCCGTTTAATTGGAATTTGATTAAAATGTTGAACATGTGACGTGGAGGACTCAAGAAATACTCTCTTCAACAAAAGAAATGAAAGGCAAGGGGTAGATACGAACAGGCACAAGCTATTGGCTTCTATTTTGTTAAATCTATTGCTTCTCTAAGTATCATCAAACTCAACTATCCTCTGTTCTCATTATGTCTTCAAAATTTACTAGGTTACTGTATGTGGAAGCAGAATTATAGCCACAAATCTGAACATAAAAAAGATAATTTCATGTTCAAGGCACACCTCACCACCATTGATACCTCCATCATAGCATGGTTTCAAGCTGACAATGCGCTTTATGTACAGCGTCCAACATCCAACAGCCAGATCTATCCTAATTATCTCACCATTGCTTTAGTAATGCTGTTTTCTCAACAGTGCATAATACGTCGTATGGGTGTTACATAAACAGCCTAATGAATTTGATGTACCCAATGCCACATGCATACTTCTCAAAAATGATTCTTCACCAAAGCAATCTTTTCTATACAAAGAAAACGTGCTTGTAAGCTAGTTATTCACTCATAGTACCATAGCCAATTTTTCCTAATAGAGCAAGCATAGACCAGGATGTATAAATTTGCATTCATTGAGCTAATTAGCTAAAAAAGCAAGACAATAGATTACTACACATGCATTCAGAAGGAAGTTCCCGGCTGTATGAAGCACCACAAACCCTTCCACAAGATAACAATATCATAGGACCAAAACTAATAAAATTACGATGCACAAGATATGATCATCCTGAAGATTTTGGTTTGCAGTTGTTCGTATAAAAAATTATACCATGTAATCAATATAACTTACCAGAACATCCCAACCAGTTGGAAAACACACCTCCTTTAACTTCCACCAGCCTGCTGCAAGCAGCAGATAATGATGTACAATAAGGTCAAAGCAATCATAACACCAAAGGCTGGTAAGAAAATCAGTATCTAAGCATAGCATCATTCCTCTGTCTACAGAAGATAATGTTCATACAAAAAAAGAACTAAAGTTAAAAGCAACAACAAAGAGCAATAGGATAGTCCTACAAGAGCTATCAATTTGGGGACGTTGGAAAGCTTAATTATTGAACCAAGAATGTTGTGTGAGGTGAAATTCAAAAAATTTAACCGAAAATTACCAACTTCACATCTTCCCCACTGCCAATTATTTTCTCACATGCACTACGAAAAAAGTTAATTTTATAGAGCAGATCACGTGTAATACGTGGATAATTTTTTTTTCTTTTTTAGTAAATCTACAAGCCAAACAAGATCTCTTGCACTGTTATCACAATAAAAGGCATACTATCAATATCGTGGAGAGCTGGCACGGCAAATTAAACATTGCCATTGAGAGTAAAACACAGCAGTCATAGTTGCACATCAAGAGAAACTAATCAATCAATCCCCAAGCAACGTAAGAATTGTTGGGTGCACATCTCTTGTAAAACCAATGTTCTAGTGAAAGCATGCATCTATTGAATTAAAGATCACAATTGAATATGCATTTCCCTTAATTTGAATATCAGACATAAATATTAGTATCACCCTAATGATTCCAGTTTTACCTACTTTACTTGCTTAAGTATTTCAAATGGTATAGTGTAAAAAATCACTACAAAAGGGGCAAACAATAAAAGACTCCAAAATGACATCTTTGCCCAAACTAAACACTTAATATACAAAGTCACCTAAAACATATGAGTTTTGGCCACGACAAGAGACGCTCATAAATTTAATTGATCACCTGGATATTGAACATGTTGGAACAGGAAAGAGAGTAAGATTAGAAATAAAAGAATTGTTTCAAGTCGTGTAATAGTGTCACTCTCTTTAAGGTAAAATTTGCCCTCACTACATTACAACAGAAGTATATTACGAACTCTCTCACAGTATAAAATGAAGCACACTCGACTGCAGGTTGTAATACTGAAATTAAGCTCTCGAGAAGTTATTGTAATATCCAAAATTACTCAAAAAATGCATAAAGACTTTCTTATCTTTCTCTATATCCATGTGAATGCCTACATCACATATTTATAGGGAGAATAATTATATAGTTATTTAGGTAAGAGACGCATCTTTTGGACCCAATGGACACTTCTCTTCTAACGTGTATTTCCATTAATAAACGTGTCTCCATAACCACCAAATTAACTAGGGGACACGATTCTTTATTTTAAAAATTTCCCAAACAAAACACAGTCCCGTTTTAGCATGTCTATACTTTTTTCACCTACATCCATTATTAATGATTTTTAGATAGCGCAAAGGGGTTTTCTGTAAATCAATTTCATTGTTTCTTTCCCTCCCTTTCCTTATGTCTTCTCTTTCTCTAGAAAATTTATTTGTTTTGTCTTCCATTTCATTATGCATTTATTCCAGCATTAGCAAGAAGAACAAGAACAATCGTTTTTCTTGATAATTGTAGATTTTAAAGTAGAAAAAAAAAAACAAAGTGGTAAAAATGGTTGCAAAACATATTTTACTCTCTGCACATCTGCCTTAGCATGACATTGGATGCAAGCAGATTGAAAGGCGAAGCACTAAACTTTCTGTGAGTACAAGAAGAAAATTGCAGCATATGTGCTAATAAATATGCTAGGAAACATTGAGAGGGTAGTCAACGTTTAGAAACAATTAAACTGGAAGCACAGTACCATGTTAAAGGAATATTCAACACAACATCATGAAGTATTGATCCCAAAAATTTAAACGACACCTGTAAAACAACTAAGGGATGGTCATCTCTAGCATCCACCGCATACCCTACATATAGAAAGTCCCAACAGCCGAAATTTTTAATTAAGAAGAAAAACATGGTTTTCAGAAATGTAACCTTTTGTCAGCAGAGTTAATTTTGACAATCTACACAGACATTAAACATATAGAGGCCGTTAAGCTCAAAACTAAAGTTTATGCCAACTCACCAAAATTGACGAGTGAAATAGAATATTCATTTCCACTTTGCTTAAACATCTGATTAATTTTCCAAAGTCAAGCTAGAAACTTAACATTATTTAGATGCTAATATATGAAGCACTGTGAATTTTCACATCATCAAACTTTTATAAAACTGCTTCACCTTGTCATCCGTGTTATTTATTGTTGCATCTCGAATTCATTAATTTTAGATAAACAGAAAATAATGCACCCCTTATCAGTTTGCAAACTTCCAAAATAGATTTGAAGTAGATTCTGGACAAGTTTCCAAAAACATGAGTTTTCATGTAGGTCTTCCGTTACATGAACTGCCTCACAATTGAAGATTTAAGATAATAAAAGTGGATATTGTTTCCACTATTGTTCGCAAATTCTTTGGACTCTTTAAACATTTTCTATCAGATAGATAACAAAAAAATACATGAGTGTCACAAAATTACATAGCAATGCCATCTCTGATCCTCAGTACCGATTTTTAGCATAGCTCACTCCAACCGAAGTTACTCAACTCTATCATCTACTATGAGTTTGCTAATTAGATCCCCTGTCTCCATTATTCCCTATTCAAAGCTCTAACATCATGACAAAATAAAAGGCAAAATTAGGGGAAAAATGAAAGTAACTAGACAGCAGCTAATGCCATGGTCAATAAGACACAAGCTAGTCGCCCCCTAATCTTGTCAAGAGTTTCAACCTAGCGGACAAGTAATCATACACAAGGTATTGCAGATGGCAATGTAGGCACAAAGCAACATCCTTGAATATGAAATTTGGAATACCTGTCAAATTACTAAGCTCTTCATCTCCAAGCTTGGAAGAATCAAAGTTAAGCTCTCCAAATTTCTTAAGCCTAGAAACAATAGTAACCTGTAAAGGGTGATAGTGGGAAAGAAAAAATAGAGAAAAAAGAAAATGAGGAAGAAGATGGAATGACAAAACAATTTAACAAAATTTATCCTTGTCCCTGTTAGCAATGTGCAAAATGATAGTGCTAATGGGTGCTGGAAGGAGGCGCTAACACGGGAAATCATTTACTAATACTTTTAGGATTTGGCGAAAAAATCAATCACTGGCAAAGCTGCAGATGATTCTTTGGACAACCAAGACTGAAACATCCTATTTCGAGGTGATTACGAAATATGGCTTAATGTTGAAGAAGTTGGAGCTGTTGGTTGCTTTCCAGAATTAACAGCTTTTTGTTTTTGATTTTTTTTCCTTTCTTTTGTTTTTTTTTTTTTATACTTCCCTCCTAAAGACAGGTGTTAGTTAAGTTAGTTGCTTTTTTTCTGGACAGGTTTTAGGCTTTAAATTAGCTAGCTTTACTTGTTAACTTGTGGTTGTATTTAAATGAGTTTAAATTTGAAACATGAAGTTTGAATTTGTATTCAAATTTGAAAGTTACTTTTGTAACTAGTTGCTGTAATTTTCCGATTTCAACTTCTGAAATTAGTAATGCATATGATATATATTATTAAAAATTGAAACAAGATAATCAATGAGAATTGTATATGCTTTAACTCTTCAGGTCCCAAAACTCTCGATCTCTTCTCTTATGCTGCTGCTGTAGCTTCTGTTCTCAGTTAATACAGAATCAGAACCTAAGAGACATAACACTTAAGCTACACTTGAAGATCAACAACTAGAAGTAGTTAGACAAACAAGGGACTAAAAAGCTCAAAACCTAAAATCTGGCAAAGTTGAGACTGGTTCAACTACTTATGTATCCCTACATCCCACAACAATCCCATTGTCAACATAAAAATAGCAACATAATCAGTAGCACAAAAAAGAGAATACATGATGGCCAAACTTAAGAAGGTTTTCACCATATAGAGAATCATAACTACCCACCACTTTTAAAAAGAAAGTAGAACTGCACATCCCTTGTGGTACCTCATGTGGGTTAAAAGAAAATGTGAGACAGCTACTAGTCTTCACTAAAGTCTACTTACTCAATGGCAGCTGAAATGTGTGTGTGTGTGTGTGTGTGTGAGAGAGAGAGAGAGAGAGAGAGAGAGAGAGAGGGAGAGAGAGAGAGAGAGAGAGAAGAGAACTCTTAAATGCATCAAATATGGGTTGGTTATATTGTTGAAAGCCAAGACTTACACCTTCAAGTTTCCCAAAACTGCTAGTAATCTTGTATATAAACAAAGTCTATTTGTCAGTGCAAGTTGAAGGATAAAATAGCAAATTCTATAGATCATCACTTTATCCAATAAAGCCAAAGATATAACAAGTTATGCTCACCAGAAAACTTCTCACATCTACAAGAGCCAGACAACAAGACAATTAATATTCTTGCCTATTCTTACTAAATGGAAAATGACAAAAGAAAAGTAAACTATATCTTAAAAAAGAAACTCCACGATCAGTAATCTTACAATTGGAGATTTGTAATTCCTTCAGATTGGGAAGACCTAAAACAAAAGAGAAGCAAGTGCTTTTTAGACAACTAACCAAAATCCAATCAAAAACCTAAAATTAACAAAGGAAAACCACTGAGTCTCCACTAGAAATCCTTAAGCCTGTATCCCAGTTCATAGTGAACATCATGGTGGTCAAATTTACCCCAATTCTCTTCTAACAAATCAATCATGATTTTGATGGAAACTGGCAAGAATTCAATCTGAAAAATCCCAACTTCAAAATATGGTATTGGCATATATATACGGTCACTACATCAATCAATATAGGTTCATTATATTAGATAAAAGACACAGAAGGTGCCAAAAAGATTTAACACACATAACCACCAAGAAACAAGCACTTAAAGACCAATAACCTGAAACAGCTTTCATTTCTCTGTTGTCAATGCATTTGCAGCATCAAATATCAAGAGAATGAAGTTTTGCTTAGCCTCGGTCAAGAGAAAGTCAGCCATTGAGGGTCAGAGCCATTTCAAGAGAGAGTAGCCGAGCAAAAAAGATGCTTTCACGAAGTTTATAAGAGATAACATCCATCCAACCATTTGAAATCATGGGGTACCTCTCCAAGTGCACAGCCACTTCTTTTACCTCTTTCTACACCATATTACATATTCAGTTGTATGACATGCACATAAAAAATTTTAAGTTATTTAATTTTCTATACAAAAAAATAGTTTTTACATGTCAAGACCCTAGAATAAACCCAAAAAGGACTGCAGCGCATATGTGTGCATACATAAACCAAAATTACTACTCCATCCATTCATTTGGTAAATTTTCTAAAGTTAAAAGTGGTTATAAAATGAGCTAGTCTGTTGGGAAAATTTTCAAAATAAAGAGTCGTGTCCCCTAATTAATTTGGTAGTTATAAAGACGCGTCTATTAATGAAAAGACGCGTTAAAAGGGTTGTGTCTGTTGGGCCTAAAAGATATGTCTCTTGCCCAAATAACTATCTAATTATTCTCTCTGTAACTATGTGATGTGGGCATTCACATAGAGATAGAGAAAATAGAAAAATCCATACATTTCTGTGAGTAATTTTGGATATTACAACAACTTCTCGAGGGCTTCATTTCAGTATTACAACTTGCAGTCGAGTGTGCTTCATTTTATCCTATGAGGGAGTTCGCATTACACCTCTGTTGCAATTTAGTGAGGGCAAATTTTGCCTTAATGAAAGTGGCGTTTGTTACACGACTGGAAGCAATTCTTTCATTCCAATCTCATCGTCTTTCATTTTCAACAATCCTAAGGCAAAATTTTTTATTTAGTTCGTGATTGGATCATTTGAAAGGATTGGTCTTCCGACTTCGTCAATTAAGATGCGACCTCTCATAAAAAGAAACGTGATTTTTCATGAGAAGAAACGTGACTCTTCAAAGAAAAATACGTTACTCTTCAAAGAAAAATACGTTACTCTTCAAGAGAAGAGACGAGACTTTTCAAAGGAAGAGACATGACTTTTGATAGGAAAAGACATGACCATTAGTAAAAAGGGACGCAAACCTTTATGGAAGAGATGTGACCTTTCATACAAAGAGATGTGACTCTTTATAGAAAGAGACGCGACCTTTGATAGAAAGAGACGTGACTTTTTATGGAAAGATACGCGACTCTTCATGAAAAGAGACATGACTTTTCATAAGAAAAGATATGACCATTAGTGGGAAAGGACGCGACCCTTTATGGAAAGAGACACGACTCTTCATGGAAAGAGACACGACTCTTTGAGTGGATAAGACGTGTTCTTTCAAAACGAGTCATGACTTCTATAGGTGACTATTCAAAGTCTTTTCACAAGTCAAATTATTTTCTTTCTTTTACAAATAAAAGAAAGTAGTAGATAACTTATAAATAACTATGTTGTAGCATAGACAAACTTTTCAAAATACTGTGACGCTCGTGGATCGCGACCACTAAAGCAAGTGCTTCTAATGTATTTGAAATTAATGACCCTTTAGAGTGAAAGGGTGAGATGTTAACCGTTATATTAACGGTATCTCTTAGCGTATAATTTGTGGTACCATAGTAAATATAAAAGACTTTCGAAAAGTCAGTTGCGTATTAAAAGAAAGTTAATCCTTAACTAAAAGAGTTAACAACAACTTAATGAATGAGACATCAAATGAGGGATGAGTTCAAGTCCATACTTATTGATCACCCATGATGGAACCTCGACTCAACACTTGATACAACGCCAAGTCTTGAGTTCAATGAGTCAAAGTACATCATCAGTGTGATTTGAAGCACTATAAATAGTTTTTCTCCATCCCAAGTGTTCATAGTACTTGGTACCTGCAGTTAAGTGGGAGGTTGAGTTTTTGAAACTCTTAACATACTTGAAAAGGTGCTTTAAAGCGGGGACCCTAGTCTGCCTATGTGAACGTGGAATGTGTATGTCATTCCAATGAGTTTAAGGACTTGACTCTAAAACATTCATAAAAAGGATATGCACACAATGGCCTTTAATGTGTCAATTATTAAAAAGAGAAGTATAATGTTGTATAGTCAAATATGTGAAATATTTTTACAGGATATCAGTAAGAATAATTGGTTCAAAACTTCTCTACCATATTATTCAAATATGTTGTAATGCATATTTCACTACGTAAAGTTGAATCTGTAAGATACTTTACTTATGCATTTGACTTCCATAATTATTAAGAATCTGTTACAATTTATAATTTTGAAAATGACGGGGGATTGTTGGGGAAATTTTCAAAATAAAGAGTCGTGTCCCCTAGTTAATTTGATAGTTATAGAGACGCGTCTATTAATGAAAAGACACGTTAAAAAGGTCGTGTCTGTTGGGCCTAAAAAATGCGTTTCTTGCCCAAATAACTACCTAATTATTCTCCCGACAACTATGTGATGTGGGCATTCACATAGAGATAGAGAAGATAGAAAAATCCATACATTTCTGTGAGTAATTTTAGATATTACAACAACTTCTTGAGGGCTCGATTTCAGTATTGCAACATGCAGTCGAGTGTGCTTCATTTTATCCTGTGAGGGAGTTCGCATTATACCTCTGTTGCAATTTAGTGAGGGCGAATTTTGCCTTAAGGAAAGTGACGTTTGTTACACGACTTGAAACAATTATTTCATTCCAATCTCATCATCTTTCATTTTCAAACATAGTTTACTCTTGAGCAATGCCAAAAATATGAACTAATGAGACCTTCAGCATTTAACCATAAAGAAAAATGTCAAGACGGAAAATATTGAAGTACCAGTGATGTGTTCTATCCCATGTTGACAAACCTGGTCAAAATAATTAAATGTCATAGCTTCAAGATTTGTACAATCTTTGAGAAGACCCAGTCGATTATCCACGATCTCAGAATCATAAAGATCTAAAGAAAGGAAAAAATAACCCTTGATAAGAGATGAAATCCGTCCAACTATCCTTCACGCCAGCACTTTCGCCCTACTGGACATCCTGTCAAAAAAAACTGGAAACATAATACAGTCCCATCTTCTAAAGAAACTGAAAAACAACTGCAAAGTTGAATCACTTCTAGGTACCTCAGATTCAAAATTATCCATTGAAGAAAATACCTGAAATGCACAATCTCTGAAGGCTTAAGGAAAAGGATAAGTAAGACAGTGCAATAGGTTGAACAAATGATGTTCTCAACTATGGATGACAATGTTACCCGTACCTGTCGGGGATTACCCGTACCCACCCCGACGGGTACGGGGTCAAACCAGTTGACCGGGGAATGGGGCGGAGATCAGGGATCCCCGTATATTTTTAGCGGGTATGGGGATGGGGATGAGTTTACCTATCCCCATCCTCATACCTTCCTCATCCCCGACCCGTTTATTTTTTTTATTTTTTATTTAATTTTTAATCTTTATTCGTTTTTATTGTTTAATATTTACTGCATTCACTCTTCAATAACTTATATTTTAGCTACTTTAAAATTATTAATGGAATTGTTAAATTATTAATGAAATTACTTTCTTTAACTCAATGGTTTATTCAAAATATTGATAGTCTTGAGGTCAAGGATTCAAGTAATAACCAATTTTAATTGTAATTACGAAATTATTAATAGATACTGTAGGAATCACAACAACTTGTCGTATAAGTTCTCAACCAATAATTTGAAGGTTTGGCCCCGAATATACAAGTTAGAAAGACCATCTTTTTTACTGGAAGTCTTGTTTTAAAATACTATTATTTCTTTCTTTCCAAATGTGCCAGTATATAAGTGCAAAAAATATGAGAATAAATTGTTTAAAAAACTAGGAACGAAATTAAAAATCCCAACATTACAAGAAATCTAACACTATATATAGAAAATAGATAAGAAAAAATACAAAATCATGGGGTGATGTTTTTATAGTTTTCATTTATTGAATTTTTCATAATTGAGTTTTTTTTTATGTGATCCATATCTTTATAAAATGTATTTTTAAACTTTATTATTATACAACAATTGAAATATTAAATACGATTTGTCTAAATTATTCTTCTATATCAACATTTTCAAAAATAGTGTCATTATATCAATATATAAACTTGAGCAACATAACTTTCAATGCTTACTTATTATAAACTTGAGCAATATAACATCTTCAAAAATAATGTCATTATATCAGTATATAAATTTGAGTAATATAACATTTTCAAAATAGTGTCATTATTCTTCTACACATCGTGCATCAAGTTTAGGACCTTAATTTCTATTACTAATTCTTAACAAAAAACTTGTACATCTAAACTTTAATATTTAGATCACCTATTCATTATATTTTTAAATCACATGAGATTTGTAATATAAATAGCTGGTTTGTCATTGACCATAAGTATCAAGTAATTTGAATTGTGAAAATATATAACTTTTTAAATTTTATTTTGAAAGGGTACGGGGTGGGGACGGGGATCCCCGTTCCTCGTCGGGAATGGGGACGGAGTTTAAAATTTCATACCCGACGGGGATAGGGACGGGGATGGAGATGAGGGTAATAAACGGATACGAGGAACGAGGGCTATCCCCGCCTCCGACCCCCCTCATTGCCAATCCTATTCTCAACCATTCCAAATTTCCACGTTTTGTGTACCTTCTGGAGACCATTACTCTTCTGCCATATTCAACAGCTTGTTGGCCTCTCTTCCTAGAAAAAATTCCTCCCATTAGATGTCACTCTTTGGCAGTGAAAAATTGATCTCGTCAAACGAAGATACGGATGGCCTTGTTCTCTAGCTTGAAACCAAAGCATGTGGCATTTATCATAAATTATCCTGACAGAAAGGAATAACATCAAGGAATGTTTTTAATTGAGAGGGACAAAAATAGAGCAACATAATTATTATCTGTACAGTACCTCATAACGAACTGCAGTCTGCCAATATTACCAATTTTAATTAATGAAATTTTTGAGAACTTAAACCTGTGATGTAATTTAAATTTCACCAATCAAAGGAAACGCAATACCTATGACGTAAAATTTAGCTGTCCATACTTCAATCTTTATGATCCACAAACCGAAGGTTCAAGTGAGCACCCAAGTAGTAATCAGTTATGTGTCTACACACAGTACAAAAAAAAAAAAAAAAACAAAAAAAAACAACAAAACCCCGGGAAGGACTTAGAGATTTATGTCCTTTCTTCCCATATCAAAACTAAAAACTGAAATACTGAGAAAATATTCATCCATAGAACATGAAGCGTCATTAAAGGAACCTACTTCCCAGGAAAACAATACATTACAAAATACCAGGGAAACAGGGTTAAATTCACTCTTTCTATTTTCCTCCCCCCAAAAAAAAGAATCTTCAATAACAATCGTTAACCAAAAAAAAAAAAAAAAGTAGCAGGAAAAGAAACTGAAATACCAAGAAAAGATTCATTGCTTGGACCTAAAAACAGAAGGGCTTCAAGAAAACATACACATCTGAATGATCACAAAAGTAGCAGCAAAAGCAACAAATTTTCACACAGATAAGAAAAGACCCAGAGATTCAGTTTTCTAAGTGGAAAAGAATAAAAAAAAAAAACTAAAAACTAAAAACAAGAGAAACTAAAATTTCAAGAAAAGATTCATCAATAAAACGTGAAATATTATCAAAACGACAAAACATCATATTTTCCAAGAAAAAAAAGCTGTATTAGGCCTACGATTTTCCCCCACAAAAAGAAAAAACTCTAAGCAAGCATTATTAAAAAATCAAAACAAGAACATTAAAAAAAAAAAAAAAAGAAAATGAAACAAAGTGGCGAGAAAAGGAAACCCATAAGAGCATAGACGGAAAGACCCGCAAATTGAAATCTTTGCCCGTTAGACCTCTCAATTTCTCTGCGACAAAGTAGAGAATAAGAGTATCATGTCTCGCATGCCCGTAAAGCCATCACAGCCTGAGAAGAAAAGATGACCGTTAAAAAGGTAAGAAAGACCAAAAGAAAAGAGTCTTTGAATGAGATCAGTAGACAATGAGAGATTTTTTAATCCATTGGCAAAGAAATTCTGTCGACTGAGAGAGAGCATTAAGAGCATTGGGTTAAGCGGAGAAACAAAAAAGATACATATAATATATATTAGAGAGGTGGGAAGGTGGTATTAGAAATTCTTGTAAGAGAGGGAATTCCTTGTAAGAGAGGTTGAGCAGTCTCCATGTCAATGCTGGCTTTTTGTTTATGGAAAAATGTTAGTATTCCAAATAAAAAGCATTTGGTAATTGTCAATAATATAACAAATTTAAAATTTTATATAATAATAACAAAATATAGAACAAAAAAATAGTAATTTTTTGTTGCATTTTTTATCAATATAGTTACAAAAAATTTTAAATTTATTGTATTATAGACATTTTCTTGGTACATTTTCTCAGTCAATGTACTGGAACTCTTTGTTTATTAGACCAAAGATTCCTAATTGTGAAGGGATTTGGACTTGTGAAGGGATTTGGACTGATGGATTTATGGGAATAGGGAGGGACAAAGCTTTAATGAAAATTTTGATATTTCTTTCACTAACTAATATGTCACGTAAATCATTTTATTTTATAATCTTGGAAGATAGTAAATACCAATTAATAAACACGTTCTTATAGATATTATAAAACAATAGTTTGTATATAAACCATAAACAAAATATTACTAATGGTTAATTCTCGAAAGTATTACTAGAAAGACAAAAGGAAACCAAGTTTGCATCTATTTCCTTAAGCTTTTTTTTTTTTCTTTTGAACGAATATTTCCTTAAGCTTAAACGACTAGAAAGCTGGGACATAACATTAATTAGTGAATATTTTTATAAATTCCATAAGCTACATAGGGCAAGGGCAAAAAGTATATGTATGCGCAGACCATGTAATAGTATATAACTGATATATGAACATGCAATATGTTACCTTGGCACAAAAATAATATATGGAAGACCAAGGGAGGAAAATAATATTCTCACATATTATTACTATTTACTAAATGGCAAGTGAAAAAGGAAAAATACCACTTGGATAAGAAACTCGAAGATCAGTAACATTACAATTGGAGTTTGTGATTCCTTCCGGCTGCGGAGACCTGAACCATAAGATAAGTGAGTGTTCTTTGAATAATTAATCATGATCCAATCAAAAAAATGAAATTAACAAAGAAATCTTAGCGAGTTTCCAATGGAAATCCTTATATCCCAGTTTGTATTGAACAAAAAAATGGTCAAATTCACTCAATTCTCTTCTAGCGTATCAATCATAATCGTTGTGGCAATTGGCAAGACTTCAAACTGAAAATTCCCAACTTCAAAATTTGTGATTGGCATGTATATACACAGTCACTGCATTTGTCAATCTAGTTCTTTATATGGAAGAAAAACCACGAAAGGTGCTAACAAAATTGAGCATACAAGTGCACGCACATAACCACCAGGAAAAATGTACTTAAAACCAATAACCTGAAAGCACTTTCATGTCCACATCTGTAATGCATTTGCAGGAATCTGATGTTAAGGGACTTAAGTTTTGTTAAGCCCAAGTAAAAAAGAAAAGTGGAGAGAAAGTCAGCGACAGAAGATCGAAGCCATTTCAACAGACAGCAGGCCAGCTAAAAGATGCATTGACAAAGTTTATATAACTACTTAGAAGATGTTTAATAAAATACAAACAAACAACTCTCAAAGTTCATGCCACCAAGATTTAATTCACATTATGCCTCTATTCTAAAAATTCGCTGCCTAATAATCATTTCCCTTGGCATAGGAGGGTCCCCGATGTTTTCTCCTGTCATAAACCTATTCGAAATAGATTAAAGGAAATTCTGTAGTGTGCCCTCTAAGCATGCGTCCAGACATGGAAAGGAGGGTAAGGGTGCTCATTATGGTGTTCATCTCTTAAGTCCAGAATCCTATTTTCCATCAATTACTTGCATGCCTAATTGCGATATACCTAACATAGCAAAAGAATCTATACCTTTAGGAACAGCAATTGGTGATTTGTTCATTCTCTATCTAGGAAACATAGATGTGGAAAGCAAACAAACTATACACTATGAGGAATACACCAATAAAACATAAGAATTATCAGAAATGATATGACATAACAAACCTTTGAGGTGAACCAGTCCACCATGAATCTTTGGGCACCATTGACAATTAAGCGTTCTTCTCTTTCTCTGACAGCTGAATATATAGATCGTTAGTCGGTAGTACTAAGCATGGAAGTACAATAACAAGAAGTCAACAGACTAAATGCTCTTCCAGCTCAGTTCACTCATCCTCCTTTTGTTCCAATGGTCCCTAAAAAAAAATTTCCTTAATGCACCGAGAAAGAAAATGACGTTAAAATACACCCAATACATATGAACATATTTTATCAACTAGCTATTCCTCCACTCAAATGCATAGGAATCAGAACAAATTCTTAGTTCACACCTGTAAGAGCTGCTAGATCAGCATTTGTGATTTGGCGAGCATCCCAGTTGAGTGATTTAAGAGACGTAAATTTAGACATCTTTCTTTAAGCCACTGTCAGTTACTAATGTGAATGACAGATAAAGCTCTCCTGATGAAATAACCCTAAAAGAAAGGGGGAAAATTAAAGGCAGCATCATGAAAAAAAAATGATGAATAATATCAATATATGACTACCAGCATCACTGAAACAATAATGCAGGGATAAAAGAAGAACAAATCAGCAGAGTACAAGCATCACTCCTAGTGTTGCAATGGACACAAAAATGCAATTGTTACACTCTTCAAACTCTCACTTCCCCATCCTAGTTTCATTTTCCTTTTTGATAAAGAAAGAAGAAACAGGAAAAAAAAATTAGAGAACCAAGTGCAAGATTAATTGTTGCACAAAAGCTTTTCTTTTGAATTTTTTCACCTAATCACAGTTTCCTGTATATATATGCACTTGCAGCCACACATTTATCATGTATGCATATTTGTTAAAATGCTTATGCATTACGAGTCAGACTAGCAAATGGTAAATGTTAACTGCAGATAGAGACTAACCAGAAAGATGGTGGAGCCCATTGCTTCCAACTTCAGTACCGCACAACCCCAAGCTTCTGAGGGGAAGCCTTGAAAGAGAATAATATGTGAACATAAAGGATGTTCTTCAAAACCAAGTAAAATCATAAGCATAATTGTGGAGAAATTGTTTAAATCATCCCCCTTGACTGAAAACCACTGGAGATGAGGAGCTCATTATCAAGAGTATTAACACGTGGGGGCCGGTGCTTTAAAGATAAATTCATAAAAACTAGACTAAGTAAAGTAGCATGTAACATTCAAATGACTTGAAGTAAAATGAAGGACTTTGTACAACAATTAATCGATGATAATCGAGGCCTTCATTTCAATAAGTAGCCAGCATGTAGTAGTTATGCTCAAATCACAATAGATTGGGCTCAAAACTTATCAAGGGGACCTAAGTTGCCCAACAAATGAAGATTTAGGATAATAGGACTAGATATGATTTCCACTATCGTGCTACCATTATTCCTATTCAAGGTACTCAACCCTATAATCAGTTTTGACTAGGTTAATCAGATCTCCTCTCTCCATTATTCCCTATTGAAAGCTATAACCTGAAGACAAAACAAGAAAGCAAAATAAGAGGAAAGCATGCTCAAGCCAAATTAGTGATGAAGATATAAGCTAGTTTCCCCTTAATCTTGTCAAGAATTCCAACATGGTGGACAAGTAATCATACAGCTGTTATTGCAAATGGCAATGCAGACACGTTAGCAATATTGCTTAATACAAAGTTTATAATACCTGTCAAATTCTAAGCCCTTCAAGCTGCAAGAATCCGAGTTCAAGCTTTCCAAATTTCTTAAGCCTGGAAAATATGGTGACATGTGAAGGGTGACAGTGGGAAAGAGAAAATAGAGGAAAAAGAAAAGAATGAGGAAGATGAAATGACAACACAATTTAAAAAAATCTATACTTGTGCCTGGATTCATTGTGCAAAATGATAGCACTCATATGGTGCTGGAAGGAGATGCAAAGATAAGAAATCATTCACAACCATCCAATACGCTAGGATTTTGCCACAAAATCAGTCACTGGCAAAGCTTTAGACCATTATTTAGACAACTAAGATCAACAGCTCCTACTTTGAGGTGATTACAAAAACATCACTTAAGCTAAACTGGAAGATCAGCAACTACTCATAAACTGCGGACTAAAAATACAGAATCCAAAACCTGGAGAAGTTGAGACTGGCTCAACTACTTATATATCACTACATCACACAAATGTCCCATTATCAATATAATAATAGTGACATAATACAAGGCAGTAACATAAAAAAAAGAGAATATATCATAGCCAAACTTAAGGAGGTTTTCACACGTGGAGAATCATACCTACCACCATTTTTCAGAAGCAGAAACTCCACATTCTTTGTGTATCTCATGTGGGTGAAAATAAAAACGTGAAAGACTTACTAGTCTTCAATAGTGTCTATTTACTCAATGGCAACTAAAGAGTGTGTGTGTGCATGTGTGTGTGTGTGTGTGAGAGAGAGAGAGAGAGAGAGAGTAAATGCACCAAAATAAAAGGTGCTAAAAAATTAAGCATACTAATCACCAAGAAAAAAAGTACTTAAAACCAATAACCTGAATGATCTTTCGTTTCCATGTCTGCAATGCATTTGCAACATCTATATTAAGAGTCCGAAGTTCTGTTAAGCCTGGTAAAAAAAGAGAAAACTCAAGAGAAAGTCAGCCATTGAGGGTCAGAGCCATTTCAACAGACAGCAGGCTAGCAAAAAGATGATCTCATGAAGTTCATATAACTGCTTAAAAGTTGTTATAGAATAAAATATAAACAAACAACTATCAAAGCTCACGCCACCAAGATAAAATGCACATTATGCCTCTATTTTAGGAATTCCCCTACCCAATAATCATGACCCATGTTACCTGTAGATGAGTTTATGCCCCACTGTATTGTCTCCTGACATAGACCTATTTGAAATAGATTAAACAAATTTTTGTAGTGTGCCCTTTAGGCATGCATCCAGACATGGAAAGGAGGGTAAGCATGGTCATCAAGGTATTCTTCTCTTAAGTCCAAAATCCAAAATCTTGTTTTCTATCAATCAAGCGCATTCTTTAGACCCAAAATTAAGTGCAT
The DNA here is from genome assembly GCA_021464245.1 of Carallia brachiata. Lineage (NCBI taxonomy): Eukaryota > Viridiplantae > Streptophyta > Magnoliopsida > Malpighiales > Rhizophoraceae > Carallia > Carallia brachiata. The sequence goes on along the minus strand of JADCRB010000059.1, from coordinate 334,225 downwards.
TCCTACTTACAATATGCCCTATAAACCAAAGGAATTTGTACCTTTACAAACCGCAATTGGTGATTTTTAAATGCATAGATATGGAAATACAGCAATAAAACACAAGAACTATGAGACATGACATGACATAACAAACCTTTAAGGTGAACCAGTTTACCATGAATCTTGGGGCACCTCTCCAAGTCTGACTACTTTAAGTTAGCTGAGCTGGAAGATGCACACATCCCTTGTAAGAACTAAATGACATAATCACGTGGTCATCCACTCATTATCAGTGCTGATCAGTTGGGGCCTATAGTACAACGCATTACACCTTGTAAGAACTAAATGACATGATCATGTGGTCATCCACATGCCTAGCAATCTTGGGCACCTCTCCAAGTCCGACTTCTCCAAGTTACCTCTCAACCTTGTAAGAACTAAATGACATGATCATGTGGTGGTCATCCACTCATTATTAGTGCCGATCAGTTGGGGCCTATAGTACAACGCATTACACCAGCCCTTTCTGTAACATCACACGGTACAAGTAGCAGATCAGTAGGAAGACTCAAATAATACTTACCTTTGTCTGTATATTGAATTACCTTAAGTCATAGGTCCTTCAACCGGCACCTAACAACATAAAGGAAGCAAACCCCATGTTATAGTGTTTCAATTATTTGTTCCAAAATCAACAAAAGATGGTCTCTAAATCATTTTCTGTCTAAGTGTCAGATATTTATAACGTAACCAAAATTTTCATCAGTGGAAGAATTATTATTACATACTTGATGATGCCAACACTATCATAGGAAAACATTTAAAACTAATGAATCACAGTACTTCAGACGATGCGGGCAAAGAGAAAAGACTCAAAAAAAAAAAAAATCACCTGAATACAGTCCTCCTTGGCCTTAAGATAGAAAATAAAAAAAATACATGCGTCAACCTGCCAAGAAGCCATACCCCTTACTGTGGCAGCAACATGCTACTGAAAAAAATCTCTCTCTGAATGAAAGAGTGATGCCAAAAAAGATCAAATAATGACAGAACTTTAGCATTTAAGGAACAAGAAAAATGTCAAGAGGAGAAATATTGAAGTAGCACTGAAGTGCTCCAGTCCCCATTCACAAACCTGGTCACAATAATTTAATTTCATAGGTTAAAGATTTGAAGAATCTTTCACTAACCACAGTCCATTTTTTGTGATCACAGAAATAGAAAAATCTACAGAACATAAAAATGATCCTTGAGAAGTGCTGACATACCAAATATCATTCATTCCTGGACATTCGCCCAAATGATGGCCTGTGAACAACCAAAAAAAAGGAACATCGTACAGTCCCACCTTCTAAGGAAACTGCAAAGCTCAATCACTTCCAAATGTCTCGGATTCAAAATTTATCAGCGAAATAAATTGCCTGAAGTGCCCAATCTCTAAAAGCTTCAAGGGAAGAATCAGTAAGACAATGTGAGGACATAGTTCATTAAACATTTGAAGACTTATATCCCTTGGCAGAATCGAAAATGAATTGCATCTATCAATCCCCTCTCACAAACTGTGAATATTAAAGTTGTGCAAATCCAAGGAAACAAATTCAAACATGCTGGATAAAGGAAGTACCTCACATTTCTTGTAAATGTATAATTCCATGAGGGGTGGGCAACTGCCTCCTTGTGGATGGTCTGCAATAGGTTGAGCAAATTATGTTCCCAGCCATTTTGAATTTCCACATTAGTGTACCTTCTGAAGACCCCTCTTTGTATGCCATATTCAACAGCTTGTTAGACTCCCTTCCTCGAGCAAATTATCCCATTGAACGTCAATTTGCCAGTATTTATTGATCCCATCAAAATGAAAATAAAAAAGTCTTTCGCTCCATCTTGAAACCAAAGCATGTGACATTATCATAAATTATCCTAACAAAGAAAGGAATAACAAGAAGGTAGATTTTTAACTGCAGGGAAAAACAAAAGAGCAACTTAATCATCATCTATATTTTACCTCTTACTGGACTGCAGTCTGCCAACACTAACAAGCGTAATTAATGAAAATTTTGAGATCTTGAAACTATCGTGTAATCTTAAATTCCAACAATCAAAAGAAGAACAATATCGCTGATGTAAAATTGTGTTGTCCATACCTTAATACTACCAGAAATTATGCCTTGTTACAACACAAGTCCATGGTCAAGGTCAGACTACAAGGAAACGCAAGTTGAATGCACACCACAGACATTGAAAATAAGAGCTGGACTTGGACTAAAATATAAAATATTTTGCATAGAAAACCAGGCAGTCAAGTGACTGCAATTTTAGAAAATCATTACAGCCCGTAATCTAGAGTGTAGTCTAGTCCATCTTTAAATACATAATAGCCACAAGGGTTCCGATAAAATATTATATCCTGGCAGAAAATACATGGCTATCAACTTACAAAAGACTAGCAAATGTGCTTTAGAGGAAATTTTAGCCACTTTTGAAACCTTTATCAGACAGACTGTTCATTGATAATTATCAGCAACAGGTTTATTTTTCACAAAAACAAAATATTTGATAACAAAACTAAAAGCTATAAACAAAAGAAACTAAAATACCAAGAAAAGCTTACTTCTATACAAATCACAAACACAGGGGCTCAAGAATAGACATACAATCCTAGTTGATCATAGAATAAACAGAACCCAGAAAGTATGCAGGGAAAGAGCCAAGATTCAAGACCCTTTTCTCATATCAAGACTGGAAGTTACTATAACAAGAAAATATCCATTAGTAAAAGATGAAACGTCACTAAAAAAAAAAAACCTTTTTCCCAAGAAAACAAGACATACAAACTACTAGGAAAAAAGGGTTGAATTCAGTCTTCTACTATTCTATTTCCCACCACTAAAAAATGAAAACCTTCACTAAAAATCGTTAGATCAAAAGTAGCAGAGGAAAAAAAACTACAATACCAAGAAAAGATACATTCTTTGGCACCCAAAAGCAATAAAATTCAAGACAATGCATACACATCCGAATTAATCACGAAAGTACCAACAAAACCCCTCAAATTTTTTAACAGAGGAAAGATCAAGAAAAGAGTCATTAACAAAACGCGAACGAAAGAGGAGAAGAGTAAGAAAGACCAGAAAGTAAGACCCAACAAGCGATCAAAGATCAGAAAGAAAGAGTCTTAGGATTTGATCAGTTGACAGAAATTAGGGAATCCATTGGCAAAGAAATTCGATCAATTGAGAGCGAAACAACAGACACAGAGACGACAGACAGAGAGAACAGAGACAGAGAGAGACAACTGAGAGAGAAAACGAAGAGAAAATTAAGAGAAACTGAGCGAGAGCATCTGGGTAAAGAGGAAATAGTAGTAGAGGTATTTATAGAGGTGCAGCCCAACGGTTACACAGGCCCTTGTGAGAGGAGAAATCCTTGTGATAAGAGAAATTCCTGTAGCAGAGGAAAATTCTTGTAATTGGAGAAATCCTAGTGAGAGGGGAAAACCTTGTAATATGAGAAATTCTAAAATAGGGAAAGAGCCGTTAAGGCCCTGATTCTTATAATCCGATTTTAATTTATCTTACTAATACTCATATTTTTATTTTTATATTTTTTATTTATGATTAACGAAATCGTGACCCGTCATGAAAAATATCATAATCAAATCACGTTGCCGTTTTGTTTATCAGATTTAGAGCAAAGATTCCAATGCGAGGGGTTTGGCATTTATGTCCTTTTCAGGGAAAGAGAGAAATTTTAATAGAAATGGGCATTTTCTTTTAATAATGTGAATTAAATTGTTATTATTATTATTAATTATTATTATGAATTAAGATATCTTAGCCCGATAGAAGTACGTGCAGATATGTTCTTTGTCAGGCTAAATAAATTTCAAAATTGCGTCGCATTTGTTATTTTTGTTGCTAGCGACCTACCTCTTTATAGAGATTTTTACCGTTCATTTGAATTTCTGTCTTTCATTAAGAAATTCTTTTGGTATTGATATATTGAATAATGTATTAATACTAATATGATTACACTCAGACTGAATTTAGAATTTAAATTTGTTAGTTATAGAGTATGATCAAAAGGGGTGGACAGATTTAGAAGGGAACTTGTTTATCGCACCTTATATCTACTAAGTCGTGGAATCCATTAATGCAAATATTTATCGAGTAATAATAAATATCATAAAATTATGTTATGAAATATTTTAAAATTTATAATTATAAAAAAATTAAATAATTTATTTTTTTAACACTGTTAAATTAATAATAAAAAATAAATAAATAAATAATAATTATTTTTATAATTATAAATTTTAAAATATTTTATAATAAAAATTCTCGTGATATATATAATATTATGCATATTTATTTAAGTCTAGGTGAAAACTGGAAACGAGTTAACCAACTTAACCTTTAAAATAATGCAAGTTTTGTAACTTTGTTGGCGATAGGCAACTTTGCATGAGCGGCCAAACGATAAGCTGATTTTGATTTTCAATCAAACAACGTTCTCACCATATTAATGGATAAACAAGAAGATGTTTCTCATATGAAACACTGTTCGACGCCGAATTTCTAGAATTTTATCTTCCACTGACTGTAAACCTAATAGACAGCTTGAAACTCAAATTGCTACAAGACTGGCAACATAGCCTTCTAATTATCCAAAAATTTGCACGCTAAACGATGACAAAAGACTAGCAGCCGCTACACCAATTTAAGAGAAAAATGAAATTGTACAAGAATTAGGCACCCGTTGAAACAAAAAGAAGATGCTATCTCTTCTAGACTTTGTATGTTTACTACGGCTGCAATGGGAAAAATGAACTCTACCCTGCTTCATATTACTGTCTGAATTTACATTAACAGCAACACGTCCATTGCCATTTGTGGGAAGCGAATGACTATTGGCATTTTGTAAGTTCGCGTTTTGTGTCATTTGCATCATCCCGATCACCTCAGCATGTGCTGAATCTTCAATGTATTCTGCGTCTTCATTGTAATGTAGCCATTGATCAAGAAATTTGAACTGTTCTTTTTGCAGCCATGATCATACGGGTTTCTGAAGCGACCATCTGGACCTCTAAGATAGCTACAGCACAGTGCATATGTCATTTCATTCGTGGTTTCATTGGGAGAGAGATCCATGGCAAGAAAAGAAATCAGCATCTTATCAAAAGAAACCATTCCAAACCATCTTTGACACGAAAGGTAAAAATTTCAGTTATTTGATCTTGAACAATGCCTGATTACTCATTGACTATTCATATCATCAATAAAAAAGTAAAATTAAGGTTAAACAAAAATCTATCTTCCCAATCCTGAAGTAAACTAATACGAGTTGATACAACTTCAAGGGAACTGATTCTACCATGCATGACAGACATGTGGACATAGCAACATCATTTTGCTGGCAAATGTGACTTCCAAAAGAAACAAATAAACACGATTATGGCAACGAATATGACTGTTCTAAAAGAGTTAAAAAGGACAGATGCATTAATGCTGCCAGTTCAATAATTCACAGAAGATGCTCAACTTACCTAAGAAGCTTGAATCACAAAAAGATCAAGCCCACAAGTCACATACTGTAGTGAGAGACACTACACCAGTTACCACCATTGCTGAAACCTCCAGAATGAGAAACATAAAGAAATCCCATTCGTTTTTCTGCATCAGAAACAAATTTGTCAAGTAATTGCATGCCTGCTAACAGCGCACTCAATAAGCCATAAGAATTTGAACCTTTAGGAACCACAATTAGTGATTTGTTCAGTCTCCATTCAGTCCTCAGCAGTGACAGCATTTCTCGTAAGACCTAAATGACAGTTTCCTGTGATCATCCACTCATTATCAGTGTTAATTAGTTGGGGCCTATAGGAGAATGAATTAAACTAGCCATCATTGTAACATCACATAATACAAGCGGAAGACATAGAAAGTTAGATACAGATAGTTCTTACCTTTGCCAGCATACATAAATACATGAAGTAATGGGTCCTTCAACAGGCACGTAACAACACAAAGGAAGTGAGTCCCATGTTATACAGTGTTTCAGTTATTCATTTCATAATCAACAAAAGATAATCAGTAGAATGTGGCCAAAATTTTCCTCAGGGGAAGAATTTCTTGATGCTGCCAGCACTAAAATTGGAAAAAATTCAAAATTGTCAAGAAGCCAGCAAAGATAAGAGTCTAAAAAAACAACTAGAATCACCTGAATACTGTCATACTTGTGTCGCAACAACTTCTTTAACTTTTTCAACCATATATTATACGCTCAGTCATATGTATGTACATATAAAATTTTAAGTTACCAAATTTTTCATACATATAACAAATATAATTTTTGTAATATATCAAGACACAAAAAAGTAAACCCAAAATGGACTGCAGCATAGATTTGTGTGCATACATGAACTAAGATTAGTACTCCATCCATTCATTTGGTAAGTTTTCTCAGGTTAAAAAGGTTAAAATTAGTGGTTGTTAAATGAGCTGATCTATTCTCGAATGTGCAGAAAATTTAAAGTGCAAAAACCTTGTTCCACATTTGGAAGCATATGGTGGTTCATGGCATTATAGCTGACAACTAATCAGGCAATTTTTTGATTCAAAAAAATAGTATGCAAGTATTCATTGATTTTGCAGACCATGATCATAATTTTGAGGCATGGCTGCGTATCCTCAGTATGCAGACCTGGCCTTAAGATAGAAAATGAAAAAAAAAAAAAAAATTGCATCATCCTACCAAGAAGCCATACCCATTAGTATAACAGCAACATGCTCTACCTGAATGAAAGAGTGATGCCAAAAAGATGAAATAATAAGACCTTTATGTTTAAGCAAAAGGAAAATTGTTGAGGGAAAATATTGAAGTACCACTGATGTGCTCCATCCTATGTTCACAAACCTGGTCACAATAATTAAATGTCATAGCTTCAAAATTTGAACAATCGTTGAGAAGGCCCAGTCCATTATTTGCGATCTTAGAATCAGAAAGGTATACAGAAACTAAAGATGAACCCTGAGAAGAGATGTCAAATATCCAGCCATCCTTCAGTCGATATTCACCATTATGGGCATCCTGTCAAAAAAAAAAAAAGAAATATAATACAATATCATCTCAGATTCAAAATTACCCATCAAAGACATTACCTGAAGTGCACAATCTCAGAACCTTCAAGAGAAGAATCAATAAGACAATAAGAGGATACCAATTCATTAAAGATTTATTGACTTAATCCTTTGGTACAATCGAAAATGAATTGTATCTGTTAACCTCCTATCACAAATTGTGAGGGTAAAAGTCGTGCAGATCCAAGTAAAGAATAAACAAATTGCAAACATGCTAGGAAAAGGAAGTAACTCACTTAACTTATTAATGCATAATGTCATGCAGGATGGGCAGCTGTCCCCTCACGGATAGTCTACAACAGGGAGAACAAACGTTCTCAACCATTTTAAAATTCCACATTTAGTGAACCTTCCAAAGACCCCCACTCTTATGCCACTCTCAACAGCTTGTTGGTCTCACTCCCTAGAGCAAATTCCTCCCATTGAATGTCATTTTTCTAGTGATATATTGATCTCATCAAATGAAGATAAGAATGGTCTCGTGCCTCATCTTGAAACCAAAACATATGACATTATTCATAAATCATCCTGACAAAGAAAGGAAAAAAATAAAGAAAGATTTTCAATTGTGGGGACTAAAAGAATAGCGGCTTGATCGCCACCTATATTGTACCTCTTATTGGACTGCAGTCTGCCAATACTAACCAACCTAATTAATGTGATTGTTTAGAACTTGAAACTGTGATGTAATTTAAAGTTCAACAATCAAAAGAAAACAATATCTGTGATTTAAAATTGTTCATACCTGAACACCACCAGAAATTATGCCATGGAGTCACACGACACAAGTCCATGGTCAAAGTCAGACTACAAGGACACATAAATTGAATACACAAACCAAAGAGATTAAAAAATGAGAGCTGGACTTTGAGTAAAATATATATTTTACAAGCAAAACCAGGGATTCAAATGACTACAATCACAGCAACTCTTCTACTTGGGCATTGTCTAAAACTGTCAAATAAATGTGACCTAACAGAATATCAAAAGCATTAAAGCCCGTAATTTAGAAATGTAATCTACTCCATTTTTAGACAGATGATGCCGCATGGACTCAGTAAAATATTGTAGCTTGGTAGAAAACACATGACAATCAACATGCAAAGGAGTAGGAAAATGTAATTCAAAGGAACTTTCAGTCCATTATTCAAGCATTCATCAGATTATTCATTGCTTATTATCGGCAAAAGCTCCCCAAACTGTAATACCCATCTAGTTCTTAATAGAATAAAGGTCCGAAACAAAAGCTAATAACAGGCTAAATTCACTCTATTGATCATTAACAAAATTTTTCAGTAAAGGATCAAGGCTAGGAGGAAAGGAAAGACAATACCAATAGAAGCTTTATTTGCAAAAATTTTATTCCCCAAATAACAAAATAAAATTAAATAAAAAGAAAAAGGGTAGAAATTCAGACTATTTTACACAAAAACAACATAATTGATGATTAAAGCTAAAGTTAAAAGCACAAGAAACTAAAAGACCAAGAAAAGATTCAATCTTTTGGACCCACAGACAGAAGGGGATAAAAAAAAACATGTACACATCCGAACTAATCACAATAGTGGCAACAAAATCCACAAATTTTTTTACAAAGAAAAGAGACCCAGAAATTCAGTTTTTTTGAAAAAAAAAAACTGAAAACAAGAGAAACTCAAAAATCAAGAAAAAGATTTTTGAATGAAACGTGAAACGTTACTAAAACACCATATTCTCCAAGAAAGCAACAAACCCAGAATACAAATAAAATAGATTCGCATTTGCTCTTCAATTATCCCCCAACCAAAAGAAAAAATCTTTGCGAAAACATCATTGAAAGATTAAAATTAGAACAGAATTAGAATTAGGAAAAAAAAAAAAAAGGCAGAACTGTAGTACAAAGAATTAAAAAAACCGCAAACGAAATCCGTACACAATACACTGTGTCAGAAGATCAAAACAAAGTGGCGAGACAAGAGAAAAACCCAAAAAGGCATGTGTAAAGCGTAAATTTCGAATCTAAAACAATTAAATTCGAAAATATAAAAATAAATTACAAATAAAAATTGTAAAAGAAAAGAAAATTTACGTGGGGTCAATCTCCGTAGATGCTCTGATTAGTGTTCCTTTTTTGACTCGGTCAAGGGCTGCACGAGTTTGATCTTGACAGAAATAAATTCCACAGATTTTTCTTGAACTGGGTAGACTGAAACCGGATCTGATTTGGACGTTTTGACTACGGTTAAGAACCGCAGAGACCTGATCTGAGCCGATCTGGCTTAATTTCACCGAGGGTCGAAGAGACTTGTTCTCGGATGAGCTGCCTGGATTTTGCTGAGGGCCGTATGAGGCTTAATCCCAGCCGGATTTGTAGTAATTTGATATTTTTAACTCTATATTCTCAGAAATTCAGATCTATAGCGATCCAAGAATATAAATTTAAAAATAACTTTAGAAATGGAAACAGCAAATTTTTTGAGCCTTACCCCTGAAATATCTCTCAAAACGGAGTTAGGAGAGTATACTGCTAAGTAAAAGCACGTAAGAAAAGGAGAAATTTTCTTGAGAGATTTTCAAAATTTTCTTTTTCTCTCAAATTCTCTGAATTTTTCTGTTTACAGATTTGCTGAATGTGTTTTGAACTGGGGGGCAGGGGCCTATTTATAGGGTTCCTTTCCCATGTGAACATCACATGGGAAAGGAATCTTTTTAATTTAATTTTTCTTTGGCCGGCGTTGCCAATTCAAAATTGGCAACGCCGGCCATTGAATTCAATGGCAATTGAATTCATTGAATTCAATGGCCATTGAATTCAACGAATTCATTTTTTTTTTTTTTTTCTGTTTACAAATGCCCCCACTTCAAGGGTCGGTAAGGAAGAACTTTGTGGTCGTGATCCGATCCGAGTCTTGAAGTCCAGGTTGAAGTTGAATGTTGAAATCTTCTATCTCCGACTATGCCTGCTGTTGTTGGATCACAATAGGAACCCGATACGATCTTGAGAAAGTTAGCACCCCAGCCAATATAAAAATTGATATTCTGGTTCCAGGTGCGTTCGAGCTTCCATAGCCCGCAAAGGATTTTTTATATCTCTTAAAGTTCCAGAGCTCTGGTGAGGATGATCCGGTAGGCAAAGAACTTGAACCTCCCCAAGAGGAAGGCCCAGCACTTTGGAACTTTAAGACCTGCGCACAGAGAGACTGACTGTAGTGATGATTCCTAAGTCTGCTTCGACGTAAGGAGAGTAGTTGGAACTTCCCCGTACATCGCCGCATCCAAAGGAAGATTAGGATAATTGCAGCGTCTCATCCCTCTGTAGTAGATGTGAACTAAGGAGAGTAGTTGGAACTCCATGACACCGATGGCGTTAGGGATCCCTCGAGGAAGACTACTCCTTCTTTTCTTAGCTCGTGCGCCTCCAACTTCTTGATCGAAGAACTTCCTGAGACAAGTGCAGAGACTAGCCATTTTCTTTTGAGAAAGAAGAGTTGAGGGGTGAGTATTATAACTCGGGAATGCAAGATATATATACATGCGATAAAGTTTTTTTTTTTTTTTTTTTTGAAAAAGTCAAAAAGAAGGTACGCAGAATCGAGCAGGGTCATCCACGTCCCTTTCCTGTATAAGAGACAAAAGAGACAGCGGCTGACGCGTGTCACGAAAGTCGTTGCCGTGTGCTGCAGAAGTCGTTAGCGTGTGCTGCAGAAGTCTTTACCGTGTGCTGCCAAAGTCGTTGCACCTTATCTTGTCGGCCGTCCTAGAGGGGCCCAAGGCGCAGCTCCAAGTCAAGCTCGGCCTCGTCTGGTGGGCCGATGATGTTGACGTCGACGTCGACGTCGCTTTCCAACTGGTTGATGCTGTCGGAATATTCTGGAAAGAGAGGCAAAGTTTCGCCGGAATAACTCCTTTCTGCTAGAAAAGTTCCTCCTAGACTTAAGTATCTAGGAGGGATGAACCCTTGGCTGATTCCGTAAGCCACCAGGACCAGCATGCATGCTCCCATGGGCTACGGCTTTGATGAACACACCGTGGAGAGACCATTGCAGTGGAAGAACTCGGACCTGCTTCATTTGAGGGCGAAGCTGTACCAGTAAGATTTACTATTGGAACGACAGACTGTTCTTTGGAATAAGCAGTTCTCAGTGCTGGTTTCTTCCTGCTTTCTCCGATTCTGGAACCAATAAAACACATTTTTTCCTTCGATTGCTCCGAGTGGGCGCAATCGTGAGACAAGTTGGTAAATTTGAGATGCACTAGGAATAATACCTCCATTGTTGTGGAAGACTTCCTCCAAAATTTCCAGTTGTGCCATGGTCGGTTGCCACCTTGTGCGGGGTGACCTTTCTTCTCCCTTGTCTTGAGGTTCTGCAACTGGTTTCATCTTTCTTGTGGCAGAGGAGCAAAGGTCTGGTGTGTGGTGAAGATCGGTTGAGACTGATGCTGAGTTTCAGACTCAAACCCTCCGTCGCTTTTATATTTTTGGGCCGTTCACAGTTTATACTCATGCGGGCCAGGAGTTGGATTGGATTTTGAACTTGGGTTTTGGATTGTGTCTGGAACTTGAAATTTTTGGGTTTTGGGTTTTGGATTGGATTTGGGTCGAGTGTTTGGGCTTCTAGACTTGGATTTTTGGACTTGGGTCGAGTGTTTGGGTTTTGGATTTGAATTTTTTGGATTTGGGTTGAGTGTTTGGGTTTTGACTCTGAATTGGGCTCTAGTGTTTGGGTTTGGACTTTCGCTTGGTCTTTCAGATCGGGACTTCGCATTTTTTTTTTTTGATTTTTTTTTTGATTTTTTTCTTTTTTTCTATTTTTTTGATTTTTTCTTTTTTTTTCTTTTTTTTCTTTTTTTTTTGATTTTTTTTTTTAAACATATTTACACATAATACTGTTTCAGAAATTTACCATTGATTGGGCCGATTCGGACGCCTTCTTGGTCTGACAGCATGTAAGCGTTGTGAGTGTAGGCCTCCTGCACTAAGTATGGCCCGTCCCATTTGGAAGTAAGCTTGTCACCAGGCCGATGCTTCATGTTGATGGGCCGTCGCACTGCAAGAACAAGGTCGCCAACTTGAAAAGATCGAGGGCGGACCCTGCGGTTGAACGTGTTGGTGAGCCGGGCTTGGTAGCACTCAAGTTGCTGTTGTGCTTCGAGCCTCCTTTCATCTAGGGCTTCTAACTCATCCAGACGTAGGCGAGCATTCTCTTCCTGTGTGAGTCCTTCCAGAACAGCCATGCGTAGGGATGGAATCTGTGTTTCCAACGGCAGTATTGCTTCGACACCGTAGACAAGTGAGTATGGCGTCGCCTGTGTTGGAGTCCGGTAAGTTGTACGATACGCCCATAATGCCTCCGGAATTCTGTCATGCCAATCTCTTTTGGATTTAGAGACTACCTTCCGCAACAGGTTGCATAAGGTCTTGTTGAATGCTTCGGCCAAGCCATTTGCTGGGGCATTGTACATGGATGACTTGTACTGCTTGAACTTGAACTTCTCGCAGAGCTTGTCGATTAAGCTGTTGTAGAACTGCTTACCATTATCAGTGATGATGAATCGAGGGACTCCATAGCGATAGATCAGCTGAGTCCGGATGAAATTGGCAACATGCTCCTTCTTTACCTCTCTAAGTGGAATGGCTTCAGCCCATTTTGAGAAGTAGTCGGTTGCTGCGAGGATGTACAGGTGACCCAGGGATGACTTTGGCAAGGGCCCCACTAAGTCGAGACCCCAAGCTTCAAAGGGCCAGGATGAGACAGTTGGATGCAGTGGCTCCGGTGGTTGATGTATGTAATTCGCATGAAATTGACAAGCTTGACAGGTTTTAGCAAACTCAATTGAATCACGTACCATGGTTGGCCAGTAGTATCCCATCCTTCTGAGTTGAAAGTGCAACTTAGGCCCTGATTGATGTCCGCCACAAACACCAGAATGTGCTTCAGTGAGAGCCTGTTTTGCCTCTTCATTGGCTAGGCAGCGAAGTAGAACTCCATCAAAAGACCTTCGATACAGAGCATCCTTGAGATATATGAACCGGGGAGCTCGTCGTTGAATTTCTGTTTTATGACGACGATCTTCGGGCAGCTTCCCGTTGTAGATAGTCAATGATTGGTTGGCGCCAATCCTCGTCCACCGTGAGACGTACAGATACAGCGTTGGCTGCTGTAGTTTCTTCATCATCCTTCTGTGGCACTATCCATTTCTGGCATACGGCAACAACTGTAGCCTGGGTTTCTGACTTTGCAAGAGAGGTGGCCAAGTTAGCCAATGCGTCTGCCTGAGTGTTTTCTCGTCGAGGCACATGCTCCAAGGTGATGCTTTCAAATTCATCCATTAGCTGTCGAGCACGTTGATGGTAAGGCGCAAGGTCCTCTTTCTTCACGTCATACAATCCTGTAAGTTGGTTGATGACGAGCTGGGAATCTCCATGGACTTCTATAGTTGGAATCTTCATATCGACAGCCATTTGAAGACCAATGATCAAAGCCTGGTATTCAGCAACATTATTTGAACATAACTCACCGAGAATGATAGCATATGGTAGTATTTGTCGTTGAGGAGTGACAAACACTATGCCGGCACCAGCACCATCACGCCTTGCTGCACCATCAAAGAACATCGTCCATGGTGGCAGTGTCTCAATGTAAAAGACCTCTTCATCTGGAAGATCATCTGTGAACTCCCAATCTGACGGAACAGGGTGATCTGCAAGGAAGTCTGCTAGAGCTTGTCCTTTGACTGCTTTTTGAGGCACGTAGACAATGTCGTAGCTTTGTAGGATTACTGCCCACTTGGCAAGTCGTCCTGACAAGATTGGTCTAGATAAGATATATTTGACAGGATCAGCTCTGGCAATGAGACGTACCGTGTGAGCTTGCATGTAGTGCCTCAGCTTGTCAATGGCAAAGAACAGTGCTAGACATGTCTTTTCAATGGGCGAATAACTCAGCTCCGGACCGTTTAGTGTTCTGCTCAAGTAGTACAGGGCAACTTCCTTTCCCTGCTCGTTTTCCTGTGCAAGCAAGGCTCCCAAAGATCTTTCCTGCGCTGCAATGTAGAGAATCAACGACTTTCCTTGAATTGGAGCCTAGGACCGGTGGATTGGAAAGGTACTTCTTTATGCTCTCAAAGGCTTTGCTGCAAGCTTCGTCCCACTCGAAGTTGACATCCTTCTTCATCAACCGATGGAAAGGTTGACATCTCCCAGCTAAATTGGAGATGAAACGGCGAATGTAGCCAGCTTTCCTTGTAGACTTCGCAGCTCGTGCAGGTTTTTAGGTTCAGGCATCTTTTGAATTGCCTCAACCTTTGACTGATCAACTTCGATTCCACGATGGCGCACCACGAACCCAAGAAACTTTCCTGATGTGACACCGAATGCGCACTTGAGAGGGTTCATTTTGAGCTGATGCCTCCNAAGAATCAACGACTTTCCTTGAATTGGAGCACCTAGGACCGGTGGATTGGAAAGATACTTCTTTATGCTTTCAAAGGCTTTGCTGCAAGCTTCGTCCCACTCGAAGTTGACATCCTTCTTCATCAACCGATGGAAAGGTTGACATCTCCCAGCTAAATTGGAGATGAAACGGCGAATGTAGGCCAGCTTTCCTTGTAGACTTCGCAGCTCGTGCAGGTTTTTAGGTTCAGGCATCTTTTGAATTGCCTCAACCTTTGACTGATCAACTTCGATTCCACGATGGCGCACCACGAACCCAAGAAACTTTCCTGATGTGACACCGAATGCGCACTTGAGAGGGTTCATTTTGAGCTGATGCCTCCGAAGTCTTTCGAACACTGTCTTGAGATCCTCGAGGTGGTCTTTGCGCTTCTTAGTCTTTACAACTAAGTCATCAACATAACATTCTACAATCTTGTGCAGCATGTCATCAAAAATTTTTTGCATAGCACGTTGATAAGTGGCGCCAGCATTTTTCAATCCAAACGGCATAACTTTGTAGCAGTATATACCTTTTGGGGTGCGGAATGCTGTCAACTCCTCGTCTTCTGGTGCCATTCTGATTTGGTTATAGCCTGAAGAACCATCCATGAAAGACAATGCTTCGTGACCCGTTGTTGCATCGACTGTGATCTCCGTTATGGGCAATGGAAAGTCATCTTTCGGGCAGGCCTTGTTAAGATCTCGAAAATCAACACATACCCTCAACTGTCCATTCTTCTTTCTTACTGGGACAATGTTGGCAATCCACGTTGGGTAGGTGACCTCTCGGATGAAGCCGGCATTGATCAGCTTGTTCACCTCCTCCTCGATTTGTGGAATGAGTTCCGGGCGGAACCGTCGTTGTGGCTGCTTGACAGAACGGACACCCTTCTTTACTGCTAGACGATGCACCGCAATTTTTGGGTCAAGTCCAGGCATTTCTTTGTAACTCCATGCGAACACGTCCCTGTATTGACTTAATACCTGAACATATTCTTGCTCTTCTTCTGCAGTAAGTAAAGCACTTACAAATGTAGGTCGAGGATCTTCCGGAGAGCCAAGATTGACCTCCTTGAGTTCATCAACAGTTGCTTGGCCACCATCTTCAAGTTCCGGGGGAGCCTCCTTCACTTCACCATCTGATGAGTCGGAATCAGCCTCCTCGCTAATTGTGACATGAAATGCAGAACCTCTGACTTCACCTTCTTTGTTTGACTGGATAAGCCTGTCTGTTTGGTGGTGGTGGTGATGGCACGTGCATCAGCTGCTCGGCTTCGGCTCTTTAGCGTGATCCGCACAGGTGACTTCTCCTGATAGCCTAAGCCAGGTCGGGACTGTGATGTTTGAGAAGCGGCGCCATGTGTGGACGGCAGCGTACCCATTGTGCTCGGGTTTGAAAAGTCATAGCCCGCCTTTGCCAAAAGCTTGTATGCATTAGGATCAAATCCTTCATGTGTTCTTCTTTCTGGAAGTGAGCCGCCTTCGACTGCCCCCGTGTGTGGTTTGACGAAGCCTTTTAATGGTTTTGAAGACAAAACCGGCTCAATCTTTGGTATCGGCAGAGTGTAAGTCTCCTTCAGGTTGTGCAGCTCCTTTGTTTTGGGTTGGCTATGACCTTGCTCCTGTTTAAGATCAATACAATAAGAGAAAGGGGGTTGACCTTCTGAGCGTCGTGACTTCGGCACATAGCGTAGGACTGGAGTGGAGCTTGAAGATGCAACATCCTTCGGACGAAGTTCAGCAGGCTGTGGCAGCTTTTCATTTGTTGGAGCCTGGGGTTGGGCATTGGCAGGTTCTTCGACAGCTTTTCCCTTTTTGTGGATGCCCCCAGTCCAAGTAGCTTTTGACGGAATGATCTCCGGATTGTCTGTGTCAGTGTAGAAGACTGCATCCGCCAAATGTGATTCAGCATCATCGAACGGCTTTAAGTCAGCATTGACCTTTTGAACGCCACCATTGTAGTACTTGAAGCACTGATGCAGGCTTGAGAGCACAACTCCATTTCCATGAATCCACGGTCGTCCTAGCAACATCTTATATGTGGTACGTGCATCAATCACGTGAAATAGAGTGCTAGAAGTGAGATTACCGATAGTTAGCTCCAAGCGAATCATCCCAATTGCTTTCTGTCCTCCTTGATTAAAGCCATGAATCATCAAGCGGCTGTCTGATAATTCATCAATGCCGATGCCGAGCTCCTTTATGGTGGATTTTGGGATAATATTGACTGCTGAGCCATCGTCGATCAGAATACGTCGAACCTTCTGTTCTTTCACATAGCCTGATACATACAGCGGCCGATTGTGGGGTTTGGACCCCAGCAGGAGATCCTCATCTGAAAATGAGATAGCAGAGTAACATCCGACGTGATTTTGGTCCGCCTGTTGCTCCGCTGAGTTAGACTCATTTGATGGCTGTGATTCAGCTGAGGTCTGGAGAGTATTGCTGACTTGATTTTGCCACACTTCTGTTGATTGCAAAGCTATAAACAGCTGAGGGTTAGCGAGAAGGGTTTGGAGAGCTTCATATACCTTCTCCGTTGTCGACTTTTTGTTGTCGAGCGGCTCCTCCTTACGGTGTGTCACCTCTTCTGATGGTTTTGAAGTGATGGTGGTCTGGTTTGCAGAAGTTATGCCTTCCTGGTCCAGAATGATTTTATTCTGGCTTTTGAGCTTCATGATTAGCTCCTTCAGGACGAAACATTTCTGGATGACTTACTATCCGGTGATATTTGCAGAATCTTGGATCGCTGACTCGATCCTTTTCATTCGGCCGCTTGCACTCTGGGAGTTCGATCAGCTTCGCCTCCAAAGTTGTCAAGAATGTCGGGACGTCTGAGTCGGGGAATGGATACTGCTTCTGCTCCAGCTCTCGCAATGTCACCTTCCGCCTTTCCTGTTGTTTTGGCTGAGTTATTTGGGTCGGAGGATTTACCTTAGCTTGGCGCCCACTTTTACTGGTGCGGCTTCAACAGTCATCACTTCCTTTCCTTTTCCGGAGCTGTTGGGTTTCTTAATCTCCCTTCTGCCCCCTTGCTGGTCCAACTGGATGGGAACCGTGCCTCCGGAAGTCTGGATGCTTATCTCCATATCATGTGCGCGGGTCGCCAGTTCTTCGAAAGTTCGGGGTTTGACACCCTGCAGGATTATAACAGCTCCAATGCATTCCTGGATGCACATCTCCACGGCAGAAGTCTCCGTCAGGCGATCTTTGCAGTCCAAGCTGAGGGCACGCCATCTGTTGATGTATTCGACAACGGGCTCATTTCTTTGTTTGGTGCTGGTAAGCTCCATCATACTTACCGTCCTTCGAGTGCTGAAAAATCTGTTGAGAACTCTGTTGTAGCTGTTCCCAACTGTCGATCGATTCTGGTTCAAGATTTATGAACCAGGTGAAAGCGGTCTCCCTGAGTGAACGAACAAACTGCTTCACCAAGAGATCTCCATAAGTCCCTGCGTTGTTGCAGGTTTCAACGAAGTGGGCGATGTGCTGTTTGGGATCGCCTCGTCCGTCGAATTGTTGAAATTTGGGCGGCTGGTAGTAGCCCAAGGGCATGTTGAGACTTTCGATCCGTCTGGTGTACGGTTTGACGTACATCTGTGATCCTTGGAAGGATGTAGCTTGTTGCAGTCGGATCGTATTGGCTATCATTTCCTGCAATTGTTGAACAGATAGCGAAGCTACAGAATTTGAGGGTGGCAGCTGTGTAGAACTACCTGGTCGCTTTTCTGCAGGGAAGACGTCGGCTGGTGTGGCTTCTGGAGTGAAACCGGGTGGATATGGTTGCTCTTCGCGGATTTCGGGATCAACTTGGATCGGGGCTTTTCCTTTGAGAGCTGCGATCTGTTGATCTTTTTCCTCACGACTCTGATCAGCTGTAAAATTTTGTTCTCCAATTCTGAAATCTTTCCTCTGTGCTGGTTGTGTTGGTCATCATGACGGCAACAGATGAGGCTCCGGGAAAGACTGGGGGAGAAAACTCTTCTGATTCTTCTGTGTGAGTCGGATTTGTTGAGCAGGCTTCGTCGTGTTGCCCCCGATTTCGATCGGGGTGGGTGATCGACTCCTCCATGCGGCAAGAGAGTCAGGGGAGAGATCCTGTTGTGCAAGCTGTGGACTCTCCATTTCGACATTTTGTCGGGTTTGGACGGCAAGAAATTGTGTCCGTCCCCGGGTTTCTGGACCTGCGTACCCAGGTAGGGTAGTTGATGCAGGCAATGGAGCCGTTGCCTTCTTTTTTGTGGCAGCAGTTGTACTCCTTTTCGGTGCCATTTGATGTGCTGAACACGTGTAAAAATTTTTTTTTTTTTTTACTTTTTTTTTTTTACTTTTTACTTTTTACTTTTTACTTTTTTACTTTTTACTTTTTTACTTTTTTTTTTTACTTTTTACTTTTACTTTTTTTTTTTACTTTTTTTTTCTCTCGGCTCCCCTTTTACCTCTTTTTTTTTTTTTAGGAACAAGAGATGGGAGGTGAAGTTGTCCCACCGAGCGTGCCAAAAATTTGTAAAGCGTAAATTTCGAGTCTAAAACAATTAAACTCGAAAATACAAAAATAAATTACAAATAAAAATTGTAAAAGAAAAGAAAATTTACGTGGGGTCGATCTCCGTAGATCCTCCGATTAGTGTTCCCTTTTTTGACTCCGTCAAGGGCTGCACGAGCTTGATCTGGACAGAAATAATTTCCACCGCTTTTTCTTGAACTGGATAGACTGAAACTGTGTCTGATTTGGATGTTTTGACTACGTTTAGGAACCGTAGAGACTCGATCTGAGCTGATCTGACTTAATTTCACCGAGAGTCGAATGGACTTGTTCTCGGATGAGTTGCCTTGATTTTGCTGAGGGCCGTATGAGGTTTAATCCCAGCCGGATTTGTAATATTTCGATTTTTTTTTTTACTATCTCTCTCTTTTTTTTTTTTTCTTTTCTCTTTTTTTTTTTTTTCCTTGCGCGCTTCGCTGGTGGCTTCTCTTTTTTTGCTTCCTTTTTCTCTGCTGCTGCTTTTTTATTGCTGTATTCAATTAATTGGGGAGGCCATTTATAGGCCTCCCCCAAGCCTGCCTGCCACCAACCAAATGGTTGGTGGCATTAATTAATTAGGTTGGCAGCTCCCAACCTTCAAAGTTGGCGGCTGCCAACCATATAAATTTTTTTTTTCTTTTTTTTTATTAGTTTACAATTATATTACTATAAAATTTTTTTATATTATATAAAATATTTTATATATAATAATATAAATTATTTTTATAGTCATTTGTATTCATGAAATTTGTGTCTAACAAGACTTTTCTTAAATATAAATTTCAAATTAGTTCAGGCAATTGGAGGATGTTATGCTTTTGTCTGGTTCTTGCGGGTAAATGATAAGAGATTCACTACAATTAATGGTAGTTTAAACCATTAACCCAAAGTTCAAGTTCGAAGTCTTTTTTGTTTTTCTAATCACTTAATAAGTTTATTAAATCACCAATTATACAATCAAAAATAAATCTCTTCTTTCTCATTCTTATTGATCTCATGTCGTTTTAGAGAATTTGAATTTGAAACAACCGAAACTAAAGTTTTGATTCTTAACTAGTGCTCAACGAGAAAAAAGCATTTAAAAGCATTTAAGCAGTAGTACGTTCTAGAATGACGATATTCCTTAGTACATAATTTTATAAGAAAAATCTTTCTGAAACATAAATTTTATATTATATATGATTAACATTTTTTCCAAGGTAAAAGAGTTTTTACATTTATATAATATATATTAATGTAAAATTTCTTTATGTATTATATAATTTTATTTTATAAACATAATTTTATGAACTCATTTGGATGTAGTATAAAATGATAATAGTCTTCACTGCATAATTTTTTGCGGGAAATCCTCCAAAAACACAAATCACATAGAATCATTTAAACATAATAAAGTTTTATAGAATATAAAATATTTTTTATTATATCAATAACATTTTATTCAACTTAAAATAATTTTTATGGTGATATAATAGATTCAATGTCAGTATCAAATATTTTACTTATAGGATAGAATATTATTGTGTCCAAAGAATTTAATTATGAGATTATGCGTCTGTGTAATTAAACTTGTGAAATTTCTCTTTGAGGTGATATAATCTATATGTAAAATATTATTACACATACATTTTATCTTTACATACCTCTACAACTATAATCATTTATTTACTTTATTTATGGTTCCTTCAAAGTCACCTTAAGACTTACCTTTTCTTTCTTTTGTGAACTGGTAATCACACATGAAGAAAAAGCCTATTATAAGGATGAGATGATTATTATAAGCCCTTCGTGCTTATATTCACGAGCCTACCTTACAACCGTTCATTTAATGCTAGATTTTTCGTTGACCACTCAAAAGTAGAATCAATAAAGTATATAGGGCCAAGCAAAACCTAATCCGCTAGAGGGTTTATGGCTACCATTTTGTTTGCCAATCCTAGTCCAACACATTATAATTGAAAGAGAAAGGGCATCCCCCTTTTTTGGAAAAAGTATATGTGATTCGAATTGGCCCTTGAGCTAGAAAATGTTCCCCCTTGAGAGGGAGGAACAAATGAAAGGAGGAAGGCCTTTATATTTGCCCCTCCAATTTAAGGGCATCCAGGCTGAGTTAATTTAGTATTTAAAAAATTAGATTAGATCAACCAGTTTAATTGGTTCAATCAATGATCAGCCAAGTTTCTTGTCTCGTTTATAGCTGATTTAATGGCAATTTTAGAATTGGTTAAACCCGATCAAGAATCAGTTAAAATCGATAAAATACTGGATAGGTTGAACCGGCTGAATTAGACCGATAAAATCAGGAATTAAATTTTGGCCACAAATATTATTTAAATTCTAATTTAAGGCCCAACACTAATTAAAATGTTCGATTTAGTCTTAAATTTTATCAAAATATTCAATTTAGTCTGTATTACTAAAAAATTAATTTCTAATCACCATTTATAAGTGTTATTTTTTAATTATTTTTATAAATATATATTTATTATTAAAACTCAGTTCTATCAGTTCAATCATCGATTGAACCAATTCAATCTTAAACCACTACTTTTTTTGTTCGATGGATAGTTAGGTTTTGACAACTTTAAGCAAATCTGCAAAAGAGATAACAAACTATCATAAAGGGGATGAGGGTGAAGTAAGGTCACACGCTCAACCAACTTAACAAAATCGAGCCTCGTCGGTCAAAGTTCACAATACTTGAAGCACCAAATTAAGGTCATGTTGTGACAATAAGCTGAACTGTTATTTTAAGTGGTGACGAAGATTCGGTGCATAACCCATTGGGCAGTGCATTGTAATAATACTATTTCTTTTTGGAAAATATTCAATAGGTGTAGATTAAATGAGATGGAAGTGATATGAATTATTAAATATTTAAATTAAAAAAAATTATTATATACTAATAGATAGACTATATATTCACTTATATTTTTCCAATCTACACCCATGAAGTAGTGTTTGGGCACTTAGTGGGCGCACAAGATTTTAAAGCGGCTTCACTTCAAATACAATTAAAGGAAAAACTTTACTAGTTAGGACATTTTCCTTCACGGATGCAAAGTAAAAATCTTATAATCTCTTTTTTATTTTTGGGTAGGTTGAATTGTTACAATCTAGTTAGTTTAATCTCCGACTCAGTATTAATGTGAACATTAGCTTCTCCTTTTTTTTTTTTTTGGGTACATTAGCTAATTTTGTACAGCTAATGAATTTTCTTCTTATACATTGCTCAATCACCTAGAACTGATTTACAATCTCAAAACTTTCTAGAATAACTTAAAAAAAAAGAAAAGAGGAACCGAGTAAACGTAAATAATTGGTGGTGAGCAAATAAAAAAAAAATTACTAGTTGGCAAATTGGAAATTGTAAAGAAAATTAATATACATTGCACGATATTGTGACTTTGTTTTCATGCGAATTATTGTTATTGTTGTTGTTGTTGCTGTTGTTGTTGTAAATTGGTAATCATACGTGAAGAAAAAGCCTATCATAAGGATGAGAGGATTGTTATAAGTCCTTGTGCTTATATTCGCGAGCCGACCTTCCAAGTACTTATTTAATGCTAGCTTATGGTTAAGCCCTCAAAAGTAGAATCATGGATCAGAAAAGCTGGTGGACACAGGCCTGGAATAACCTGATCCACTCGATGGTTTATGGTTACCATTTTGTTTGTAATCCTAATCCAACACATTATAATTGAAAAAGGCATGATTACGCAAACAAATAATTTATGATATGTAAAAAATATATAATTAATATAATAATTAATATTTTTTTAAATTTAATATATTTTTATGATTTAATAATTTAAATTTTAAATATTAATTTTGTACTTATTATGATTTTCTTCAGCCTAAATTGTGTCAGCTGTAAGTTCACACGGTTTCTACTGAGCTGGTGTACTTGAAGCACCGCATTAAGATCATGTCGTGACAATTAAGCTGAACCGCCTTCGTTTTTGTAAAGAGTGACCTCAATGGGTAAAATTTAAATTTTTATCATAAAAGTTTTCAATTAAAAAAATAAAAAAAAGAAAATATATAAAAAAATTATTTTTATTATATAATTATGACTTAATAAACATATTAAATGATAAAACCAAAAGTTGAACTGTCTTCACAAGTGAAAAAGATTCTGTGCATTTGCCATTGGGCCCCGAGTGCATTGTACTTATCCTTTTTCTTAAGGAAAGTATTCACGTGCTTAGGTGAAATGAAAGTAAAATTAAAGTATAGTTAATTGTTATATTATTGAATTTTTTTTTTAAAATAAATGAATTGTTTAGTCGGATGGTCTACGTGTATGCCTATATCTTTTTTATCTACACTCATAAACGTATTTTTTCTTAAATACAAAAAATAATAATAATTAATTTATTAATTGTTAGCAGCCACAAAAAATACACACCACCCAATCCCGAGTCTAAAAAATTAGAGGAATCCTATGTCAAAAAAAAAAAAAAAAAAAAAAAGAGGAATCCCTAGTCAAAAACATTAGTTGGAATTTGCAGGTAGAGGGACCACCTCCTGCCTGCCTCTGTAAGGCAGTGGTTGCATTGTAATGATACTCTTCCTTCTTAAGTTGTAGGCTAAATTGAATTTCTTCTCCCTTTTTATAGGCTGATCAAACTACCTAGTCGCAGAAACTGAATTTGTGCCGGTAGCACGCAAGGATTTTTAGCTAGGGTCTTAAAAGGCATGCATTCAACGCATGAAATTTGGACATTGTAGATTTTGAGAAAGGTCAGAGCTTTATTTTCTTTCACCTAGATAATATCTACGGGAATAACAAGTTGAGCACCAAGCAACCCCACCCGAATTCTCGAGAGAAATATTATGAGAACCCAAATGGAGCAGCTGGGCATATGGTTCAGGATAATCCGAAACATTACTGTTCAAAGTTAGCCCACCAGTTATGACAAGGGAGGAGTGAAACTTAATTTGAGTATTGCTACTACTTAAGGCCCAAATCTGACAATTTAGCAAAGTATTCATACAAAAAGTAATTCATAGCAAATTCTTACCACACCGCTGATTGTTTCTAATACAACTACTCAACTTGAGTCTAGTCCATCCTCTATGGTACAAAAGGATATTTTACCAACACCTTTCAAAGTCAGGTTCAAAAGACAATTACGGATGTCAACTCGAAGAGATTTAACATGATCCTTCATTGACTTCCTCGGTATTGTTTGGTAACAAAGGAGTTAAATGAAGAAGTCCAATAAAATCACCTCAGAGCTTTCACAGTCATTTTTAGTTATTGATTTATTTTTTCAGTCTGTTTGAGTTATTTTCTTTTTCTTTTTTTATTTTTTAACCATTCAGTCATCAAAAAAATTAATTTCTCAACTTAGATCCGTAATTCCCATGGCACAACAAAGTAATCTTAATTAACTAGGTCTTTTTCTTTTCCTTTTTTGTTCGTCTGAGTGTATTGTAATAACACTCGTCTTCATCAAGTTGTAGGCTGTACTGAATTTTTTCCCCTTTTTATAGGATGATCAAACTATATAGTAGCGGTACCAAATTTGAGCACGTAGTGGGAGCACAAGATTTTAAAGCGGCTTCACTTGAAATACAATTAAATTAAAAACCTAATTACTAGTTAGGACATTTTCCTTCACGATGCAAAGTAAAAATGTTATAGTCTCGCTGTTTTTTTTTTTTTTTTGGGTACATTGAAATGTTGTAATCTAGTTAGTTTAATCTCCGACTCCGTATTAATGAGGACATTAGCCTTTTTTCTTTTTTTGGTAGATTAGCTAGTTTTGTAGAGCTAATGAACTTTCTTCTTGTACATTGTTCAATCACCTAGAACTAATTTGCAGTCTCAAAACTTCCTAGAATAACGTAAAAAAAAGAAGGAATTGAACTGAGTAAAAATAAATAATTGGTGAGCAAGTAAAAGAAAATTACTAATTGCAAAATTGGAAATGTATAGATAAGTTTAGTTTCAATCCGAATAACTTTATTTTATTTATTGGTATTTTTTTTCACATGGAAACAACATTCATGTAGCAATTGGCATGAAAAGCTATAAATCAGCAATCCCTTGAGATGATCTGATGACTCTACTTCCTCCGATAAGGAAAAGTGGGAACACTTTGTTCATTCCTGAAGAAATTACCAGGATCAACCTTTGTCTTGATTTTCACCAACCTATTGAAATTCTCTTTGTAGTACTTAATTCCATAAACACTACCTTCAATGTAGCTAGCATTTCCATTGTGGTTGATACCCAAATCAAGGTCTCTATAGTTCAAGAATGCTTCCCTTGGTTTCTTGGACACAAAGGGTGTCATGTAATTGTACAGCTCCCTTGTCAGGTTTATGTAGTGATTTGCTGCTGCAATTCCACCTTCATTCCAATTAGTTGCATACTGAATCTTCCACAAGTTTTCCGGCCCGGTGTGGGAAAGGAGTTGCTGTTGATGGAATCTCACCCATCTTTCCTCCATAAGGATTGAATGTTAGTGCTGGTGCTTGCAGCTCAATCATTTTCTTCCATATTCCCTCCAAGCCTGCCTTTGGAATTGGTTCTTTCACATAGTCTGACTTTCTCTTCAAGTGCGTCAGGACTTGTGGAATCCTGCTGAGCAGTGCATTAGTAGGTGTCCCAATTGGGAAATCTGTCCAAAATAGAACTGATTCAACCCAACTCATTTCAGTACAATCTGATTGAACCAAACCCAGTTCAGGAAAACTTGCATTCATGATTGAAAGCAGCCTGGCAGAGTCACCAAGGAACAAAGGCCAGAAATGTTGCCCTGACAGTCTTTTGTCCAGTTTGGGTGCTATTTACCACATTCATGGTAAGCCTGATGAAGAGATCATCGTCAAGCTTGTATGCAACTTGTTCCCATTGGTAAACAATATCTGTTGCATTCTGTTCAAGCGTTCTTTGAACCCGGAAAACTGTGACTACTTCAGGAACACGAACAACGTTGATTTTGTAAGCAATCACAACTCCAAAACTGGATCCTCCACCACCTGTTATGGCCCAAAAAAGGTCTTCTCCCATGGCTTTTCGGTCCAGGAGTCTCCCGTTGACGTCTATTATTTTCGCGTCAACAATGTTATCGACGGAAAGTCCATACTTTCTCATCATATTGCCATACCCACCACCGCCGAAGTGGCCGCCAACGCCAACGGTAGGGCAGACCCCGGCTGGGAAGCCATGTGTTTTGCTCTTCTCAGCAATTCTATAGTACACTTCACCAAGGGTTGCGCCAGTCTCAACCCAGGCCGTCTCGGATTCAACGTCAACTTCAACAGATCGAAGATTGAACATGTCGAGGATGAAGAAAGGGTTGTCGGAGACATAAGAAACGCCCTCGTAGTCATGGCCGCCACTTCGGATTTTCATCAGCAAGCCATGGTTTGAGCGCAAATGATGGCAGCTTGGACATGAGATTCATGCAATGCAGTGAGAATGAGGACTGGTTTAGGAGTTGTAGACTCATTGAAGCGGAGGTTTCGAATGTAAGCTTGCAGAACAGATGGAAATGCAGCATTCCTTGGAGTGTAAATTGCTGTGGAAATTGGGTGAGATGGCTGAGAATGGTTCAAAAGACATTGGAAAAATGCCTCTTCTGTTGAACCTGAGGAATTTGCCTGAAATGCAATATTGGATAGGAAAAATATTGAAATTAAAGAGAACATTATTGTAGGCCTCAATGCCACCATCTTTGTATACTTTTTTGGGATCCAATAATATTTGGTTTTGGTGATAATTTTTCATGTTGATGTGGTGAGTTTATATAGGGATCAATGGGTTTGAAATAAGATTATTGAGATACATAAAAATATAATTAAAATATAATTAAGCTAGTCATATATATCCAAATATTTGACAAAAAAAAATTCAAAGCAAATGCGGGCACGTAACATAGTCAAAATTTTGACTTTAAGACGAAGGCATTGTACACACATATTTTCATTTCAGAAGATGCTAATGGGTAAACGATTTTATCGTATGAAATAATTATATTATAATAAATAGTATATTTTATATAATTACAATGATAAAAATATAATAAAAAAATATAATTATTTTTTCTGATTCATATTTTATAATTACAATTATTTAAAATATACTATTTATTATAACATAATCATAATATAATAATTTTTTTTTGTATGATCTCCTTTTAATTTTTTCAATCATTGATGGAGTGTACAGCAATCGGATGGTCAGAAGAAATGTACACACATCAATTGTTGATTGAACTAGAACAAGTTGATCATGCCATGACTTTTCATGCATGTGGCATTCTCATGACTCGATGACAATGTGTTATGCAATTCATCTTTTACACTATCTAATGTCAGCCACACTTTAGCGAAGAAAAAAAAAAAAACGCACACACACACACACACACACACATCTACGTAACTCTAATGTTATGATATTTTTTTAAAAAATCAGATGTAATCTTACTTTTGATTTTAGAAAAAAAAAATTGTTTTTGCTGGTTAAACATGTGACCTCATGTCACAATTAGCATGGTATACAAAATCTAATCTACCAAAATACAAGTGATGGAGAACCAAAAATATGGATGAGAAACTATGCAAGCATGCAAGTTACGATTTTGCTGAATTTTTTGTTTTTCGATTTGATGTCCAAGAAATGCTCAGTATTTTAACTAACTTTTATGGTGCGTAGACACAATTCCGATGTTATTTTTTTTAAAAAAATTGATAATAGTAAAAAAAAAAAAAAGGAAATTTAGGATTTTTTATATTATGATGTAACCGTAAAACTACTTTGTACAATCACCTGCATTATCGTCTTCAAAAAAGAGTTTAAACTAGACGAATGAAAACCCAACCAGCTAGCATTAGGAAAAGAATCTCCTATATTGGATAGAGATGGTCCAAATATTCCTCATTTACGAAGTCGTCCAAATACTTTGTGGACTATTGTAGAATCATCGAAATGCTATTTAATAGTTTTTATTGATGTAGTTTTGTAGACCATCGATTTGCCTTGACCTTAAGTTAACGAGATTTGGAATGACAGCTATCTTTTTTCTTTTATAAATGAGAAAAAAAAGATATAGATGTAGATATGACTAGGTGAAGGGATTGTATGCGTGACACAATACATTGCATTAAAGATAGGTGAAATCACAAATCTAAGACTCGGCCACCAACGGTTGTCTGGCAAAGCTTGTTGATAAAACTAAATGTATAGACTTAAATATACACAATCTCGTGAAAGACACTAAATTTTGTTATTTTTTTGAAATAGGAAAGTAACGGTAATTTCTTATAATTTTGTCATGAAATATTATATTTTTGTGTATACTCAAGCCGGAGAATGCAAAACAATCGAATAGTTACGACGAATAAAATAAATTAACTCACTGTATGCCGTTTAATTATTTTCTTTTGCCGTTTTTGTCAAGGCTGGGTAGTCAGTAGCTGCCAAAGTTAAATGAGACAGCACCGGGTACGGAAACAGGGTCAAAAGGTGCCCATTTTCTTTTAAAAAAAAATAAGACTCAATTAGCATTTTTCCTTTTTTTTTTCTAATTTCTTTCTTTTTAGTTATTATTATTATTATTTGAGGATAAGGTTACATAACTCTTCGTAACTTCATCCTAAGGTCCATAACTTTTATTATTTAAATTTGCTTTCATGTTAAAACAGAGCACAATTGGACATTAAAAACAACGGAAAAGTGCTCGGTCCTTGGTTTCATAAAGGAGAGGGTGAGTTAAAGGAGAGAGGGGCCCATTATTGAAACCCTTCCAATAAGATGTTTGGACCGAGAGTCTTATTCAATCTAAGTATCCAAGTCTTAAATACAAACATGAATTGTCATATAATAAAATACGTAATAATAAAAAATTAATATAACCTTGGTATCAAACATAATTTGTGACATGAATTAAAAAAATTACATAACGTAATTTAACGGTAAAATTGCTCTATTAAAATTTAAAAGTTACAAATTCCAGCCAGCACAAACAACTTCTCTTTGAAAACATGGTAACACTATATACTAGCAATTAACAAACAATAACTTATTACAAACAGAATTAGATTTGTTTGACTTACAGATGGAAGCAAGCCGATTTCTGGAAGCAGCCACATTTGATAATATTAGGCAGAAAATATGTCTAGCAGGTGAAGTCAACTGTTCTTCTCGAATGAATACAAACAGGCATAATATTACATGATTTTGCCATATTTCAACAATATTAAAATGTTTAACAAGCCATTTTGGTTGCTGATCATGATCCTCAAAATTTTGACTGGGAAATAATATCATATTAGGATACGTAATTAACCATTTTGAAAACATTTTACAAGTCAAATAAAGAATGCGCAAAATAGATATGAACGAGTACACCCTTAAACTTTGTCTTAATCGGAAATGACTTAAACTCAGTTGAAGATTAAGTTACTTTGATGATACTCTCTTAATATAAAACTAAAAAATTCAACTCTAACACTACATGCTTCCATATTTTGCATAGATTTAAGCCATAAACAACCAGTTTCCATAGTTTGCAGGGATTTGGTGGAGAAATTAATAGGACCTGTTTGAATGTACGTTAGAAAAGTAAAACATGTTAAGTTAAGATAAAGGGCATTTGTTTGCCACCGCTCCTTTGTTAAAACGAGATAAACGAATTTTTGATGAACATCTGAGTAATTAGAACGTGAATTTTTATTTTAGAGTCTTAAGTTATAATTATGGAAAGAAAATATAAAATTTATAGGAAGAATAAAATTTCTTAGTAACGTATCAAGGAGCACTTAATAGGACATGTAATGATATAAATTATTATATTGTATAAGATATATCCAATTAAACAAAAAGATAAACAGATAAATACTATTTAACCAATTAAATATTTTTTTGCGTGCTCTTTCTTTTATTGTTTAAGTAATATAGCTGTTATAAAGGTGGAAGAGTTACTGTAGTACATAGGACCAAAACAATTGAAATGGATATAATGGCGATATTGCTTACGCTCCATGGCGTCATAATTCTTTTCAACTCACAATCAGAGGACCAAATCCTATCACAGTGGAAAAAAGCCTGCCCCAATCAGCCTATCCTGCTACTGCTATTGTTTTTTTTTTTTTTTTTTTTTTTCTTTTAATAGGTTCTTTTTGGTGAGCACAATCCTTTCCTTTCTCTTTTTAATTTACCGACTTAAATTAAAAGTTATATTTTGTGAAGATTTTTAGGCTTGAAAGATATTTTTATCAAAAAAAATAATTTTTAAAAGAATATACTTTTTTTTATCAAAAAATATGCTTTTTTTAGGGTTGAAAGAATATAGTATATACTTTTTTGACCACAATACGGTATATAGATATCTCAGTCCATGTTTCACGACCGTCCGACCGCCACAATAAATAGCATTACGTAAACACGTAAAAAATGAGATAATTAACTTTTTAATTCTAAATTTTTATGATTTTTTCTATTTAAAATCTAATAAATTTTTTATTTAAGGTCTAAACTTTATTTTTTTTTCTATTCAAGTCCTTTTGTATGATTTACCGTTAATTTTTCTGTTAGATCTAACGGAAACATGTTTCATTGTAAAAGGATTTGAATAGAACAAAAAATAAAAGTTTAATCCTTAAATAGAAAATTTAAAAGGTTTAGACTTCAAATAGAAAAAATCACAAAAGTTTAGGTTTAAAAAGTTGGTTATCCCCATAAAAAACTAAATTCTTTTTACAGACAGCCCATGGGAGGAGATTTCGGAGGACCATTGTATTCGCTTTTTAAAATTTACGACATAAGTTTTTAAGAAGTCTTAAATTTTGAGATTTAGTAATTAAGTTTTAAACATTTTTAAGTTTCTAAATTAGTTCTAA
Source organism: Carallia brachiata (assembly GCA_021464245.1). NCBI lineage: Eukaryota > Viridiplantae > Streptophyta > Magnoliopsida > Malpighiales > Rhizophoraceae > Carallia > Carallia brachiata. Next base: position 303,306 of record JADCRB010000059.1, on the reverse strand, counting down.
ATCTTTAATTTTTATTTCATATGAGTCTCTTTTTGGATAAGGAATTAGTCAATCCAATAAATAGCTAGCTTGAACTAATTGAGAGAGCATAAAAAAGATACTTAATTATATCCTAAAAATACAAAATGTACATATGCTTATTTTGCTAAATTTTCCTTTTTTCTCTCATAGAAAGGAAAAAAACCAAAAATTTTTGTTGGTAAAATTTATAATTTTAACCTTTTATGTTTAGGAAAAAGAAGAGAAATGCGTATGTATACATAAATTTATGTTTTTACGATACATTTGAGTGTTCTTTTTATACGGTATTAGCTAGATTAAATTATGTATATATTGGTTTAACCAATTCCTGTTGAAAGAATACTCTTATGGAATGAAAATTAAAAGTGAAGAACTAATTTGAAAACATAAAACGTTTGAGGACTAAATTGCATAAATTTCAAAACATTTAGGACTTCCAATTAGTTTATCCTGAAGATTCGTAAGTTGGATGGGAGCGCTGACTTGTACCTTCTTTTTTTTTTTTTTTTTGTGGTCAACACCCTCTCCTTATTCTTACGACCAAGGTTGTACGCCTTTTCAGCCAACCTTGGGATAGTCTTTTGTAGCATATATTACGTGAAACTAATTATTGTGGAAACTTTCTTGATCATTTCGGAGTTGCCAAGGATGCTACATTTAAAAAGATTTGAGAATCTCTTCTCCTGGGGAGAAGCGCGTTGCTTCAAGCAGATATGGTTGGTATTATTAGGAATGCGAGAACTCATAACTGATGAGTGTAATCAATCTCTTCCTTTCTGAAATACCTACAGATAGGTCATTGGTTCAAATTAGAAATATTAAATCTTGTCCATGTCAATGCTCGTCATCTTGTTTATATCATTTGGAGTTTGATATCATTAATCTACAATCCCAAGCAAAGAATTCTTGAAGAGGACAATGATTGTCCTTCCTTTCTGGCACATGCTTAAAGTTGCATCAAATAAAAAGTTATCGCAACTACTACGTAACCATCTGCTACATATTTGCATTGTCTAATATTTCTCAAGGTTAAGATGTGTTGTTAAATGCTGTCCCTTCCCCCTTCATGCATGCTTGGAGGTAGGCCTAAACCTAAAGCTTATTGAAGTCGGACTGCCTAGTTTAGTCAAACGGATGAATGGATTAAGAAGAGACAATTTATATTATGAGAAATGATAACTAGACGGGTAAAGGGGTAGGGACGAATAAAAGAGAGAAAAAGAGAAGGAGGGAGAGATAAAACTAATAGTGAGCCCCACAATTTATTTTTAGAAATATATGATGTGAATAATAATTAGAATTAATGTGCAATAGAACTTGAGGTGTAACAAATTTATGAAAAAAAAAAAAAAGCCACCAACCTCCCTAAACAGCTCCCTGCCCCTGTAGCTAGGTTTTTTTTTTTTTCTTTAGCTCACCTACTCAGATGCACACCTTTCCCCACAACAACAGATTTGGCAATGAAATGTGGACATACTGATCTAAAATTGTCAACTAAGAACATATACATATCTTGAGATGGACATAGAATTATAAATTATTTTGGCTTGCTACAAGATATTGAAATCAATCTAGATTGGCGAATAGAACACTCATTATATTCCATGAAATTGACGGCAATCTTTGTGAATAATTTGGATAATTTGAAGGGTCAAACCATGTACATAGAGTGCTTGTGTGGAAAATGGAATCATGTATCAATTACGTTTTTGCATGTCATATTTTTAAGTCCCTCTCAAAATTGCAGTCAAACTCAAGATTTCCAATGTCTTCACGCATTGGCTCTCCTTCTAGTGATTGCAAAAACTATAACAATATAGTACTGCAATTGTTATCAATTAGGCCAATGTTTTGTTTTTTCCTTCTTCTTTTTTTTTTCAGACCTAAAGAACATTTTAAGAGATTGAGAAAGAGGAGTATGAGAACATGCATAAATAAATTTTGAAATGGATGACATAACCTTTTTTTTTTTTTTTAGAGTTTTAATATAATCTATTTCCCAACCTCACTTAACAGCTTAAATTTTTTAGTTTTACAGGTTTTTAACGTTCTTTAAGTCTTGCTTTTGTTAATTTTCCTTGAGCGGAGAATTAGATTTTAATGGGCAATGATTGGTGCAGGTACTGGATAAGGAAATTACCTGGAAGATTGCATAACTATAATTAATTAGCAACCAATAACAAGACAGTGCTCGTTTTAGGCCCCACCTCAACGACATATTTTGGTCCCCAAGCCAAGCATCTTGCAGATTTTATTTTTGTCTCAATAGTTTTACCACCGTTGCTTAATTATTCACATTTTATTTAGAAGCATATGAAATAATATAAATGCAACGAATTTAGGTGATGAGAGTATGGGAGAGATCTCTTGATGACTCTTTGGGGTTAGAATTATAAGAAATCTTTTTTTTTTTTTGGAGAATTTTTAATTTGACTCATTTTTTTAATATAATTTATTCATAATTTTATATATAATATAATAAATAGAGTTTATTTGAAACAAAAAAAATATAAATAAATTTGTATAATATAAGATTATAAGTAATTTATAATAAAGAAAAAAGAAAAACGTAAAAATAACAAGAAAATTAAAAGAAGCTAATTAATATGATGTTTCTGGGGCCTCGATTGCATTACATATATTTTCTTAATCTTCGGCCTTCAATATGTTGAGTCATGGACGTTGATTTTTACTCTATACATAATTGAATGTATGACTCTTCAGGTAGTGAATTAGGTGTTATTTTGGAATTTGTGTCAATTACTGATAACGTTAATATATTGTTAATGTCTAATAAATGAGAAACTATGGTATTACAGTGCAGTAAGTTGGGCTTCTACATTAAAACTACAAAAAAATAAATTCTACGATATTCAATAAAAATTTCTACTTATTTATAAAATTGTACAAGGCAAATATATGTTTAATTCACCAAATACCTTAGTAAGTGTATGTGAAAAGGAAGGCAACCCCGCAACTCATTGATTTGCTAAATGAGTTATAAATTGTAAAAGTTTCACTATATATCATTGTCTATTATATAGCAATAAAGTAATTGTATAGTTGTCATTCTTTTTTTTTTTTTTAAATTGGTACTAAGGATTGAAAAAACATAAAATAGTACAAAAATTAAGAACTAGTCACTCTGTGAGCGATTCATGCCAACCATGTCAAAATGTAGAAGAAGAAGAATTCCCTACCGCAGTTTATCCCAAACTTTAAGTACTACATCTTCAAAGCACCCTTAATTTGCCACGAAGTCCACGCAATAGTTGCCTTCACAAAGAGTATCTCTGAGCTTATAGTGTCAGGGACGATTGAGCAAGTGCCTGCAATCACCAATAATAGCTCTGTAATAATTTATGTCCCAATCATTTCTAGTCAGTAATTGCAAAGCTAATAAAGAATTAGTTTTCACTATTATATTTCTCAGCCCATTATCCCATGCCATTTGTAATGCTGCATAGATACCCCACAATTCTGCCTAAATAACCATGGCAAGACCACAGGAGCTCGAGAAGTTGAATAACCATTTGCCAAGACTATTCTGAGCCACACCTCCATAACCCGCTGAGCCTGGGCTACCACTTACCGCTCCATCAACATTAATCTTGACAACATGCTTTGGTGGAGGGGACCAACTAATGAGTGCATCACTAGCAGCACTGGTTCGTGTCATTGTAATATTGGCAGTGCGTATGAGATCATGAATCTCAATTGATTCGCTCCGAATCAAATTGACTAAATAACAAGGAGAGAGCTTCAAGTTTTCAAAGATGAACTTGTTTCTTGCATACCATAAGTACCACAAAGCTGTTATGAAAATTATTTGATGAGAGCACCTCAATGTACTTTCGTTTTTTGACAAACTATAAGTCTTGATCAATTGAGGAAAATCCATCTTGGTATCAATTTGAAGTTGCAACTTGCGACTGATGTATACCCAAACTTCTTTAGCAAATGGACAGGAGAACAACACATAGGATATCTTCCCAGCTATACCTACAGCTTTCACTTACTCCACAGTTAGTGATATGACAATGGAAGCAATAGGCATTAGTAAGAAGCCTTTGTCTCCATACCAACCATAGAAATGTCTACATGTAAGGAGGTACAGGCGTGCTCCAAATCCACGCCCAATGATCATTAGAGGCTTTTTCCGCGTCACATGGCAAGTGATATGCATTGGATACAAAGAAGCGCCCTGAGTTAAGCCTCCAAAGTTGCTTGTCTGGTGGTCAGTTGAGTGTATTGATATATGTCCCCTATAGGCTTAATCGAACATGGCTAGAGATTTTGTCATTTAGTAAGCTTCAATTCTAGCACTTGTTAGCTTCAATATAATAGGATACAGTGTTGTTAATCTCATAAACATCCGGCAAATTCCAATCTAAGTTGATAATGGGTGAGTCTAAGAGCCATGAATCAACCCAGAATCAAATTGAAGCACCATCACTAAGGGACCAGTGAAGTCCATGTTAATAAAGCTCCCTACCTTGAAGAATTGCCTTCAAATAAGGGAGCTGTCATAATGTCTTTGGGCATCTAGAAAAGGGACTACTAGAAAGTATTTAGTCTTCAAAACATCAATCCAAGGCTTGCATTGCTGGTGGTGATTTCCCAACTTAATTTAGTCAGAAGTGCAATATTCATATCTCATGCTTCTCGGAGACCCAATCTACCAAGAGACTTTGGTTGGCACACATCATCCCAAGCAACTAGACTCTGCTTGTAGTGATTAGCATCATTACCCTATAAAAAGGATTTGTTGGATTGATCTATCTCATCACACACAGCTTGCGACACACATAAGGTTTGTATAAGATAATATGGCAAAGTCTATGAGACCGACTCTATAAGAACAGCACAACCTCCTAGAAAAAGTGAGTTGGCCTTCCATCCACTTAGCTTGGATAGAAGCTTTCCAAGCAGACCACAATAGGAGGCTCTGGAACGTCTATTAAAAGATATTGGGACTCCTAAGTATTTACCTAGATCCAAAACAAAAGAGAAGCCCAATACTCCATATATGGTGCCACTAGTTGCTCTACATACATTTTGCATGAAAAGAATTTTCAATTTTGTTCTATTGATTTTCTAGCTTGATAAAGAACAATTGAATCATAACTTTTTCTATAGCTTTGGCTGTTGTAGCCATAGCATGTCTGAGCAGCAATAAATCATCAGCAAAAAAAGATGCGAAATTGTAGGGTCATTTCAAAAGCAGCAAAGAGGCTGCCAACTGACTTGTGTCTCCCTCTGAATCATATGCAATAATCTCTCTATACATAACATGAAACGATATAGAGACGTTGGATCTTCTTGTCACAAGCCACAGTGCCACTTGAAGGTATTTGTCTTTTTGCCATTCCAAAAAACTATCATCGAAGATGTCGTCACACAAGTCATTACTAAATTGACAAATGTCTATATAAGCTACAAAGAGAGGAATTTTTAGTAGAAAACTCTAGTTGACTCTGTCAAAAGCATTTTCAAGATCAATTTTAATGACCATACATCTATTTTTCCCTTCATGCCATAATTGTCTGAGCAAGTATAATATTGTCATACGTGGGCCTTCCTGGCATAAAAGAAGCTTGCAGTAGGCCTATCTAGCTGACCATAAGGGGGCTTAAGACGCTGCATAATAACTTTCGTAATTAATTTGTAGAGAACATTGCATAAAACAATAGAATAGAATTGAGTTATCTTTTCAAGATGATCAACCTTTGGAATTAAGGCAAGCAAAGTCTCGTTCAACCCTTTCAGCAGTGTGCTAAACGCAAAGCTGTGTTGAGCAAGAGCAACAACATCTCATCCTACGATATGCTACATTTTCTAGAAAAATAAAGCATGGAAGCCATCAGGTCCAAGAGACTTCAATGGCTTCATTGAACGCAGAGCTTCGTGTTCGTCAATATCAAATGAGATCTAGCTGAGATGTCTAAGCATGGATGGCATAACCCAAGGCCAGCTTTCAGGCTCATACCGATGATGAATAATGGTCAAATTAATAAAGATTTGCACAAAATGATCCTAAGCCATATTTTTAAACTGTTGCTGATTATATACCCAAGCACCATCCTATGTTTTTACAGGCTCGTATGTGACTCCTCCCTCTCTGCTTTAAAATAGTTGAATGGAAATAGGCAGTGTTTCGATTACCACGCAAAATTTTATCCCACCAAGATTTTTAGAACCAAAACAGTTCCTCACTATCAAGAATTTGGTTGTACTCATGCATTAATCTAACACTTAACACCGTAAGGATACTAAGTCACATTTATCAAGTTGTCGTTAGATAGAACTAAGTTGCCTCATACTTTTTCGCTTCCTCCAAAATAGATTTCCAAAACATTAGTATTCCACTACCTCAGGACTTGTTGGAGTCATTGAAGACTATCCATTAGAGAAATTCATCCATTATTCCAGTGGCTCTAAATGACTGGCTTAAAGTCCGGATGTGAAGCCCACATAGCTTCAAATCAGAATGGTCTTCTGTGCTTCAGAACCTGTAGATTATTAGCTATATTCAATAGAATGGGATAGTGATTAGACTTTACATGGGCAAAGTGGGGAATTTCTACTACCAAGATGGAGAGACAAGGCAGCAATCAATCCTTTCTTGAACAATTTGATTTCCTTTACTATTCTACCAAGGGTATTCTGGTCCTATAAAATTCAGATGAATAGGCTTGCAATTGTTGACATATTCAGTGAAAAGATGACATCTATTCATGTTCTTCAAAGAGCTTCCAAGCTTATTCGATATAGATATCATGTCATTAAAATCCCCTATTAAAGTCCAAAGGATTGGTAAATAATCTGAAATATTGCAAACTTTAGCCCACATAACATGATCATTAAGATGTGCATAAAGACACGAGATAACCCAAGCCAGTTGTTGATTTTCTATTGCTGCAGCATGTATAACTTGAGGGGAAGAGTAGAGAATTTCAAGACTGATTTTTGACTTGACCCACAATAACCAAACACCACCCAAAAATCCAATGGGTTTACTTGATACACACCATTATACCCGAACTGGCTAATGACATCACAAGCTCTCCTCCGCTTGATTCGTGGTTTTATTATTAACAAGAGTGCTGGTTTATAGAAAGAAATAAAGTCCATCAGAGTGTGAGACAATTTTTCCTTTCTCGCACCTTTAACATTCCATACTAATGGATTCATTGAGAATTAGGAACAAAACTCATATTAACTTTTTTAGAGACTGATGGTTCAAAATTTTGAATTAGAAAGGTTGTTTCCTTAAATTTGCTCTGTGACTGCATGTTACTGGAGCTTTCAAAGACAACAACAAGAGTACCGCGAGAGAGGGTCCAACTCTTAGAACTTTTTTTCTTGAAACCCCGCGACGACGCTATTAACAAAGCACGTCTGTGAGTTTCAGAAGGCTTTTGTTGCAAGTAAACTTGTCCAACCGTTGGGCCTTAAAAGGGGTCTGCAAACATCTAAGCCAACTTAGAGACTTCAGTAGTAAGTTGTTTTTGGCTTTGGGTTTTTTGCTTTTGGGCTAAGTTCAAACTCCTAGCTAGGAAGTTGTCTTGAGGATGAAGAAAGTGTTTACTATATCGCAAAATAGGGGTATGGTGGCATTATGGTTATTAATCAGGTGGGGATTTAAATCCTTGTTTTTAGGAGTGTTTGAAGGAGTTAGATTGATGTTGATATTCTCTTTAAGGATAAGATTAGGAGGTAGACTTGGTTATTGGCTAGATTAATGGAGTTGCAGAAAATAAAACATTTTTTTGGTTGAGAGATTCTCAGTGGAGATTTTGTGTGATCTTCTGGGAATAGATTTAGAATCACATCTATTATGACCATATTTTCTTCAATATTCACTTCTTGATTATCAATTAGGACTTCAAATCGTGATCTTTTCGCAATAGGAATATTGCCATTATTTTTTGCCTTTTTAGTGATTCTGCCTTGTTGAAATCTCAGGTTTGACTTTCAGACCCCCTTTTGAGCGTGCATTCATGGACCATACAGGTCAAGCCCTGAACCCTGTGCTTAGGTGTGCCCTTATGGATCATCAGAACAGGTGGTGCTTGTAGTCGGCGTTGCACTGCTTTATTGTGGGTAAGCTTTCTTCAAGTGAGTTGCTTTGCCACATATAAAATAGATTTGTTGCAACCCTTTTTACTCTATATTTATTGGTAAATCATCAACGATGATCTTGCTGAGAAGAGGTTTACTAAGATTAATTTGAACATAGAGCTGCACAAACTTTTCGTGAGAGGTTGTCTTTGTTGATGGATCAACTTTTATAGGCCTACCAATCTTATTGCCAATAACAGTAATAATCTCCTCATTATAATATTTTACAGGCATATGTAAAAAGTGAGCCTAGACAGTGGCAGAATTGATCTTAGCTTTGCATGGCTTGAATTGAGGCTTCCACTCAATAACCACAAGATAATGCTTAAGAATAACCCAAGGTCCTCCACATAAAATAATGAAATAGTCATATGTACGAGAAAATTTAATATTAAAATATTCATTTTCAAAATCCATAATCTGGAGTTTACCTTTTAGTTTTTATAATACATTTAAACGATTTCTAAAATGGGTATAGCTTATAGCGCACCTCCATTGCGTGACAATGAGTGTGCCACGCCATGGTTTTCTAATAGCTGCTTTCTTTGCATTAGAACATCTAAAGTGTGGGACTCCGTCTTCATAGTTAATAGCTATCGTCAATGAATCTTGTTGAATGCCATCATTGGGACATACAGAGGATTGTCCTTGCATAGGCAGACTATCTAAGAGGACGCCTTGAACCTTGTTCATATATGTGACTCTTTGCAGCTTACGTAGCTCTACTAGAGATCTTGCATGCCCACATTCATAGGTAAGGTGGCTAGGATGATTAACGTTCGTCGAAGGGGGAGAGGAAAAGGGGAGAAGGAGTTCAATCGAGAGATAGAAAATCTTAAAGGATACAAAATTTTGTATTAATTAAAAGGATCATTTCTTCTCTTCTATAATTAATTGTATAGTTCTGTTGAAAATGTGTAACAGTTTATTTATTTTTTCATTATTTTAAATTCATTCATCCAACGATCAATATCACTTTAATTTCACTTTAATCCCGCCTAAAATATGTTACTAAATATTTCCCAAATTTTAATTGTTCGTGGATTGGGATACTCGTTCTTATATTATTAGACTAGTTAACGTATTGTCAAAAAAAAAAAAAAAGGGACTAGTTAATGACTTCTAGGCCTTTTCTCTATATTAATGAATATTTTTTTTCCTATTAAGATAGAAAAGATCAACTATAACGAACCCTTAGTACAAAAATTTATTGATAATACAAGATACGTATTTGTAACGTAAATTGAAAAGAATAAAAAAATAAATCATTTAAAAATTTAAATTATTAAATTAATACTTTAATCAAAAAATTGATATTAAAATTCAATACAAAAAAAAAATATCTTTGATCCATTTTGTAAAAATCACAAACTAGCTATGTCACATTTCAAAGTTATGAGTTAAACCAAAATTTAAAAAAAAGAAAAGAAAAGGGAAGAGTTGGTTTAGCAACACAAAATTTCAATTCAAGTGAATATTTATAGAATAAACTTCATTTTAGTGTTAGATATTTGTAGTAATATTATAATTAATTTAACTTATTGTCACTTTTTTTAAACAACTAGCAAATAAAGAGTTCATTAAACACTACAACGGTTAGATAAGACATGCCCAAAAAGAGTTCAACCTAGTACATATACTAGAAGCCTAATGCCTCAGATGCAGCCAAAAAGGGGCACTAATACAAGACACAAATAAGCGTATGAAACTATGCCAGAAACCCAACAACAAGCCAAAAGCCATAGGGCAAACCCACAACAGCTCTACAGCCCCTCCCCAGCAAGCAGGAAGGGATCAGCATTGGCGAAGCGCCGGTGTGAGCTCCACCACCATCAAAGCGGTCATTGCCACAAAGGCTACACCAAAGCACAAAGCTCCGCTCGTAACCATTAGCAAAAGGGAGCGGAACCACGAAGCAGGTGGATAAACCGAGGCCGATTTGCATCCATCTCTAGCAACCCAAACCTCACCAGCCACAAGAGCCACCGGAGTCGTCAAAACTACCAACAAGAGTTGGCCCAACACAACCTGTACAAGGCCCGCATTACAATAACCAAAAAGAGAACCTCTCTATCATCACCGACCACCAGGACGATTGGAGAAGGTAGGGGAATAGAAACACGAGAACAACCCCGACCAGAAGAGGAAAACAGAGAATCACTAGAAACCAGAGGACAAGAACGGTAAAGCAACACAAAAGTTGACCAAAATCGATGGGAGAAGCTTGACAAGGGTGGACGAAGTTGCAAAAAGCAACACAAATACCCATAACCCTCTCGGCGCACTCTTGCAAATAGGGGCACACGATAGAGCAGGGTGTCTTGTCATTTTAATACTTCAAATTTTCTCTTTCCCTCCTCAACAAATGTATTTCAGCCAAACCAAATAGGGTGATACTACTTTTCATAATCAAATTACTTCACTGAATTGCACATTTACAAAATGATTAATATAATCTCTTATATTAAATAATTTTTCCATGTTCATCTCTTTAGAATTATTTAAATTAATGAGCTGACGAAATCCAAAAAAGCAAAACATGAACTCATTTGAAAATAATATCATCATTCAATAAAAATATAAAAAAGTCATTAATCACATAATTTAATAGTAAATTATCTAAACTCAGAATTTTAATTTGAGAGTTAAATCCCTAATCTTGGGAACTAAAAAAATATAAGACAATATATATAATAATTAGCCATAGTCTAATAGTCATTACATATATGTACATTACATATATGTACATAAGAAATAAAAAAAAAGGTCAAAACAAAGATTACGCCGAATTTGTTATTTTCATTCTAAGTTTTACATATTTTCTTCCCATACAATACTCCCTTTTTTTTTTTTTTTTTTTTCTCTTTTTTGGGACCAAATTTGAAGGCAAAACCCCATAAAAAAACTCAAATATTCACCGTCTCATTGACCACCGCCGAGTCGCCGACGGCCGCCCCTTTCAATATCCACGCCGATTACATTTACCAATAACACCACACTAACATTTTGCTTCAGAAAACCCCACTCCAACCCCGTAATTGAAAGCAACGATAGAATTATGAGAAGTTTGAATCATCTGTACCGAGGAATCTTGTCGTCAAGATTAAGAAATGAAACAATAAAAGCAGGAATTTCCATTGTTTCCCGTTCTTACTGCTCCGGTGGCGAGGGTTCAAAGGTCAAGATCTTCGATCGCCACCTCAAACGTAAACAAGTAAATTTTGAACCTTTTTCTTCCATTTTATTATTTGCCAAGTTGCTGTTCTGGGTTTTGATTTTGGGCAGTTGGAGTGTTAGCTGGAGAGAGAAATGAAGAAAATCGGACATGGGTTTTGTCAAGATTTTATCATTATTATTATTATTATTATTATTTGCCCCCTTTTTTCTTTTCTTTAAACTTGCCATTGAAGAGTTGGTGTTATTGGGTTTGGCTTATTGTAAACGGTTCAAAGGTCAAGATTTTCGATGGCCACCTCAAACGTAATCCAGTAAAGTTTGCACCTTTTTCTTCCATTTTTATTATTTTCAAGTTTCCTGTTGTGGGTTTTGATTTTGGGTTGTTGAGGAGTGTTTTTGAGAGATAAATCAAGAAAATGGGACGTGGGTTTTATCAAGATTTGGTTTTTTTAGTCCATTGCTTACTCAAAGAAGTTGAAGATTTTATATATGCGTTCAAGTGTTGGTGTGATTGCGTTTGGCCTTTTGGAAACAGCGTGATCGAGCAGCATGGTTGATGCGTCCAAATGACCCTTTTGTGGATGCTGTTGCTGAGAATTTGTTAGATCGCTTGGAGGTTGTTAAATTCTCTTTTTTTTGGTCTAAATCTTTATTTTTGGTGTCCATACATGCCATTAAATTGAAAGCTTCTCTATTCTTGGAGACTAAACTACGTTCTTATAAATTTTGATAGAGCTTACCGTTTTAACATGGTCAATATGCAGTGTCTTTGTTGCCCATGAGCATTGGTGAATAATGCTAAACAACATTAATGCTATCACCCTTTTGCTTTCCCTCCCGGAGCATGTAGTTCAATGCTATTGATGCAGCGATGCAAAGGCATGTTATGTTGCATTAACAATTTTGACAAACCTTTTTAATCTAATTGAACATTGTAGATTCTATCTCTATTCAATGTGTATTGGGCGATCCTTGGTAGAGGAATCTGGCTCCTATTCAAATTCTTTAATTAATTCCAACGAACAAGAATAAATAATGTTAAGGTGCTTTGTTACTTACACATATTTTGCACCCTATTATTCAGTTCCTGCATGCTTGCCTTTTGTAGGACTGTAGGAAAACATTTCCCACGGCATTATGCTTGGGGGGTTCTTTGGAAGCTATCAGGCGTTTGTTACGTGGTCGTGGTGAGAGTTTGGTTCTGAAAAAAATTTCTTCCTAACTATGTGTGTTGAGTTAGTATGCTATATTTTTGTTAAGTTTGCTATATTTTTGTTTTCATCCTTTCTCTCGCTTTCACCTAATTATCTGCTCCTCTTATTTTTTCTTTTCTTTCTTGTTCTTTCGCCGAGGCTAATTGAATTGTCCTGAAAATGTATTGGATGGAGCCTTGTTCACTTTGTGTGTTGGAAAATTGGCCATTTGATGTGGAGATATAGAACATCAGGCCGTGGCATTGCCCTGTTTAGGGCCATCATTCATAACAGCTACACTGGCAGTGTCCCTTTTAATTTGAGGGGTAGATACCTATGAAGTATGGCTATGACAACAAAAGGTGCTTCAAGTTTGTTTGTGAGCAAGTTGCTGGATAAGAATGATAGATGATTTGTAAAATTTTAACTATATCATATATCCTCTACCATCTGAATTTTTGACAGTCACATATCATTATGCCTTTGTTAAAACTTTTACTGGATGAGCAGTGATAAACATAAAACTGAATAAAATGACAACAGCATCGTGTAGATGTGGCTCCAGTCTTCTGACCTTTTTAAGAATGTTATGGCATTTGGTCGTATAATTTTCCTGGTTGCTGCCATTTGTTTCGTGATATGTTCAGAATGATTGTACACTTTTCTGTGCTTATGAAAGCATTTATCTTTTTATTTTATTTTTTAAGTTGCTGATCTCATCAACTATTTCTAATAGAGAATAGTAAATTTCTGCTTGTTAGCTGTTGAGATCCATGCTATCAATACTTACTTCAATGCCAGGCTCCATTGAGAAGCTTATAATGATGGACACCTCATATGACATGGTTAATTTATGTCAGCATGCGCAGCAAGATGTTAGTGACAATATGGAAATGTCATTTGTGGTTGGTGATGAAGAGTTTTTACCCATGAAAGAAAGGTGTGTAGATTATTCGATTTAGTTCCTGTGAGTTCCAGTTGTTAGGAACTTCTGATCTTAATGCTAATGGTTTGTAATTGTGAAAATGAAGTTCTCTAGATCTGGTAATTAGTTGCTTGGGGCTACATTGGACAAATGATTTACCTGGAGCCATGATACAGGTATGTGCTGCTTTATTATCCATGTGCTATTATTTTAGAATCTGTTGTGACTGTCATAGCCTGTCAGAATTTTGTGGAGCATATGGCAGTGGTGCATGATTGTTAGTAGAAGTATCCGAATCAAATGTTATTTTCATTCTTGCCATCAATAAACTGGTCTTTTTTTTTTTCCCCCCAATTGCATTGGCTGGGCATTGGGCACACATAGTTGTAGTGCAGTATGTAAGTGCCTTGTGTTTGCATGGTAATCCAAAATGCCAACTTTAAGTTGTTAACTTCAAAAGATAAATTGAATTATGTTGGTAACTGGGTGAAACCTACGGTTTTAAATTCTATGATTTTTGTCTGATACAGCATCGCATAGCAGAATACAAGATTTTTAGCAACAGGCTTCAAAAGCCAAAAGTAGTTTTTGACAAATGTGAGATTGAAGAGGATAAAAACATATGTCCATTGCAACATTTATTTTGGGAGCTTTTTGATTTTCACTTTATTTCTTTAAATTTTGGGTGTTGTGCACAGCTGTATCTCCCTCAGGGTAAATAATGGTAACCTTCCTTAGGCTTGTTTTTACAGGTTGGGTTGAGATTTTAATTTTTGAGTCCTCTTTTATCAAGCTTAGAGGTGTGAATGACTTTGGTGGCAAAGAATGATCAATGGCTTTAATGAAGATTTGAGGATGCTTTTGTTTGTTGCTGGAAATCAAAATCTTGTTGAGGTGGTGTTGGTGGAGCTAATATATGTTTTACCAGAAAATTTATGGCAACACTTCAGGATATTGTTACCATGGTGCCCAGCTTCAGGATGAATCTATTGCTATGTTGCATTTTAAAATTTTTGGATTGTTGTGCATTATTGTCAAATGTGAATATTTGTCTTTTAGTTTCTGGTTTTCCTCTTAGTTTCTATTTGATTCTTATTTTTGGCTTCTGTTTTGAGTTTGCTCTTCGTAGATATTTATATATTTGTGACTTTGACTGAGGCTGAGCTACTATTTTGACGTCAAAAAAGTATATCTGTGGATATGTTTCCACACCACTCACAACATTCAGACATGCAAAGCTTTTTTCTATGGATAGAATTAGTATGGGCCTATAAGGAAATTAGGTCTTCACTGGACGTCAAATTTGGGATCTTGGGATTTTTTTTTACTGTTCCTCTTTGCAGCATACTTGCAACGTGGAAATTATATGTTTGTCCTTTTGAATTCATGTTTGATAGATATATATATTTATATGTTGCTGGCTATATGTTTGTGACACCTGTTCGTTTTATTAATTTTTCGACAGTCCAAGTTAGCATTGAAGCCAGATGGCCTATTTTTAGCAGCTATTCTTGGTGGAGAAACCTTGAAGTTGTCTCTTCTCTGTTTTCCTGTCCCTTTTTTTTTTAATAAGTTAGATAAATCTGTCATTCAAACTTAAAAGCAAATTGACATATTTGTTGCTTGTTGGTCTTGTTCTCATGAATAGGGAGCTAAGAATAGCCTGCACTGTGGCTCAACTAGAGCGCGAAGGGGGCATTAGTCCTCGACTATCACCTTTGGCACAAGTATGTATGTCATTGGAATAATTTTGATATTTTCTGACACAAGCCAAATTATGTCTTTTTTTGAACTTTTTTTTCAATTTCATTTTGGAGGGACCATTTCTGTTTTGTGCCTCAATCACTACTGTTGTAATTTTTTTTATTAATTTGGTTTTTCGCTTAGGTTGTTTAATGCTGCACAAAAGCGCATTGAGTTCTCTGGGATATTTGGTTCTAACTCTTTGATATATGTTGCATATTTTCAAGGCTAGTGTCAGTTTTGTCTTCCTTTTGTTTATGTTTCATTTTGATGGGGTCAAGTATTAGTTTGGACCTCCATGTCATTTTTGAGCCAGCCTTTTGGTTTACCTTTCAGGTGCGTGATGCAGGCAATCTTTTGACCAGGGCAGGTTTCACTCTTCCTGGTGTCGATGTCGATGAATATGTCGTTAGATATAAGAATGGTGAGTGAAAAGCCTCAACGTGTTTAGGAACTTGGTTCTCCTAGCTAAAGGTGGTTCGGTTATCCATGCTGTATAACAATGCTTCTATGATTAATCAATCAGCACCTCTTAACTTTTCGCCTTGCTCTCAATTTGTGTCTCTGAAGCTCCAAAATTAGTCCTTTATATCACCACTTTGATGGTGCTTATTCTTTTGTCTAAAGGCTTTCATTCTTCATTGATTCCCTCTGTGTCTGTGTCTGTGTTATAGCTCTGGAGCTGATAGAGCATCTGCGTGCAATGGGAGAAAACAATGCTCTTCTGCAAAGGAACACTGTATGAATCGCCACTGTTAATGTCCCCAACGTTGTAAATAATCATAATCGTATGTATAATTAGCTCTTTACAAGTTTGTTTTGTGATGAACCAGCTCCTAAAGAGAGAAACAGCCCTAGCAACAGCAGCTATTTATGATTCAATGTTTGCTGCAGAAGATGGTACCATCCCTGCAACATTCCAGGTGAGCATTTTATACATGCAAAGATGTCTTTGATGGCGAGAACATGTTTGTGGAGTCTTTTTTTTTTTTATTTTAATTTTCCGTAATTTTTGATGTTGAGAACATGAGGATGGAGATGGCTCTGGAGCAAATTATTTCAAATTAGAATTTTTACGCATCATCTACTATATGTAACTATGTAAGCATTAATTTCTACAATAAAATTGCTGTGATGGTAATATATAACTTTGTATTCGTATTGGGCAAGGGTGCGGTGGACTGTATGATATTCAATGTCATGAACTTATCGGCAAGGGTCTGGGAAACATTTTGGATGCTGTGATGGTTTTTGAATACTAGCTGCTTTTTCTTGTTGCATTTCACATATTACACCTGGTCTGGTCTGCAATTAGTGTAATTGTTAGCTTATGGAGGTTAATTAAATCTTCATTCCGTGTCTTTATTCCTGAGAATTGGATAAAGGGTTCCAAAAAAAAAAAAAAACGATGAAACTTGGGTGCCTGGAGTTTTCATAGTTTTTTTTTGGGGGGGGGGGGGGGTGGAGGGAATTCTCTATGCATAAAGGAGCAAAATATTATCCTCTTTTTTTGTGCATCTTTGATCCAGCTATATATGTGCATGCTAATATTAGACAAGTTTTTATATGCTTCTACGATATTGACTCCCAATGCCTATTTTCACACAATGTCTTCTCATATTTATCTTGCGCATCAATCAAATGAATTTCACATCACTGTGCATTTCATTTTGTTAGTATGATTTCGTTTGTAGCTAGTGATAAATAATAGGGATAAGTGTATGGTTGCTTCACCAACTCTACCGATTTTGTCACTTTGGGTCGTCAACTTTCAATTTGTCCAGTTAAAGTAATCAACTTTTAAAAATGGGTAAATGTGGGTCTTTTGTCTAACACTGCGAACAAACTTACGTTAGACTACTCGTAGCATCTGATGTGGCAAAAGTGGGATTCAATTTTTTGCTGACATGACATGCCCTCTCTTCTCTCTCATCTCTCCCCTCTTAGTGTTACCGCTTTCTCCTAATTCCTCAAATCCCCATCAGAATCCTTATCCCATGTCTTGATGAATTCTTTTGGTTGGCCTAATCGAACACTTAGATTCAAAGGTCTGGAAAAAGGTTTGCGAGAACAATTGAAAACCCCAATAAGCTGCACACGTTATTGCAAAAATTTCAATCCCAATACCCCCTGTCTGCTGCTGCAATTGCTTCAATTGAAGCTATTCCATGCATTAAAAAAAAGTCTAGTTTTTGTGTCTCGCAATTCAGATTGTGCCATTTTCTATTTTCAATTTCTTACCATTATTTTTTGACAAAATGTTGCTTCTTAATGCTGAAGACCCTTTTCATAATTTGAAAATGGGGGCTGTTCAAGTTTCCGAAGCATAAACAAATGTCATTTGTTGCCAGTTTTAAACAGCACAGTGGTGCATTTTTTTCTCGCACTGTGTTACCTGTCTCCTGGTACATTCATCCACTTTAAGTCTTTTGTTGTTCTCATCCAATTGTTTACTTTTCTATATTTCTTTACTGGGGTGCCTTTTTTCTACTTTTAAAGCCGATTTCTTGTTCTACTCTGGTTGAGATTTCTCTTTCCTGAGAAAATCTTGGCCATCTTATGTCTTTTATTGTCATTTTGTCCAATATTTTATGATGGGAAAAATTGATTTGGTTTCTCTTTTTGTGAAGAAAATCTACACAGAATGTTGCATCAAAATACCTGGTAGGGATAAGGATATTGATGGGGATCTGGGGAAGTAGAAGAAAAGGTAAAGGGGGGCAAGGTAGAGAAAATGCGAATTAAGAGATGGAGTGACATGTCAGCAAAAAGTTTAGTATCACTTTTGTCACATCAGACGCCATGTGTACTTCCACTGAACTTCGTTAACGGCATTAAATGACCCGTTTTGTAAAAATTTGATGACTTAATTTGATAAATTGAAAGTTGGTGACCCAACCATGGACTTATTCGTTTATCATAGTAGAGATATCCAATCATTTTAAAGTTTCTCATACATGGTCAGTATTAATGTAATAATAGAGCACGAAGTTGTGTTGTTAATTTGAGCATAACTGGCTTCGCGATTGAACGATGGATTGAATTGGAATTGTTAGTTGATGATATGCATAAGCCCATGCATACAACTATAGCCATGCATTATTCTCTTTGTTGTTGTGGCATACACTGTTCCAACTTAATAGTGTATTTGCGATGCACAATAAATAACTTTGGGAATTGGAAGAATTATCCTAAAGTTGAAAGGAGAAGAATCTCGGGATTCTGTTTGCTCGTATCATCTGCAGCTGTGGCGGAGCCACATTGACCATTATGGGGGCAATTTCCCCCACTAAAAAAAAAAAAAATCATATAATATACGTCAAACTTGAAGTATTGCCCCCACTCAAAAATTTTTTTTGCCCCCACTCAAAATTAAAAATTATTGGATTGGCACAAAAGACTTCAAACAGTTGTTGAAAAGTTATACAAAATTTAGATCTTATCTTTTAATTTGAAATGAATATCGTATAATAATGGTTGATATATATCGTATTTGAAATCTAGATACTCTTATTTGATGATATGGTGAAATATAAGGTGGGCAAATGGAACATGTATTTTGTATAGTTTTATGAGAATGAGTTTAATGCAACAATAAGAGTATTTCTCCACCAATTACAATTTTGAATATATGTATAGATAATCATATCTCAATTTCACCAAATAAAAGATTTCTTATATTAAAGATAACTAATGCATTTGTAATTTTGTCATTTATTTGAAACTTTAATCGTTGTACCATAACAAATTGTAAAAGCTAATGTTAACGATTCTTTTCTATTTTAATTTATATCACTTAAAAAATAATTTTTTAATTATGTATAAATTTGCCCCCACTGACCTTAATCTCTGGCTCAGCCACTGATTTGCAGGCTTTGTCAAAGAGTGTGTAGCTAATGTTGTAAACTTATGTGTGCTAAGATTATTTTTATGCTTTTCTCAATCTTCTATCTGCTTCACACCTTCACCACTCTTCCATAAAAAGCAAAAAGATGGAAAAAAAAAATGGGAATAAAAAAAGAAGAAACTAGTATCGTTTATGAATTGTAATGTCTGTCACAGTTGTTTTTGTCTTCTATTGTTTTTGTAGGTTATTTACATGACGGGGTGGAAAGAACATCATGCACAACAGAAGGCCAAAAAGAGGGGATCTGCCACCATTTCCTTCAAGGACATCCAGAAACAATTTGGCAGCGGTGATTGAAATAATCATCACATCCTTTAAGAACATCAATTAGGACTAGTTTTGAAATGTTATAATCTCTCCATTCATTAGCTTTTTCTTATCCACATTCATCGGTCGGAAGAGTTTTGGACCCGAGGCAAGTTTTGAATTAGATATCAAAAAGGGTTCTGGGTAGAGGAGAAAGTGGAAGTAAAGTCATTCCATGCAATCAACAATAGAGGGAATGCATGCCTGGTGCGTTTTGTTGTCTCTTGATCTACTGACTAGAATGCACTAAATTTTGTACCCCAAGTGAATTGCCTTGATATGTTTTCCTGTTTCCTATTTTGAATTGTTTTTTTAAATTTTTTTGATGCAAATATCATTCCAAGTTATCCCAAATTTGTCAAGACTGTCAATTTGCCTGTTGTCCTATCATAACCAGTGACTGTCTTTGAAGGTGAACTTTTTTGTTCTTTTCTAGTCATTCTCTAAGGTTTCCGCCCGATTCGCTGGGCAATGTTTGATTTGCTTCAATTACAATAGTCTTTGGGATAGATTTTATTTTGCAGAACGATTCTGCTTAGCTCTGTCATATTCCTTTTTTAACAGGCTACATTTATTTGAAGGGGGTGGGGGAGTAATTACACTAACATCTTTATTTATCCCATTTACACATATTATTTATTACTTAATTTTCTCTAATTTTATGTTTAGTCACCTCCACGTAAAGGTGGGATGCTTTGCTCATTTCTAAAGAAATTAGTAGGATCAACTGCAGTCTTAACCTGCACTAACTTTTGAAAATTATTCTTGAAATATTTAGTGCCCCAAATGCTTGCTTGCCCGTAACTTGTGTGACCATGCTCCTCGTTCTTCCCTAGATCAAGATCTCTATAATTGACATATGCTTCTCGTGGATTCTTGGAAACGTAGGAAGCCATGTAGCTGTACAGCCGTCTGATCCATTGTAAATGCCTTTGAGTTCCCTCCTTGCCTTCATTGCCCGGATATACTCTGTACAATATTTTGTACAAATTTCCTGCCCTGTGTGGGAAAGGGGTGCTGCATTCTGATATTTCACTCATTTTTCCTCCATATGGTATGAGGATTACGTCGGCTAATTCGACTTCTCGAAATCTTTTCCATATCTCTTTGAATACGTTTTCTGGTATGGGTTCCTTAACATAGTCAGATTTTACTTTGAATATTGTTTTGTGTAGGTAGTCTGATCAAGTAGAACTTCCAGTGATGCATTGCTTGGGAATCCAGCAATGTATAGCTGGGATTCGATCCAACTCATTTCGTTGCAATCTTCTTTCGTCACGTTGAGCTCCGGGAAGCTCTCTTGCATCATCGGAAGAAGCTGATTCATGCCACCAAGAAACACAGCAGTGAATGCAGCACTAATTTGTGGGATTCCAGCTTGAGTAGAATCAATTTTGGATAGGCTAGCTAATAGAAACAAATCTTCAGGAAGCGTATTTGTAATGTATTGCCAACGATGGACGAGCTTGGTTGCATTGTATTCCAAGTATTTAGCTATAGCAAATACGGTTACAGTTGGAGGAACTTGAACTAGTTTTATCTTCCACGCGATGACTACGCCAAAGCTGTTTCCTCCACCGCCTCGAATGGCCCAAAATAGATCTTCCCCCATTGACGATCTATCGAGGATTCTACCCTTGGCATCAACCAAATGTGCGTCAATTATATTGTCTGCAGCCAGGCCATATTTGCGCAACAAGGTGCCGTACCCTCCCCCACTGAAGTGTCCTCCAACACCAACAGTGGGGAAAATTCCGGCTGGAAAGGCTAAAGTCCTACTTTTCTCTGCGATTCTATAGTAAACCTCCCCTAAAGTCGCGCCAGATTGAACCCACGCAACATTGTTTGCTATGTCTACGGTGATCATTCGAAGATTTATCAGATCAATGATGAGAAATGGGGAAGTTGATGAGCTTGAAGAATAGGAAAGACCTTCAACATCGTGCCCCCCACTTCGAATTCTCACTTGCATGCGGTGCCTAAGCGAACAGTAGATTGTTGATTGAATCTGGGACACATCTGTTGGTGTGACAATGACTTGAGGTTTTGGTGTGGAAGTTGTATTGAACCTCAGGTTTTGTAAAGTAGATTGCAAGATAGAGGAATATGAGGAGTTTTTTGGGGTGTAAATGACCTTGGAAATGGAGGTGGAGTTTTGGGAATAGATGGAAAGACAGTGAAGGAAATCCTTATGAGTGTGAGCTGAAGTTACCCATGAGAATGGCAACAAAAGGAGAAAAAGGAATGGTAAGATTGAAGAGCATAGCGTTAGAGAACTCATTACTAATTGTCTTTGAGCATGATACCAAGGGATAAGAAGCTCCCTTATTTATAACAATAATAAGGGAGGATAATGACTCTTTTTTTAATAATAAAGTTAGAGAGATCATGTTAGAAGACAGAGAAAAGGGATAAGACCACATGATGGTATGGTTCCACACCTTTTTTTTTCTCGAAAAGATAAATGTATAGAGTGATAATAAAATGTGTATACAGTCATTAAAAGAGTTAGTATTATTTGTACAATTATATAAGTAAATATGCATATTTATTCTACTTATTGTATGTATAAGTTATGTTTTTCCAAGTTAGAAAAAAAAAAAAGAAGAAGAAAATGACACGAGTCTTATGTAGAACTCATGTTTATCACGTCAGCGCATGCTCTTCTCCTATCTATTTTCCATGGCCTTTGTATAATAATTCAAAGTGTGAAAACTTGGTGGACAATTCAATAAAAATGGAAAATGTTAAAACTTGGTGGACAATTCAAACATCGTGATGTCAGTGTGTCTGCATTTATCATGGAAAATTCGAGGGTCGAAATCTAGAACTTTTGACCTTTGCGAGTAATCGGGGTCGTGTTGATTTTATTAGTCTCTATGGTCTATAGTCGCCAAATGACCCTTGACTAAGCATCAATAATCCCATCATATTGTCAATTTGTCATGTATTTCTTCCTCCCGCAGTTTCTTGCTTCTCCCTATCATATACTATGGTAAGTTCAATTTTTAGTTTATTAATGTCTGTGTTGTTGTGTGAATTATACAAGATTAAGTTAAATAAAAGAAAAAGTGTTTTTTATATAAACTTAAGTATCATGCAGTCAAAGAAGAGTCAGATATATGTGACCTTTAATTTTATTTCACAAAAAAATAAGTCCCATGAAACAAATACATGACTTACATGTCTCAACAAGTAACTTTACTGTTCTTGTGCTTATGTATATGATCATGAGCACTTTCCTTTCGCAGATGCCACAAACTAGATATGCTTCGGTCAAGGTCAAGAGACTTTTCAAGCATTTTTTACCCGTCTTTGCGGTTAGTCATATCAATGTCAAGTTAGCGGTCTGATATTGTGGATGTTGAACGGAATTGAACACATGTTCTAGAATAGGGCTTTTTTTTTTCCTTGAAGTTTTTCTGCACAAAAGGCAATTTATTGATGATTAATAACTTCATATTACAAATTAGAAGTTTTTAATTGTGTCTTTTTAACTTTTATAGAGATAAACTTGGATCGTGTAAGTGAGATTCACGATTTTATATTTAAAATAATAAAAAGTCAATTTCATTCACAATAATTTTTTTAAATTAAAACTTTTTTTTTTTTTTAAATCCATCCACATTGTTTAAGTTTGTACACGTGACACCTGAATGGCTGCAGCATCACTGAAAATTGGATGATGCATTTTTATTTTTTTTGAAGAATAAAAGAGAAAATTTTGCTAAAAAACTTAAAAATTTAATAAATCAAGAAGACCCGGGCTTTGTACGCAAGGACCAATTCAGATTTCAGAGTCGGTCCAGTGGCTTGTGAAGGATCTTTCAATTTGCAGACTTCGACAGCATGGCGCTATGCATTGGAATTTGATCGTGGATACCTCGCCGCTTGATAATGGGTATTAAATTTATGAAATAAAGGTTAATTTGACTCATTATGTTTTATTTTATTTTAAATTTTATTTATAATATTTTTTTTTGGTTAAATTTGGTACACAACGTTACGTCCGTTAGTCTAATTTGGTCCTTCCGTCTATAACGCCGTTAACTCTGCTGACGTGGCATGACAGAGTTTGACACGTCAGCAAATTTTCTACGTCAGCATGTCACGTCAATATCTGTTGCTGACGTGGCATAGGTATAAAGGCTAATTTGACCCACAATGTTTCAGCGTATTTTAAATTTCACCCATAACGTTTTTTATGGTTAAAATTGGCCCATAAGGTTACATTTTTTTATTATAATTTGATTTTTTCGTACTTAACGTCGTTAACTTCGCTGATGTAGCGTAATAGAATTTGACACGTTATTAACTTTTTTTCAAAGAGATGGCTCCGTACTGGCAATGCTAACGGTGGTTGGAGGCGGCGACAATAATTTGATGAGGAAATAGTGACAACAGCAGAAAAGAAAAAATTTAAAAATAAAGATAACAATGACTTTTGTTGAATTTTATTAATTTATTTTTTTTGCTAAAAAAATAAAAATATTCAAGTAGATATATATTTATGAATTTTAGTTTTTTATTTTGTTTAAATTTGTAAAGTGTGATTTTCAGTATAAATGTTTGGTTTGAATTTTAAAATTTTACTGCAAACGTGACATGTTGATATAGACGAAAATTATTGATGTGTTATACTCCGTCGCATCATATTTGCTGAGTTAACGACGTTATGTACGAAAAGATCAAATTAGACTAAAAGATATAACGTTATGAGCCAATTTTAACCATAAAAAAACGTTATGGGTGAAATTTAAAATAAACTGAAATATTGTGGATCAAATTAACCTTTATACTTATACCATGTCAGCAACAGATGTTGACGTGACATGCTAACGTGAAAAAATTGCTGACGTGTCAAATTCACGATTTTATATTTAAAATGATAAAAAATTAATTTCATTCACAATATTTTTTTTAAATTAAAACTTTTTTTTTTTAAATCCATCCACATTGTTTAAGTTTGTACACGTGACACCTGAATGGCTGCAGCATCACTGAAAATTGGATGATGCATTTTTATTTTTTTTGAAGAATAAAAGAGAAAATTTTGCTAAAAAACTTAAAAATTTAATAAATCAAGAAGACCCGGGCTTTGTACGCCAAGGACCAATTCAGAGTCGGTCCAGTGGCTTGTGAAGGATCTTTCAATTTGCAGACTTTGACAGCATGGCGCTATGCATTGGAATTTGATCGTGGATACCTCGCCGCTTGACAATGGGTATTAAATTTATCAAATACGTATGTTTTTTAACAAAATTATTTTTTTAAAAGAGTAATATTAAGTGATTTTGTTCAAGTAATTTTAAAATTAATAAATAATTTGATCAATAATATTTAATAATTTATATTTTTATTATTTTTTTAAATTTAATTATTTAACGGTTAATTACTTTTTACTAAATTTTTCTCTTTTAAAAAAAATGTATTGATGATGTGGCATGTTGAGTCGTCCAACTTTTAATAACGTAGGGGCCATTTTG
Organism: Carallia brachiata; assembly: GCA_021464245.1. Lineage (NCBI taxonomy): Eukaryota > Viridiplantae > Streptophyta > Magnoliopsida > Malpighiales > Rhizophoraceae > Carallia > Carallia brachiata. The sequence continues at coordinate 278,424 of JADCRB010000059.1, read as the reverse complement.
ATGCCACATGTACACACTTAAGGATGAAATTGATAGATACGCCATGTAAGACTAACGGACTAAACAATGTAACGCTCACCACGGTGTATGAAGTGTTTCTCTATATAGTGCAGGGATAAGAGGAAGGTAGGCATATATGTGGATAGATTTATAAAAAGAACGTTTTGGACTGAAATTAGTATGGTCAAGAAATATTACATATGAAATTAACTTTTAGGTATAAGATTTTATTAGTGATAGTTATTTTTATTTTTTTTAATAATTATTTATATGTAACATATGTTGGTTAGTTATCAAAAAATTAAAAGTTAAATATATTGTAAATTTATTATTAAAAAAATTAATATATTAATTTTTTTTATTAATAATTATTAAAAAAAAATAAAAAGTGACTGTTAATAATAAAATGCTTAAGACATATTTAAAATCTGTATATTCTATAAAAAATAGTGAGAGTTAAGGCAACGAAGAGTCTTACTTTCAATAAGACAAACAAAAATTGGATAAAATAAAAGTTAAGGTTCCTTGCAAAATCGTTTAAAATTATATATTTTTTTGGTTATATTCAAACTATTTTAGACATTATTTTTTTCGGTTATATTTAAGCGCTTGTTTTTCAAAAATAAAAATCACAATAAGATTAAAAAAAAAAGGAAAAACAGAAGGAAAACTGCACAGAAAGAATGGACACCAAGAAAAAGCTAGAAGCAGGCAAAGGGGTCACTATTGGCAGGCTGTAGTGTTGTGCAGGAATTTTTAGGACTGCTTAATGGATTGTCTTTTAGGGGTGTTTGGTTTTGTACTTACGATTGTTGTTATTTTTATTGATCATAATTGTTGTTGGTTTTTGCTATTATATAGATAAAATGAATTATAATGTTTAATTAAATTAATATTAACTATTACTGATTAAATAAATAAAATAATTATTTTAACATTCTATTTTTTTTATAATAAATAATCTTTTAAACTCTCCTTAATATAAATTAGTCTTATGATGTATTTACAGATAAAAATCTGTATAGCATTAAAATCAATTATAATTTATAATAAAAATATAAAAAATTTTCGTTATTATTTACATAAATAATAATATTATTTTAATTATGTAAGTTACCGTTCACACATTAAAAACAAAAGAAAAAAAAATTTGCTACATAGAACAAGAAAATTGACATGTTTTGAGCGGATTAATGATTGATATATTTTATTAATTTTATTATAAAATGATAATAAAACATTATTTTAATAAAAATAATTAAAAAGAGTGAATTAATCTTTTGGTATACACTCACATAGTTAATTTGTTAAAAAGAGTGAATGCATATATAAATTGATAAATATTATTAATCAGATTATATTATCAATTTTAAAATTATTTAATTTAAATTACATAATATTATTTTTTCCTAAAAAATATTATTCTTTTTATTTTTATAAATCTTACAACAATATAACGATAATATATTTATTTAATTTATTAAAAAAATACATCTAATTAAAAAATAAAAAAATCTCTCTCTCCTCCATCTCTGTCACACTCGCTCCCCTCTGTACCCTCCTCCACCTCTCCCGTTGCTCCTTTCATCCTCTTAGATTGAAGGAAAAGAAGAAGAAATTGTCGGCTCAGATGGAAAAGAGCCAAAGGTTGTGGACTGAATTTAACAAAGTGTGGGTGAAATTAACCTTTAAGCATAAGTAAAATTTTCTAATTGCATATATCATGTATGTCCATATGAGCAATAACGATAAATTCTAAAAGAACTACGTTTTTGACCTATTCGTAAACTTTACTTAACATGATTGACCCAAATTGAACATTTTTTTTAATTACCGAGCAAAATTTGAAAAATCCAATAGTTATTGACTTAATTTATCTCCTCTATCACCTTGCATCCCTGCCTCCTAGCTCTTATCCTCTTCGGCTGCTCATTTCTCAATGGTGGCGAATTGGGACGCTGAGCAGATTGCATCAACTAGAAAGTTAGCCTCTTCGCTGTCCTTTTTGAGTTCAGCCCACCTAGGGAGTCCAGAGGCACCGGCGACACAGGGATTTTCAAGAACTCAGTGTAAATTTTTTTGTATCGGCTGTTTGGTACTGCACACTAAAATAATCAACCAATTGCCTCCGCAGGTCGGACTTTTTGTCAATGTTTTTGCACAATCCCTAGAATTACTTCCTCTTCTTGCCTCTGCAGTAAATATTATTTAGCTTTTTTCCCCTATAATTCTTTTATTTTTTTTCTTTGAAATCTCTTATAAATGCTTTTCTTTTCTTTTTTTTTTTTTAATTTTTTGGATGGAGTTGTGAAATATTAGAAATTTTTTGATATTCTTAAAAAATTATTGAAATCTTAATTTCGTAGTGGTGGTAACTAGTGCTTGCTAGTGTGGTAATCGAAATGAGCAGCGGGAATAATTATGTTGGTTGAAGACTTATGCTCCAATTCTAGATGTAGATTTGAAACCTTAGACTTTGTGTTCATATTCCCTTCTCTTAATATAGAGTTACCAGCTCTGAGAAAAAAAAGGGTATGGTGTCCTAATTGTTTAGATAGTTGGGGGATAATTTAATGCATAAGAGATGTCACAATGGGAAGGTAAATCCAGTTTCCAATAAGAGATTCTCATCTTTTGCCCATTGTTGAAAAAATCAGATTGGATCGGCTAGTTAGACTGGTTTAATCAGTGATCAGTTAGGAGTTCCATCTGGTTCACAATTATTTTTAACAAAGAGTAGGACCGATCAAAATCGGTTAAGAATCGGTAAAAATTGAACTAGTTGGATTTGTTCAAACTAAATTAAAATTCATAAATTATAATTTAATTTAAAATTTTATTTAAATTATAATTTAAACTCTAAATATCATTAAAAAATTTTAATTTAGTACTAAATTTATTAAAACTTTCAATTTAATTTTTAAAATTAGAAAAAATGATATTTAATCACTATCTATAAGTATAATTTTTTTAATTATTTATATATATATATATATATATATATTATTAAATATCAGTTCAAATACCGGTTCAACTGATCGAATGTTAAACTACTAATATTTCTGATTTAATAACTGATTCGACTCTGACAATCTTACTTTTACCTTATATGAATGGAATGACTGTATACACTTTCTATCCATCATCTTCTGGATCCCGTTGAAAGTGCAGGGAAGAGGAGAAGGAGGGGTGAGAGAGAGAGAGAATTTTTTCATTTTCTTTATTTTTTAATTAGTTTGTAAATTTTTTTTTCCTACTTTTGAATTAAATGAATATATGATATACAACCTGATTAATTTTTGAGATAAAAGTATCTCAAATGCACACTTTTGTCAGTTCTTTTAATTTTTTTTTATTTGCCACACTGTTAGCAAAGGCCAAGTTTGCATCCACACAAACAATTGGCGAATTTCAACAAGTCACATTTTTTATTTATTTGCGAACTTTTGGCTGACGAAACTGTCCCATACTAGATAATTTCTTAATTGAAGACTAAAGTACTACAAGGGAAACTTCAACAGGTTGATGCAAGTGAAGACTAAAGTTGACCCTAACAACTTCTTTAGGCATGAACAGAGCATTCCACCTCTTCCCCATTCCGTGGCAGGAAAAAAAAGTAGGAAGGAATAGTTAGAATTGGCTAGAGCACGATAATTTCTTAATTGGTAACTGTGCATGTGTTATTAATAACCTCCTTCTAAAATCAGGGCTACGTACGTCTTACCCTTGTTCCGATTCCACTTTCTGTGGGTCTGGAACGTCCTTTGGCTAAGTAAACAGAAAATAAGAATTGAACGTTCTGTAAGATACTACACCATGGGCTTAGTTTTGTGGGAAAGTGTTGTATTTGTTTCTTGAGCTAAAATATTTGTTCTATGTAATGGTTTAAAGTTTGTTGAAATCTGATGCCGTGGATAATGTTTTATATTAAATACATGCTCTTCCTTTATTCCTTTTGCTTCTTGTTCAAGTTGTTTGCTTTCTGTCACCACTAAACAAGGACAACTTGTATAACCACTTTCTTCTAAGTCATGGCTTGAAGTGACTTGCTTTTTTTTATTAGATTTTGTGAATCTTTAAAAGAGATTACTATAAAATTAAACCAACTAAAGATAAAATTGATTAAAAAAATCTTCCATTATATGGATAAAGCCTTAGGAGTTATCAATAAAATAAACTGTTATGCAATCATATAATTATGGAAATCTAATTACAATCAATCAATATAGACTTGATCACAATCAAATAATGATTCCAGTAATCAATATAAATATCAAAGATTCATTGGTCATTGATTGGTAAAACTCTTATTATCTTACAATCAAATTTACAATCTAATTACAATCAATATAGATTTGAAAAATCTGTTTGATTGTAATCAAATCCCCATAATAATAATAATTGTAATTAAATTTTTGTAATTATTAACTCTTTTAAAATAAACAAAAAAGCAGTCGATAAGACTTTTTAAAAGAACATTGTTCATTGTTATAGAAGCCTTTAACAGCGGTAATGGGGGAAAAAAAAAAAGAACACTACTGCAAACCTTCATTTAACTAGCACAAAAATAGTAATATAGTCTCGTTTAATTCTATTTAATAGATAATTTTTTTTTATTTTCTTGAATTCAACAATCCAATAGTCCATGTCATTTTGAAGCTCTCTGCATCTTATTATCTAAACTTCCCAAGTTTCTTTTTTTTTTTTTTTCTGCCGAAAGAATTAGAGCTACCTTTTAGATAAATCAACCTTAATAATTTACCTTAATATATACTTCCTTGCCTTTTTTTCTCCCTTAATAATTCAACCTAATATAATCATAAGTAGACATTGAGGAGAAACACTTGCTGGGTAGTTGTATGTTTCCTTCAATGGTTTTCTCCGAGAGCAACAATGAGAGTTTATGTATGGGAGTATAGCCAGTTTAGAATCGGTTAAAAAAACATAAGGAAAAAAAAAAGAATTATGATTATCAATGCTTACATTATTTTTTTTTTCAATTTTTTTTTGCTTAATTTTTCTGAACCCTGTTTTCTGTTTGTTTTTTGGTGCCAGCAACACCATCTAGAGCAGTGCCTGATTACCAACTGAAAAATATGCATATGCATAATCATCTAACGGTTTGTCATCTGATATTGATGAAACAAATGATGATGGCGTTAACCTTATTAAAAAAATTGCACATGCATAACCATCTGAAGGTTGGCCAAGTTCTTTTATGTGTAATTTTATTGATATCATGCAGGTTTATTCTTGGTTTTCTAAAATTGTATCGGAAAAAGCTAATTTGGTACCAAGAAATCGAACTTGGTTTCTAATTGTGAGTAGAGTCAAGTTCTTTGTTGCCATGAAAAAGAAATGAGTAATGAATACATTTTGGCTTTTTTTCTTTTTTCTTTTTGTGCAAGATATGGGAAAGTACGTTGAACAATTCCGCAAACAAGCAATGTGACCTACTATGTACGGACACGGTGATTTTTTAAAGTGGGCTATGTCTCTCCAACTTTCTTATTATAGAATAAAAGTCATTATCCTCGCTTATTATTGTTATAAATGAGGGAGCTTCTTCTCCCTTGGTTTCATGTTCAAAGCATGCAATAATTAGTAATGAGTTCTCTAAGGCTAAGCTCTTCAATCTTACCATTCCTTGTTCTCCTTCTGTTGCCATTCTGATGGGTAACTTTAGCTCACACTCATAAGGATTTCCTTCACTGTCTTTCCATCTATTCCCAAAAGTCCACCTCCATTTCCAAGGTCATTTACACCCCAAAAAACTCCTCATATTCCTCTGTCTTGCAATGTACTTTACAAAACCTCAGGTTCAATACAACTTCCACGCCAAAACCTCAAGTCATTGTCACTCCAACATATGTGTCCCAGATTCAATCAACAATCTATTGTTCGCACAAGCACCACTTGCAAGTGAGAATTCGAAGTTGGGGGCACGATGTCGAAGGTCTTTCCTATGTTTCAAGCTCGTCAACTTCCCCATTTCTCATGATTGATCTGATAAATCTTTGAATGATCACCGTAGACATAGCAAACAATGTTGCGTGGGTTCAATCTGGTGCGACTTTAGGTGAGGTTTACCATAGAATTGTAGAGAAAAGTCGGACCTTAGCCTTTGTAGCCGGAATTTTCCCCACTGTTGGTATTGGAGGACACTGCAGTGGGGGAGGGTAGGGCAACTTGTTGAGCAAATATGGCCTGGCTGTAGACAATATAATTGACGCACATTTGGTTGATGCCAAGGGTAGAATCCTCGATAGATCGTCAATGGGGGAAGATTTATTTTGGGCCATTCGAGGCGGTGGAGGAAACAGTTTTGGCGTAGTCATCACGTGGAAGATCAAACTAGTTCAGGTTCCTCCAACTGTGACCGTATTTGCAATAGCTAAATACTTGGAGTACAATGCAACCAAGCTCGTCCATCGTTGGCGATACATTGCAAATACGCTTCCTGAAGATTTGTTTCTATTAGCTAGCCTATCTTAAATTGATTCTACTCAAGCTGGAATCCCACAAATTGGTGCTACATTCACTGCTGTGTTTCTTGGTGGCATGAATCAGCTATTCTTCCAATGATGCAAGAGAGATTCCTCGAGCTCAACGTGACGAAAGAAGATTGCAATGAAATGAGTTGGATCCGGTCCCAGCTATACATTGCTGGATTCCCAAGCAATGCATCATTGAAGTTCTACTTGATCAGACTACCTACACAAAAACAATATTCAAAGTAAAATTTGACTATGTTCATACCAAAAAAAGCATTCAAAGAGATATGGAAAAGATTTAAAGAAGTCGAATTAGCCGATGTAATCCTCATACCATATGGAGGAAAAAATGTGTCAAATATCAGAATCCAGCACCCCTTTCCCACACAGGGCTGGAAATTTGTACAAAATATTGTACAGAGAATATCCGGGTGATGAAGGCAAGGAAGGAACTCAAAGACATTTGCATTGGATCAGACGGCTGTACAGCTACATGGCCTCCTACGTTCCAAGAATCCACGAGAAGCATATGTGAATTATAGAGATCTTGATCTGGGGAAGACGTGGAGCATGGTCACACAAGTTATGGGCAAGCAAGCATTGGGGTACTAAATATTTCAAGAATAATTTTCAAAGGTTAGTGCAGATCAAGATTGCAGTTTGATCGTACCATTTCTTTAGAAATGAGCAGAGGACCTTCATTTAGTACTTCAAGTACATCTGTTCAGTGGAAACAGTTTGAACTTCGGCCGACGAGACTCGATTTTGTCAAGTTGTTGAGCCTGTCACCTTACTTCCCCCTCTTGAGTCTAGTTTGTACGGATTGAATAAATAGACCGGAAAAATTTATCAAATAATATATAATATAATCAACCAATTAAAATATAATTAAATAATTATAAAATAATAAAAAATTAATATGTTGTCTGTATAATTTTATAAAAACTTTACTGTTAATAATCATAATTTAATTGTATAAATAAATCGATTATATTTTGAACCTTCCCAATTAATTTTTTCATCGATGTTTCCAATTCGTTTATGCTTTTTGTAGTTTTTCGTCTTTTTTACGGACTTACTCAGCTTGGATGCCCTGTGATTGAGGGGGCAAATATCAAGGTCTCTCCCCTCCCATATGTTCCCCCCTTTCAAGGGAGAACAGTTCTTTTGACCCAAAGAATTTTTCCGAGAAAGGAAGATTCGCTTTTGAATTATAATGCGTTGGACTAGGATCGGCCAACATAATGCTAGCCATAAACCATCGAGTGGGTCAGATTTTGCTAGGCCCTACAAACATGAATGAATCTACTTTTGAGGGGTCAACTAAAAGCTAGCATTAAATGAGTAGTTTTAAGGTAGGCTCATGAATATAAGCACAGCACGTTTCTCTCTATACCGTCGGGAGTTTGGGGTTTCTCTTTAGATTTCCAGTTGGTTTCGTTAATCATTGTGGCCGTTAGTGCTCTCTGTGGGCTTTGGTGCTCCCTTGGCGACAGTTCCAGTATGTGGTGGGGTTTGTTTCCCTTCGTTTGATGTTGTTGGATCCTTATTTGCCACGCGTCGGTTGGTGTGCTTTCGATGTCCCCAGCTTCTCCGCCGTAGCTGTTTTTTTGGCAGGGAGGTAGGGGATAACATTATTTTTGCCGACCACTGGCTCTTGGCGGTCGTCAGAGTTCTGTACAGGTGCATCGGTTTGAAGAGTCCAGTCATTGCCTCGCTCTGCCATATTCTTAAACCACCAACCGCATAGTTCAGTGAGAGAAAAGAGGTGAGCATAACACTGATTAAAAAATAAATTAAGTGAACTGCGTTTGTGTTGGTTTAAGCACGTGCAACAAGTATAACTAAAATGCTCTAATTTAGACGTGTGATCACAATGTGGTAAGACGCTAGAAAATAGAGAGATGACGGCATAGGGTAACTAAAGAAATTTTAGCCATGAATAAAATAGAATCAACAATATATGTTTTATTTTTTTTTTTTGAGAGAGAGAGATCAACAATATGTGTTAAATGAGTAAATTTATAATCAACAAATAAATCATGATATTGTTAGATGATATTTTTTTGCAAATAGCATCATTGACGGTTTATTGAGTACCTTTACTAATTTCTATAAAAAAAAAAAAAGTTGAAGTTTACACTAAAAGGACTATCATATGGTTTTTTTAAAGAACAATTCAATAGTTGAAGTTTAATTACGAGAAAATGTATGAAATTTATGAAAATTGGGAAAGCTTTAATTATGTGACTTGCAGTTCCTATTTTAATTTTCTTCTCTTCTAGGAAATTGCTTTTTTTGTTTTTGGTCAACTGAGAATTCCATTTTTTTTAATGCTTTTTTTTTATTAAAAAAAAATCATACTTGATATGTTAGTAATAAGATTCTTGAACCGGAATTAGAGTAATTTTTGTTTGTTAAAGTTCTATTCAACAATCCAAAAGAGGCTGACCCATTACTCCAATATCAATAGGATCGAACGTAACTTCCTTACAGAAATTCTAGTGAGCAAATCTGCTCCCAAACGCTGTGCATCACAGCTTATATTTAAAATAGTCCCCAACATGAATCACAAATAAGGGGAGCACAGATACGAGAGACTCGAACCTAAAACTCTTTTTTATACTTTTACTTTAAAAAAAAAAAAAGTAAGGAAACAATGTCCTCTAAGCCCTATAAAAGTCTAGTTTGAATTTTCTCTTACAAGTTTCAGCATAAAAAACAGAATCGTTTTTTGGCACCACCACGTAGAAAAAAACAATCTATACCTTTTAGTGCATATCTTCGATGGGATATCAATATTTTTAATTCTAAATTTTTAAATTTTTTTACATTTAAATTCTAAACCTTTTTAATATTTTATTTAAATTCTAAACCTTTTAATTTTCTACTAAATCAGTCCATCTATTTACCAAAAGTGATCAATTTATTAAAAAAAAATTTTAACTTTACAGAAAATTATTTAAAAAAAGATTAAATATATGAATCGAATGCTTTTTCTATTATAAATATGCATGTTACTTATTTAATTCATATATTTGTTGATTAAAAAAATATTTAATGTGCATATATTTTATTAATAAAAAAATATTTAATTCATGTATTTAACTTTTTTTAAATGATTTTTATTAAATTAAATTCATTTATTAATCAATTGACCACTTTTTATAATTTAAAAGACTGATGTATTATGAAATCAAAAAATTTAATACTTAAATAAAATATAAAAAAAAATAAAATTTAAACACAAAAAATTTTAAAAATTTAAAATTAAAAATATTGATATCTCTTTCTTCAACTATGTATATATTCATTCTTAACTCATAGAACCCAACGAACAACGCATCATTACATTACAATTGCATCACCCCCAAAAAGTTATAAAAAAAAAAAAAATGCAAATGGGAAGACCAAAGCTTTCGCTAAATCTTCTTGTCCTTCTTCTCACACTTTCACTCTCTTCTCTCCAATGGTCTCCTGCAACTGCTGCTGATGCTGCAGCAGATGTTTCAGTCTACGAAACCTTCTTGCAGTGCTTACAAAACAACACCACCCCCCAAGACAAAATCTCAAGCCTTGTCTACACACAGACCAATAATTCTTACACATCGGTTCTGCGGGCTTACATTCGAAACGCACGTTTCAATACCTCGGCAACTCGGAAACCACTCATCATTATAACCCCACAGAAGATAATTCATGTTCAGGCCGCCGTGATCTGTGCCAAGGGAGTTGGTTACCAGCTAAAAATCCGCAGCGGCGGGCACGATTACGATGGAATTTCTTACATTTCTGATGAACCCTTTTTCGTACTAGACTTGTTTGGTCTCAGATCGATTAAAGTGGATGTCAATGCGCAGTCTGCTTGGGTCCAGGCTGGTGCCACACTCGGTGAGCTTTATCACAGGATCTGGCAGAGGAGTAAAGTTCTCGGCTTTCCGGGCGGGTTGTGCCCCACGATGGGCGTTGGAGGCCACTTTAGTGGGGGTGGTTATGGGAACATGTTGAGGAAGTTTGGATTGACGGTTGACAATGTTCTGGATGCTAAGATTGTGGATGTTAATGGGAGGCTTCTTGACAGGAAGGCAATGGGGGAGGACCTTTTTTGGGCGATTCGGGGTGGTGGGGCAGCGAGTTTTGGTGTTGTAATTGCCTACAAGATCAAGCTTGTTCCGGTCCCTGAGACGGTTACTGTCTTCAATGTGCAGCGGTATCTTGATGAGAATGCTACGATCAATGCCACTGAAGTTGTTTATAAGTGGCAGAAGGTTGCTCCCACAACAGATGAGAATCTGTTCATGAGGATGTATTTGCAGCCTGTGACATCACAGACAAGGAGGGGTCAGACGACTATGAGATTCTCAATTTTGGCCGAGTATTTAGGAAATGCTGATAGTCTTGTGGCTTTGTTGGGGAAGGATTTTCCTGAGTTGGGACTGACCAAGGCAGATTGTTTGGAGATGAATTGGATTCATTCTATGTTACGGTGGATGAATGGAACATCCCGTAGTATGTTATGGAGGATGAATGGAACATCCCCTAGGGTTCTGCTTCACAGGGATCGGGACTCCGCCTTGTTCCTGAAGAGGAAATCTGATTATGTTCAGACCCCGATTTCGAAAGACGGGTTGAATTCCCTTTGGCATCAGATGATTTCTTTAAGGGAAACTGAGATGTTGTTCAATGCTTATGGTGGAAAAATGGATCAAATTCCCGCTTCTGATACTCCGTTCCCGCACCGAGCTGGGAATTTGTATAAGATCCAATACAAAGTGTCTTGGACTCAATCTGGAAGTGCAGCAGATAAGAAATATGTGTCCAAGATCAGAAAGCTTTACAGTTTCATGACTCCATTTGTGTCCCAGAACCCCAGGAGTTCATTTCTCAACTACAGGGATCTTGATATTGGTGTCATGACTAATAACAACTACCAGCAAGGGAGAGTTTATGGGGTTAAGTATTTCAACGCAAATTTTGATAGGTTGGTGAAAGTGAAGACTGCAGTTGATCCAGAGAATTTCTTCAGGAATGAGCAAAGCATCCCCACTCTTCCAAGTAAGGCATAGAAGATTTTCATAGCAATCCAAGCAAATAGTACATTGGTTTGTAATAGAAAATTAGTCTGTTGAGTTGCCCTTTAGCAACCACAAGGATTATAGTCTTGATTGCTTTCTGTTTTGCTTTCCACTTTTTGTTCTTCCTTTGTTGCCGCAACTTAGCCATTGAGTATTTTGGGGCTATATAATTAAAAACATCTCTGAGTTAATATACAAATCTGGTATCAACTTTACTTAAAGTAACAAATCTAGCACAAACTTTAAAAGTTAACAAATCTAGCATCAATTTTGCATATGATAACAAATCTAATATATTGTAATATTTTTTAAATATAATTTATCTATTTCGATAATATGACATTAAAGCTGGTGCTAAATTTATATATTAATACAAACATCTCATATATAATAGCAGTTTTTGCATGTCACTTGATTTCAAAGGAGAAAATTCCATATCTTTAGACCACTTTTTTATTTTGGTGTTTTGGAACTGGGGTTCGGGAGATTAAGGGATTGGGGTGAGGGAACGACTCAAGATCAAATCTTAGGGCTTCAATTAGAGGCTTCAAATTATCTTAATTATTGCTGAATTTTCGTTATCTTTAGAACACTCTTGAGATTATATTGAACATTTAATCCAGATCAAACATGAAAAGGAAAATTTCATAAAATTTAGTTAGGCGAACATCGAAATCAAACATTGGACCATACCAGTCTGGAAAATTCATGGTCTTTCCGATCATTACTTCCTTGCCCTAATTCTTAAATCAAAATTTTCAATTCACAACGCATTTTTAAGATAGGAATATGTGTAACTCCTTTCTTCCAACAAATCTAAGTATGTTAGACTTCTTGTTGTCCACAAGCTTGCATGTCGAAAGATTGCATAAGATAAGAGCGTTTACTTGTAAAAATCTAAGGTATTTTTCACTTGTGATGTGACTATGACCTGATCCAACTTCTCTTTTGTCCCATTTGTTTTATTTTTGGGTTTTGGAACTGGGGTTCGGGCGATTAAGGGATTGGAGTGAGGGAAATGACTTGAGAGCAAACCCCAAACCCTCAATTAGAGACTTTGGATCAACTTAATTATTGTTCGACTTTCACGGTCTTTCCGATCATTACTTCCCTGCTCCACTTCTTGAATCAAAATTTTCAATTTCTAATGCGTTTTTAAGCTAGGAGTACGTATAACTCCTTTGTTCCAACAAATCTATGTATGTCAGACTTCCTGTTGTCCACAAGCTTGCATGTGGAAAGATTGCATAAGATAAGAGCGTTCACTCGTAGAAATCTAAGGTGTTTTTCACTTGTGATGTGACTATGACTTGGTCCAACTTCTTTTTGTCCCATTTGTTTTATTTTTGTGTTTTGGAACTGGAGCTCAGGAGATTAAGGAATTGGGGTGAAGGAGATCAAACCTCAAGTCCTCAATTAGAGGCTCCAATCACCAATTATTTTTGGGTCTCGTCACTTTTAGAACACTCTGAGATTATATTGAACATTCAATCCAGAACAAATGTGAAAAGGAAAATTCTATTAAATTTAGTTAGGAGAACATCGAAATCAATCGTTGAACCATATCAGCCTGGAAAATTCAAGGTCTTTCCGATCATTACTTCCCTGCCCCACTTCTTGAATCAAAAATTTGAATTCCCAACGCGTTTTTTAAGCTAGGAGCATGTATAATCCTTTCTTCCAACAAATCTATGTATGTTAGACTTCTGTTGTCCACAATCTTGCATGTGGAAAGATTGCATAGACAAGAGCCTTTACTTGTAGATATCTAAGTGTTTTTCACTTGTGATGTGACTATGACTTGGTCCAACTTCTCTTTGTCCCATTTGTTTTATTTTTCTGTTTTGGAACTGGGTTCGGGGGATTAAGGGATTGGGGTAAAGGAATGACTCGAGATCAAATCTCAGGCTCTCAATTAAAGGCTTCCAATCACCTTAATATTGCTGGGTTTTCATCACTTTTAGAACACTCTCAGATTATATGAACATTCAATCCAGAACAACATGAAAAGGAAATTTCTATTAAATTTAGTTAGGGGAACATCGAAATCAATCGTTGAACCATAACAGCCTGGAAAATTCAAGGTCTTTCCGATCATTACTTCCCTGCCCCACTTCTTGAATCAAATTTTCAATTGCTAATGCGTTTTTAAGCTAGGAGTATACGTATAACTCCTTTGTTCCAACAAATCTAGTATGTCAGACTTCCTGTTGTCCACAAGCTTGCATTGGAAAGATTGCATAAGATAAGAGCGTTCACTCGTAGAAATCTAAGGTGTTTTTCACTTGTGATGTGACTATGACTTGGTCCAACTTCTTTTTGTCCCATTTGTTTTATTTTGTGTTTTGGAACTGGAGCTCAGGAGATTAAGGAATTGGGGTGAAGGAGATCAAACCTCAAGTCCTCAATTAGAGGCTTCCAATCACCTTAATTATTTTTGGGTCTTCGTCACTTTTAGAACACTCTGAGATTATATTGAACATTCAATCCAGAACAAATGTGAAAAGGAAAATTCTATTAAATTTAGTTAGGAGAACATCGAAATCAATCGTTGAACCATATCAGCCTGGAAAATTCAAGGTCTTTCCGATCATTACTACCCTGCCCCACTTCTTGAATCAAAAATTTGAATTCCCAACGCGTTTTTAAGCTAGGAGCATGTATAACCCTTTCTTCCAACAAATCTATGTATGTTAGACTTCTTGTTGTCCACAATCTTGCATGTGGAAAGATTGCATAAGACAAGAGCCTTTACTTGTAGATATCTAAGGTGTTTTTCACTTGTGATGTGACTATGACTTGGTCCAACTTCTCTTTTGTGCCATTTGTTTACCAGCTCTTAGCGCAAATCTCCTAACTTTCTCCCATACCCTCCGTTTATGGTGGTTGTGTACTTCAAATCCAATTGCTGTAGGTCATTCGCTGCTATGATATTCTTGCTTAATTGATTATGACTGGGACTCGAACTTAGAGACATTCATTACCAAAGACAACTCTAGTACTGTTACATGTCATTGTAAAGCGTAAATTTCGAGTCTAAAAATTAAACTCGAAAATACAAAAATAAATTACAAATAAAAATTGTAAAGTAAAAGAAAATTTACGTGGGGTCGATCTCCGTAGATCCTCCGATTAGTGTTCCTTTTTGACTCCGTCAAGGGCTGCACGAGCTTGATCTTGACAGAAATAATTTCCACCGCTTTTCTTGAACTGGATAGACTGAAACTGTATCTGATTTGGACGTTTTGATTACGTTTAGGAACCGTAGAGACTTGATCTGAGCCGATCTGGTTAATTTCACCGAGGGTCGAATGGACTTGTTCTCGGATGAGCTGCCTGATTTTGCTGAGGGCCGTATGAGGTTAATCCCAGCCGGATTTATAATATTTTGATTTTTTTTTTTTTCTATCTCTTTTTTTTTTTTTTCTTTTTTTTTTTTTTTTTTTTTTTTTTTTTTTCCTTCGCTGCGCTGCTGCCTTTTTTCTTTTTTCTTCTTTTTCTCTCCTCATTTGCTTCAATTGGGGAGGCCATTTATAGGCCTCCCCCACCTGCTGCCACCAACCAATTGGTTGGTGGCATTAAAGGTTGGCAGCTGCCAACCTTGACTTCAAGGTTGGCGGCTGCCAACCAAGATTTTTTTTTTTTTTTTTTTTTTAAATTATTAGTTTACAAATGCCCCCACTTCAAGGGTCGGTAAGAAAGATTTTTACAGAGATAATTCGAACCGAGTCTTGAAGTCCAGTTTGAAATTTGGAAAGTCCTGATGAACATTGAATCTTGGAGTCTTCTATCTTTGACCATGTCCGCTGTTGTTGGATCGCAATAGGAACCCGATACGATCTTGAGAAAGTTAGCAGCCCAGCCAATATAAAATTGAAGCCTTGGCTCCAGGTGCGTTCGAGCTTCCATAGCCCGCAAAGGATTTTTTATATCTCTTAAAGTTCCAGAGCTCTGGTGAGGATGATCCGGTAGGCAAAGAACTTGAACCTCCCCAAGAGGAAGGCCCAGCACTTGGAACTTTAAGACCTGGCGCACAGAGAGACGGTAGTGATGATTTCCAATCTGCTTCGACGTAAGGAGAGTAGTTGGAACTTCCCTGCACGTCGCTGCAGAGATCCAGGAGAGATCAGAACTCTCTCGCTGCTATAGATGTGAACTAAGGAGAGTAGTTGGAACTCCATGACACCGATGGCGTTGGAGACTGATTTCGAGGGCTTTTAGGGATCCCTCGAGAAGACTACTCCTTCTTTTCTTAGCTCGTGCGCCTCCAACTTCTTGATCGAAGAACTTCCTGAGACAAGTGCAGAGACTAGCCATTTTCTTTTGAGAAAGAAGAGCTGAGGGGTGAATATTACAACTCGGGCATGCAGGATATATATACAAATATAAAGAGTTTTTTTTTTTTTTTTTTTGAAAAGTCAAAAAAGGTACGCAGAATCGGAGGCCATCCACGTCCCTTCCTGCATAAGAGACAAAAGAGGCAGCGGCTGACGCGTGTCACGAAAGTCGTTACCGTGTGTGGCAGAAGTCGTTGCCGTGTGCTGCGGAAGTCGTTGCCGCGTGCTGCAGAAGTCGTTGCACCTTATCTTGTCGGCCGTCCTAGCGGGGCCCGAGGCAGCTCCAAGTCAAGCTCGACCTCGTCTGGTGGCCGATGATGTTGACGTCGACGTCGACGTCGCTTTCCAGCTGGTTGATGCTGTCGGAATATTCTGGAAAGAGAGGTAAAGTTTCGCGGAATAACTCCTTTGCTAGAAAAATTCCTCCTAGACTTAAGTATCTAGGAGGGATGAACCCTTGGCTGACTCCGTAAGACCACCAGGACCAGCGTGCATGCTCCCATGGGCTACGGCTTTGATGAACATACCGTGGAGAGACTATTGCGGTGGAAGAACTCGGACCTGCTTCATTGACGGCGAAGTTGTACTGGTGGGATCTACCATCGGAACAGCAGACTGTTCTTGGAAAAATCAGCTCTCAGTGCTGGTTTTTCCTGCTTCTCGATTCTGGAACCAATAAACACATTTTTTCCTTCGATTGCCCCGAGTGGGCGCAATCGTGAGACAAGTTGGTAAATCTGAGATGCATTAGGCATAATACCTCCATTGTTGTGGAAGACTTCCTCTAGAATTTGCAGTTGCGCCATGGTTGGTTGCCACCTTGTGCGGGGTGACCTTTCTTCTCCTTGTCTTGAGGTTCTGCAACTGGTTCCATCTTTCTTGTGGCAGAGGAGCAAAGGTCTGGTGTGTGGAAGATCGATTGAGACTGATGCTGAGTTTCAGACTCAACCCTCCGTCGCTTTATTTTTGGGCCGTTCACAGTTTATACTCATGCGGGCCAGGAGTTGGATTGGATTTTGAACTTGGTTTCTGGACTGTGTTTGGAACTTGGAATTTTTGGGTTTTGGGCTTTGTTGATTTGGGTTGGTGTTTGGGTTTTGATTTGGATTTGGTTTTTGGGTCGAGTGTTTGGGATTGGACTTTTGGATTTGGGTTGAGTGTTTGGGTTTTGGATTTGGATTTGGGTTTTTGGGTCGAGTGTTTGGGTTTGGTTTTGGGTTTGGATTTTCGCTTGGACTTTCAGATCGGGACTTCCGAATTTTTTTTTTTTTTTTTTTTTTTTTTTTTTTTTTTTTTTTTTTTTTTTTTTTTTTTTTTTTTTTTTTTTTTTTTTTTTTTTTTTTTCAAACATATTTACACATAATATTGTTTCAGAAATTTACCATTGATTGGGCCGATTCGGACGCCTTCTTGGTCTGACAGCATGTAAGCGTTGTGAGTATAGGCCTCCTGCACTAAGTATGGCCCCCCATTTGGAAGTAAGCTTGTCACCAGGCCGATGCTTCATGTTGATGGGCCGTCGCACTGCAAGAACAAGGTCTCCAACTTGAAAAGATCGAGGGCGGACCCTGCGGTTGAACGTGTTGGTGAGCCGGGCTTGGTAGCACTCAAGTTGCTGTTGTGCTTCGAGCCTCCTTTCATCGGGCTTCTAACTCATCCAGACGTAGGCGAGCATTCTCCTCCTGTGTGAGTCCTTCCAGAACAGCCATGCGCAGGGATGGAATCTGTGTTTCCAACGGCAGTATTGCTTCGACACCGTAGACAAGTGAGTATGGCGTCGCCTGTGTTGGAGTCCGGTAAGTTGTACGATACGCCCATAATGCCTCCGGAATTCTGTCATGCCAATCTCTTTTGGATTTAGAGACTACCTTCCGCAACAGGTTGCATAAGGTCTTGTTGAATGCTTCGGCCAAGCCATTTGCTGGGGCATTGTACATGGATGACTTGTACTGCTTGAACTTGAACTTCTCGCAGAGCTTGTCGATTAAGCTGTTGTAGAACTGCTTACCATTATCAGTGATGATGAATCGAGGGACTCCATAGCGATAGATCAGCTGAGTCCGGATGAAATTGGCAACATGCTCCTTCTTTACCTCTCTAAGTGGAATGGCTTCAGCCCATTTTGAGAAGTAGTCGGTTGCTGCGAGGATGTACAGGTGACCAGGGATGACTTTGGCAAGGGCCCCACTAAGTCGAGACCCCAAGCTTCAAAGGGCCAGGATGAGACAGTTGGATGCAGTGGCTCCGGTGGTTGATGTATGTAATTCGCATGAAATTGACAAGCTTGACAGTTTTAGCAAACTCAATTGAATCACGTACCATGGTTGGCCAGTAGTATCCCATCCTTCTGAGTTGGAAGTGCAACTTAGGCCCGATTGATGTCCGCCACAAACACCAGAATGTGCTTCAGTGAGAGCCTGTTTTGCCTCTTCATTGGCTAGGCAGCGAAGTAAACTCCATCAAAAGACCTTCGATACAGAGCATCCTTGAGATATATGAAGCGGGGAGCTCGTCGTTGAATTTCTGTCTTATGACGACGATCTTCGGGCAGCTTCCCGTGCTGTAGGTAGTCAATGATTGGTTGGCGCCAATCCTCGTCCTCCGCGAGACGTACAGATACAGCGTTGGCTGCTGTAGTTTCTTCATCATCCTTTGTGGCACTATCCATTTCTGGCATACGGCAACAACTGTAGCCTGGATTTCTGACTTTGCAAGAGAAGTGGCCAGGTTAGCCAACGCGTCTGCCTGAGTGTTTTCTCGTCGAGGCACATGCTCCAAGGTGATGCTTTCAAATTCATCCATTAGCTGTCGAGCACGTTGATGGTAAGGCGCAAGGTCCTCTTTCTTCACTCATACAATCCTGTAAGTTGGTTGATGACGAGCTGGGAATCTCCATGGACTTCTATAGTTGGAATCTTCATATCGACAGCCATTTGAAGACCAATGATCAAAGCCTGGTATTCAGCAACATTATTTGAACATAACTCACCGAGAATGATAGCATATGGTAGTATTTGTCGTTGAGGAGTGACAAACACTATGCCGGCACCAGCACCATCACGCCTTGCTGCACCATCAAAGAACATCGTCCATGGTGGGTGTCTCAATGTAAAAGACCTCTTCATCTGGAAGATCATCTGTGAACTCCCAATCTGACGGAATAGGGTGATCTGCAAGGAAGTCTGCTAGAGCTTGTCCTTTGACTGCTTTTTGAGGCACGTAGACAATGTCGTAGCTTTGTAGGATTACTGCCCACTTGGCAAGTCGTCCTGACAAGATTGGTCTAGATAAGATATATTTGACAGGATCAGCTCTGGCAATGAGACGTACCGTGTGAGCTTGCATGTAGTGCCTCAGCTTGTCAATGGCAAAGAACAGTGCTAGACATGTCTTTTCAATGGGCGAATAACTCAGCTCCGGACCGTTTAGTGTTCTGCTCAAGTATACAGGGCAACTTCCTTTCCCTGCTCGTTTTCCTGTGCAAGCAAGGCTCCCAAAGATCTTTCCTGCGCTGCAATGTAGAGAATCAACGACTTTCCTTGAATTGGAGCCCAGGACTGGTGGATTGGAAAGGTACTTCTTTATGCTCTCAAAGGCTTTGCTGCAAGCTTCGTCCCACTCGAAGTTGACATCCTTCTTCATCAACCGATGGAAAGGTTGACATCTCCCAGCTAAATTGGAGATGAAACGGCGAATGTAGCCAGCTTTCCTTGTAGACTTCGCAGCTCGTGCAGGTTTTTAGGTTCAGGCATCTTTTGAATTGCCTCAACCTTTGACTGATCAACTTCGATTCCACGATGGCGCACCACGAACCCAAGAAACTTTCCTGATGTGACACCGAATGCGCACTTGAGAGGGTTCATTTTGAGCTGATGCCTCCGAAGTCTTTCGAACACTGTCTTGAGATCCTCGAGGTGGTCTTTGCGCTTCTTAGTCTTTACAACTAAGTCATCAACATAACATTCTACAATCTTGTGCAGCATGTCATCAAAAATTTTTTGCATAGCACGTTGATAAGTGGCGCCAGCATTTTTCAATCCAAACGGCATAACTTTGTAGCAGTATATACCTTTTGGGGTGCGGAATGCTGTCAACTCCTCGTCTTCTGGTGCCATTCTGATTTGGTTATAGCCTGAAGAACCATCCATGAAAGACAATGCTTCGTGACCCGTTGTTGCATCGACTGTGATCTCCGTTATGGGCAACGGAAAGTCATCTTTCGGGCAGGCCTTGTTAAGATCTCGAAAATCAACACATACCCTCAACTGTCCATTCTTCTTTCTTACCGGGACAATGTTGGCAATCCACGTTGGGTAGGTGACCTCTCGGATGAAGCCGGCATTGATCAGCTTGTTCACCTCCTCCTCGATTTGTGGAATGAGTTCCGGGCGGAACCGTCGTTGTGGCTGCTTGACAGAACGGACACCCTTCTTTACTGCTAGACGATGCACCGCAATTTTTGGGTCAAGTCCAGGCATTTCTTTGTAACTCCATGCGAACACGTCCCTGTATTGACTTAATACCTGAACATATTCTGCTCTTCTTCTACAGTAAGTAAAGCACTTACAAATGTAGGTCGAGGATCTTCCGGAGAGCCAAGATTGACCTCCTTGAGTTCATCAACAGTTGCTTGGCCACCATCTTCAAGTTCCGGGGGAGCCTCCTTCACTTCACCATCTGATGAGTCGGAATCAGCCTCCTCGCTAATTGTGACATGAAATGCAGAACCTCTGACTTCACCTTCTTTGTTTGACTGGATAAGCCTGTCTGTTTGGTGGTGGTGGTGATGGCACGTGCATCAGCTGCTGGCTTCGGCTCTTTAGCGTGATCCGCACAGGTGACTTCTCCTGATAGCCTAAGCCAGGTCGGGACTGTGATGTTTGAGAAGCGGCGCCATGTGTGGACGCAGCGTACCCATTGTGCTCGGGTTTGAAAGTCATAGCCCGCCTTTGCCAAAAGCTTGTATGCATTAGGATCAAATCCTTCATGTGTTCTTCTTTCTGGAAGTGAGCCGCCTTCGACTGCCCCCGTGTTGGTTTGACGAAGCCTTTTAATGGTTTTGAAGAAAACCGGCTCAATCTTTGGTATCGGCAGAGTGTAAGTCTCCTTCAGGTTGTGCAGCTCCTTTGTTTTGGGTTGGCTATGACCTTGCTCCTGTTTAAGATCAATACAATAAGAGAAAGGGGGTTGACCTTCTGAGCGTCGTGACTTAGGCACATAGCGTAGGACTGGAGTGGAGCTTGAAGATGCAACATCCTTCCGACGAAGTTCAGCAAGCTGTGGCAGCTTTTCATTTGTTGGGGCCTGGGGTTGAGCATTGGCAGGTTCTTCGACAGCTTTTCCCTTTTTGTGGATGCCCCCAGTCCAAGTAGCTTTTGATGGAATGATCTCCGGATTGTCTGTGTCGTGTGTAGAAGACTGCATCCGCCAAATGTGATTCAGCATCATCGAACGGCTTTAAGTCAGCATTGACCTTTTGAACGCCACCATTGTAGTACTTGAAGCACTGATGCAGGCTTGAGAGCACAACTCCATTTCCATGAATCCATGGTCGTCCTAGCAACATCTTATATGTGGTACGTGCATCAATCACGTGAAATAGAGTGCTAGAAGTGAGATTACCGATAGTTAGCTCCAAGCGAATCATCCCAATTGCTTTCTGTCCTCCTTGATTAAAGCCATGAATCATCAAGCGGCTGTCTGATAATTCATCAATGCCGATGCCGAGCTCCTTTATGGTGGATTTTGGGATAATATTGACTGCTGAGCCATCGTCGATCAGAATACGTCGGACCTTCTGTTCTTTCACATAGCCTGATACATACAGGCCGATTGTGGGGTTTGGACCCCAGCAGGAGATCCTCATCTGAAAATGAGATAGCAGAGTAACATCCGACGTGATTTTGGCCGTCTGTTGCTCCGCTGAGTTAGAATCATTTGATGGAGTGTTCAGCTGAGGTCTGGAGAGTATTGCTGACTTGATTTTGCCACACTTCTGTTGATTGCAAAGCTATAAACAGCTGAGGGTTAGCGAGAAGGGTTTGGAGAGCTTCATATACCTTCTCCGTTGTCGACTTTTTGTTGTCGAGCGGCTCCTCCTTATGGTGTGTCACCTCTTCTGATGGTTTTGAAGTGATGGTGGTCTGGTTTGCTGAGGTTATGCCTTCCTGGTCCAGAATGATTTTATTCTGGCTTTTGAGCTTCATGATTAGCTCCTTCAGGACGAAACACTTCTCGGTTGGATGACTTACTATCCGGTGATATTTGCAGAATCTCGGATCGCTGACTCGATCCTTTTCATTCGGCCGCTTGCACTCTGGGAGTTCGATCAGCTTCGCCTCCAGAGTTGGTCAAGGATGTCGGGACGTCTGAGTCGGGGAATGGATACTGCTTCTGCTCCAACTCTCGCAATGTCACCTTCCGCCTTTCCTGTTGTTTTGGCTGAGTTATTTGGGTCGGAGGATTTACCTTAGCTTTGGCGCCCACTTTTACTGGTGCGGCTTCAACAGTCATCACTTCTTTCCTTTTCCGGACTGTTGGGTTTCTTAATCTCCCTTCTGCCCCCTTGCTGGTCCAACTGGATGGGAACCGTGCCTCCGGAAGTCTGGATGCTTATCTCCATATCATGTGCGCGGGTCGCCATTCTTCGAAGTTCGGGGTTTGACACCCTGCAGGATGTATAACAGCTCCCAATGCATTCCTGGATGCACATCTCCACGGCAGAAGTCTCCGTCAGGCGATCTTTGCAGTCCAAGCTGAGGGCACGCCATCTGTTGATGTATTCGACAACGGGCTCTCCTTTTCTTTGTTTGGTGCTGGTAAGCTCCATCATACTTACCGTCCTTCGAGTGCTGAAAAATCTGTTGAGGAACTCTCGTTGTAGCTGTTCCCAACTGTCGATCGATTCTGGTTCAAGATTTATGAACCAGGTGAAAGCGGTCTCCCTGAGTGAACGAACAAACTGCTTCACCAAGAGATCTCCATAAGTCCCTGCGTTGTTGCAGGTTTCAACGAAGTGGGCGATGTGCTGTTTGGGATCGCCTCGTCCGTCGAATTGTTGAAATTTGGGCGGCTGGTAGCCCAAGGGCATGTTGAGACTTTCGATCCGTCTGGTGTACGGTTTGACGTACATCTGTGATCCTTGGAAGGATGTAGCTTGTTGCAGTCGGATCGTATTGGCTATCATTTCCTGCAATTGTTGAACAGATAGCGAAGCTACAGAATTTGAGGGTGGCAGCTGTGTAGAACTACCTGGTCGCTTTTCTGCAGGGAAGACGTCGGCTGGTGTGGCTTCTGGAGTGAAACCGGGTGGATATGGTTGCTCCTCGCGGATTTCGGGATCAACTTGGATCGGGGCTTTCCTTTGAGAGGCGATCTGTTGATCTTTTTCCTCCACGACTCTGATCAGCTGCAAAATTTTGTTCTCCAATTCTGAAATTCTTTCCTCTGTACTGGTTGTGTTGGTCATCATGACGGCAACAGATGAGGCTCCGGGAAAGACTGGGGGAGAAACTCTTCTGATTCTTCTGTGTGAGTCGGATTTTGTTGAGCAGGCTTCGTCGTGTTGCCCCCGACTTCGATCGGGGTGGGTGATCGACTCCTCCATGCGGCAAGAGAGTCAGGGGAGAGATCCTGTTGTGCGAGCTGTGGACTCTCCATTTCGACATTTTGTCGGGTTTGGACGGCAAGAAATTGTGTCCGTCCCCGGGTTTCTGGACCTGCGTACCCAGGTAGGGTAGTTGATGCAGGCAATGGAGCCGTTGCCTTCTTTTTTGTGGCAGCAGTTGTACTCCTTTTCGGTGCCATTTGATGTGCTGAACACCTGTAAAATTTTTTTTTTTTTTTTTTACTTTTTACTTTTTTACTTTTTACTTTTACTTTTTACTTTTTTTTTTTTTTTACTTTTTACTTACTTTTTTTTTTACTTTTTTTTTTTTTTTTTTTTCTTTTTTTTTTTCTCTCGGCTCCCCTTTTACCTTTTTTTTTTTTTTTTTTTAAGGAACAAGAGATGGGAGGTGAAGATGTCCCACCGAGCGTGCCAAAAATTTGTAAAGCGTAAATTTCGAGTCTAAAACAATTAAACTCGAAAATACAAAAATAAATTACAAATAAAAATTTAAAAATAAAAGAAAATTTACGTGGGGTCGATCTCCGTAGATCCTCCGATTAGTGTTCCTTTTTTGACTCCGTCAAGGGCTGCACGAGCTTGATCTTGACAGAAATAAATTCCACAACTTTTTCTTGAACTGGGTAGACTGAAACGGATCTGATTTGGACTTTTGACTACGGTTAAGAACCGCAGAGACCTGATCTGAGCCGATCTGACTTAATTTCACCGAGGGTCGAAGAGACTTGTTCTCGGATGAGCTGCCTGGATTTTGCTGAGGGCCGTATGAGGCTTAATCCCAGCCGGATTTGTAGTAATTTGATTTTTAACTCTATATTCTCAGAATTCAGATTTAGAGCGATCCAAGATATAAATTTAAAAATAACTTTAGAAATGGAAACAGCAAATTTTTTGGGCCTTACCCCTGAAATATCTCTCAAAACGGAGTTAGGAGAGTATACTGCTAAGTAAAAGCACGTAAGAAAAGGGAAAATTTTCTTGAGAGATTTTCAAAATTTTCTTTTTCTCTCAAATTTTCTGAATTTTTCTGTTTACAGATTTGCTGAATGTGTTTTGAACTGGGGGGCAGGGGCCTATTTATAGGGTTCCTTTCTCATGTGAACATCACATGGGAAAGGAATCTTTTTAATTGAAAATATTTTTCAAAGTTGGCGTTGCCGACTTTGAAATCGGCAACGCCAATTTTATTTTATTTTATTTTTTTTTTTTTTCTTTGAAAATGATGTTTACATTGATAATTGTGGGACAGAAACTAAGAGGGTGTATGTTTTAGAAAGAACTTATATGGGTTTGATTCTCATTTTTACTGTTTATTTTTTTAATAATATATTTGGTTCTCTTTAAGATAAAAGAATTATTTTTTTTATCTATTTTGACGTCGGACTTCGTGCTGCCGAAAAAAGGTGGACAGATATATTGTGATTTTTAACCGCATTTTTTTAAGAGCACCGCAAAACAACAATTAGGAACAACAAGGTAATAATTTAAAGACAATAAAGTAATTGTATTAGTTTTAACTTTACTTATTTGTGTGATGACATGAGATGTTATTGTTTCACGATTTATTGACACTATATTACTTTTTAAATATTATTATCTAATTTTTTTATTTTTTTAATAAATAAATTTTTATGTAAATGTAACACAATTTCTTTCTTTTAATCATTTTTTTTTCTAAAATTAAACGCAACTATGCCATTTTTGGGTGCTGATTAGAAAAAACTTTTAGATTCAAACAACAAACAACAGTGTCTTTTTGTAAAATTTCTAGATTTAACAAACAAAAAAAATATGAAGTCTCTTAATTTTTTTCTCTGTCTTTTAATATACGTTTAAATTTGGACAAACAACAAAGTATTTTTATAAGTTTTTTTTTAATTCTTAAATTACAAAGAAAAAATTTTATTAAATGATAACCTAAATGAGCAACCTGACTCTATACTAAATAATATATACATGAATAAAGTGCTTGAGAAAAGCTTACTAAATTTTTTTGACTTTGTAATAATAACTGTAAAGACGTAAATTTCGAATTGTAACATTAATTCAAAATATAAATTATAAATTACAAATAAAAATTTAATAAAATAAAATTTAAGCGGGGTTGATTTTCGTAGATCCTTGATTAATGTTCATTCGTAATTCCGTTAAGGGCTGCACGAGTTTGATTGATAGAAATAATTTGCGGTTTTATTTCGAACTGAATAGATCCTGCGTAGGACTTGGACTGGATCTGATATAGACGTTTGAACTACAATAAGACCATAGAGACCTGATCTGACTCGATCTGATTTGATTTTATTGAGGGCCGACGGGACTTGTTCTCATATGAGACTTAATTTCAGTTGAATTTGTAATAATTTGATATTTCAGATCTATAGTCTTACAGATTAGATTGATATGATCGAAAATATAAATTAAAAATACACTTGAAAATAGATACAACAATTTTTTTGGGCATGTACTATATATCTCCCTCAAAAGAGTTAGGGGAATATGCTGTAGAGTATAAAAATGTAAGAAAAAAAAAATTTGAGAAATTTTAATTTTTTTTTTCTCTCAAATTTTTTTATTTTTTCTATTTATAAATTTTCTGAATGATTTTGAACTAGAAAAGGAGGACTTATTTATAGGACTTCTTTCTTATGTGAAAATATTGTGAAAAAGAAAAAAATTAAAGTCACTAACTATGCAGTTAGTGGCTAACAAGCTTTTGATTTTTTTTTTTAAAAAAAACGTGTTTACAATGATAAAAGAAATTACGGTGAAGGATTTAATTCATAAAAAAATTAAATTACCTAATGTGTTAAAAGATATTTTATTATTATTTAAATATAATTATATAATTATATTGTATATGCATTTTGTTTTTAATATTTTCATATGATCACTTTCGTGAATGTTAAATTAATAACAGTGGAGTAGAAAAAAGAATAATTCACATTGATCAGATTTAAGATAACTTTAGTGAACGTCAAATTAACAGCGGTGGGGTAGAAAAAGGACAATAATTCATATCACATATAATTGACAGATTCAAGACCATATTATTGCTATGACGTGGACTTTTGGACTTTTGGACTTTTGGAAAACCATAGATCAATTGATCGTCAATATGTCCATAGGCGGCTACTTTAAACAGAAATATATGGACTTAAATTATCTATAGTTATGATTTTTCTAATTTACCTGTTCACATAAGGAAATTAAATGGCCACGGGGAAGAAAATTGAGTACCCGGACAATACGGATGTGTAATATTCAATTTGCAGTGTTTTGGTTATTGGGACATTGACAGTGGGGCATGCAGAAATTAGAGTAATATAAGTATTATTTAAAATTTAATTTTGTTAAAAAAATAAAATCAAACAAAAAAATTTGACCTACGTAACATCACTCTTTAATTAAAACAAAAATTTCATCCCCTACTGCCTGGGGTTGGATTTTCCCAAAATTATTATAGCCTCCATCTAGATCTCTTTTAAAGTATTAAAATCGATCAGTTATCTAATTAAAAATATTAATAGTCAAGTTTAACTGGTCGAATTGGTATTTGAAAATATTTAATAATATATTATATCTATATATATAAAGTAATTAAAAAAATAATAATTATAGATAATGATTAAATATTAATTTTTTTAATTTTAAGGATAAAATTAAAAATTTTAATTAGATTTAGGATTAAATTGAACTTTTTAATTAAACTTAATATTTAAATTATAATTTAAGTAATATTTGGGGTCAAATTGTAATTTATAAATTTTTTATTTTCATTGAACCGGTCCGATCAGTCTGATTTTTACCGATTTTTACTAATTTTGATCAGTTTTTAATCGGTTTTTACCGGTTTTTCCAGTCTAATTTATCCCTAAAAATCTACTTAAACTGGCACAAATTTCCGACCGGGGTCACCGATTTAACTAGTCTGACCAACCAGTCTCTGATTCAACTAATCTGACCGACCAATCTCTTATTTAATCGATCCGACCAATCGTTCTGAGTCGATTTTCACAATAATGTCTCCTTTTATATAACAAAATGGAAACACGAAAAAAAAAACTCCCTTTTTTAATTGCTATGTTTTCTGAAAAAGCAATGAGAAAGCAAAATTATAATAATCCCGAAAAATATTGCAGCCAATTTGTCGGTCCCATTCCGTTCCTAATAATAAAACGAGCGCCTAATAGAGGAGTGGTGGATTGGTTGGACTTATGATTCCAACGCGTCTTCGTCTATTTGGAGGGTTACTTCACGTCTTCACCTAATTATATTTTAATAAATACTAGATTAATTATACATTTTATTTAATAATATATAATAATTTATTTTTTATACAAATTTATCTTATA
Organism: Carallia brachiata; assembly: GCA_021464245.1. Classification (NCBI taxonomy): domain Eukaryota; kingdom Viridiplantae; phylum Streptophyta; class Magnoliopsida; order Malpighiales; family Rhizophoraceae; genus Carallia; species Carallia brachiata. Next base: position 250,539 of record JADCRB010000059.1, on the reverse strand, counting down.
GAATTTCAAAGTTACTTTTGCTCCATTTAAAAAATTTGATCAAGTATTTCCTTCATTTCAATTGCCTTTTTATCCGAAGGAGAGAGTGGCAGTAGATATTTTTTAATGGAAAAAAAAGTGTCGATTTTTTTATTTTTTATTTTTTAAAAATTAAGTAATAATATTTTAAAAATAATAAAGTAATATCATTTTTTAAATAATTATAATTAAAAAAATTATTTAACGTCATTAATTAAATTAAATACTTATTTTATTATTATACAAAATTAAATTATATAATAAAATTCATTTTATTTCTTCAGATTGGATGAAGATCTCATACTCAAAATGAACTGGCCCAATGAAAAAAAAGGAAAAAAAAGGGAGAGTGTCCAATAATTCAACTCAAAATGATAGACTTTTTGTTTTCTTTTGAAAAATGTATTTTTTAAAGATTTTTTTTTTTTTTTTTTTTTGATAAATTATCAAAGTTAATTTTGCTTTACCTGTTTGTTTGGCATGCTTGCTGATAGGGCTGGACGGAAGCAAAGTCCGAGAATTGGACAGATGCGACCGCTCTCATGACTCATGAGAGTCTACTACTGGGTGGGTCCTCAATTATCCTTTGCTTTTCTTAAATGAAAGCAAGAAATAATGCTTCTGTTTACTTTTTACGAAAAAAAAAAATGTAGATGTATAATAGTAAAGATAAAATTAATATATAATCAGAAAAATATATTAATTTTTTTTAAAAAAATAATAAATTGTTAGAATTAAACCGTTAAGAAAATGCCAATGGAAAAAGGATTTGGCTGTTCACCAATGGGCAAAGGGCATTCTGCAAGACACGTACAGTTAACTTTTTTTTTTTTTGGGAACCCGTACAGTTAACTATAGAGTGTGTTTTGGAGTGTGAAGAAATAGAGAAAAAGGAGAAAAAAAAAGAAAGAAAATGAAGAGAAAATAAAGTTATTTGGAGTGGTGGAGAAAGTAAAAAAAAAGAAAATAGGTGAAAGAAAATATAAATAGTAATTTGTGAAAGAAAAAATAGAGAGAAAATAAAATTTTTTAGGGTAATAGAAAAATGTAAGAGAAAGAATGTATAGTGAAAAAAATATGAATAATAATTTTTAAGAAAAAAAAGTGAAGAAAAATAAAATTATTTAAAATAGTATAAAAAATAAAAAATAAAAAATAAAAAATAATAATTCTATTTTTTTATTAATTTTTTTCTCATACCAAACATAACATTAAGAAACTGCCAATTGGAAAAAGGATTTGGCTGTTCACCAATGGGCAAAGGGTATTCTGCAAGACACGTACAGTTAACTTTTTGTTTTGTTTTGTGAGGAACACGTACAGTTAACTTAAATAGACTAGAGAGAAGACGATAGTCCAATTCCTCTGATTGTGAGTCTGTCCAGCCTTCTTAATTTGTCCTTCAAAAGTCTCACTTCTTCCTTAATTCTGCACTGCTCTTTCTCTCTCTCTCTCTCTTTGCCCATCCAAATCTCTTCAATCGATCCATCTTTCTTTTCTTCTGCAACGGTTTTTATTTCTTCTCTCCGTCTTTTTAATTTCTGTTTTTTCTTAGTATAAAATTTGTGTATCTTCCTAGCTATTGAAAAAAAAAAAAAAAAAGAGAAAGAACAAGAAAAAAAAAAAAGAAGAGAAATGGACATATTCTCTACTTGCGCTTCCCTTGTTGAACCAATTGTTCAGTACATCATCAAGCCGCTCATGCGCCGTGGACGTTACGTTTTCAATTACAGGAGGAATGTTGCAGAGCTGAGGCATGAGGTTCAGACACTGAAGGATGATAGAGAGAGTTTGCAGATCTCCGTTAAAGATGCCGAGAGAAGAGGGGACAATGTCCATGAGAGGGTGGAGAAGTGGTTGGATAACGCGGACAAGGCGATTGAAGAGGCCGAAATGCTCGTTCAAGGCGAAGAAGACGCAAACAAGAGGCGGTGTTTTGTCGGGCTGTGTCCCGATTTGAAGGGCCGGTATCAGCTCGGCAAGAGAGCGGCCGAGGAAGCTTCGACTATTGTCAATCTGGTAAAAGAAGGAAAATTTGATCCAAGGGAAATATCCTACCGTCCAGCTCCACAACAGTTAGTTCCCTTGTCCGTCCATGGTTTTGAGGGCTTGCCTACAAGAGCTGACTTTTGAAACAAGTTATGGATGCAGTAACAGATCCCAATGTCAACATCGTAGGTGTCTCCGGCATGGGCGGATTGGGTAAGACCACCCTGGTAAATGAAGTCCACAACCAAGCAACCGAACGGAAGTTGTTCGATGTTGTGGCTTTAGTTACTTTATCCCAAAAGGCTGAACTCAAAAGTATCCAGGGTGATATTGCAGAAGTTCTGGGTTTGAAACTCGAGGAGCAGACTATAGAAGTAAGAGCGAATCGACTACACGAGAGGCTGAAGAAGGAGAAGAAGGTACTCATAATTTTGGACAATCTTTGGGAGGAAATTGATTTGGGAAGGTTAGGAATTTCATTAACTGAAAAGCAGAGCGTCAGTAGTAGAGGAGAAGATGATCACAAAAGATGCACAATACTACTGACATCAAGAAATCGTGATCTGTTAACCTGCACAATGGGAGCTCAGAAAGAGTTTTCGCTTGCTCTTTTACCAGTAGAGGAGTCACTGTCTTTATTGAAGAGGAAGGTGGGTGACCTCAGAGTTCAAGAATCCTTGGCAATTGATGTGGCCAAGAAGTGCGCAGGTTTACCTCTTTTACTTGCCACAGTGGCAATTGGTTTGAAGAATAAGGAACTTGAGGTGTGGAAGGATACCTTGAAACGACTCTCTGATTTTGACGATCAGCAAATACAAGAAAAGGTGCACTCTGTTCTAGAGTTGAGTTATGGTGATTTGGCTTGGGAGGAAGCCCGGTCATTTTTCTTGCTCTGTGGTCTATTTCCGCATGCTGATATTTCGATCCTAGACTTGTTGAAGTACAGTATGGGCCTGGGTCTACTCAAACGCGTAGACACGGTGCAAGATGCTAGAAACAGAGTCCACAGTTTGATTGGAGAGCTGAAATCCTCATTCTTGCTGTTAGACAGTGAAGAGGATGGGTGTGTCAGAATCCACGATATTGTTCAAGACGTTGCTACCTCAATTGCATTTAGAGATCACCTTGCGTTCAAGAAGGTCGGTGGTCCACCAGAGGGAGGTCAAAGCGCGGATGTCAAATGCTTCAAAAGAATTTTTCTGGAAGGCTCTGATATTTCTGAGTTCCGTTTATGGTTGCAATGCCCAGACATAGAGTTCTTTCGCTTATCTGTGCAAGATCGTTCCGTGAAGATCCCTGATGATTTGTTTGAGGGGATAACGAAGCTCAAAGTCCTGAATTTCGCTGAAATGCGTTTCTCATCTCTTCCTTCCTCACTCAGCTCTGTAACAAGCCTTGATACCTTGTGCTTGGACGGCTGTCGGTTGCAAGACATATCTGTCATTTGGCAACTGAAGAATCTAGAAGTCCTTAGTCTTAGGGACTCTGATATTGATGAGTTGCCAAGAGATTTGATGCAATTAAAGAGACTAAAGATGTTAGATTTAACCGATTGTTACTCTCTAGAATTTATTCCAGAAGATGTCTTGTCACGCTTGCCCCTGCTAGAAGAACTGCATATGGGCAATAGCTTTACCAACTGGGAGGTCAAACGGCTCGATGACAAAATTAATGCAAGCCTTTCTGACTTGAAGCAGTTGTCTCGCCTAACATATTTGGAGATAGATGTTCCAGATGCCAACAAGCTACCAAAGGAATTGTTCTCCAAAGGGTTGGAAAGATTTAAGATATCCATTGGCGACGGGTGGGACTGGTGGGGAAGATATAAAACTTCAAGAACGCTAAAGCTCAAGCTGCATACAGACATTCATAGTTGGGGCCAAGGGGTCGAGATCTTATTGGAGAAAGTAGAGGATCTTTATTTAGATGAAGTGGAAGGAGTTACGAATGTACTGTGTGATCTACATAAGGAAGGCTTTCCGCAACTAAAACATCTCCTCGTTCAAAAGGCCGGCAATATTCGATACATCATTGATGAGCACCGCCCTTCTGTCGCCTTTCCCATCTTAGACTCGTTGATTTTGCATAATTTGGTGAACCTGGAGAAGATCTACCAGGGGCGACTCATGACTGGGGATTTCTGCCAACTGAAAATTTTGAAGGTCAAAAGTTGCAACAAATTGAAGAATCTCTTCCCATTTTCCATGGTTAGAAACCTTAAACAGCTTCTTGAAATGAAAGTAATGGACTGCAGCGATATTGAAGAGATATTTACTGATGAAACTGAAGAAGAGGAAGGTGATAAAAATAAAGTGTTTGAATTTACTCAATTACACTCCTTGAAATTACGGCTGCCTTTGCTCCGGAGATTTTGCTCAAAAGCGAAATCGTCTCCTGCGTGCACTTCTTCGGCTCATCCAAGAGAAAACCAATCAACAATTGATCCGCAATGTCCTCTCTTCAATGAAATGGTATGCTAATTTATTCGTTAGTAAAATCGCATTCTAGATTTCAAAATTTTGATTTCAATCTAATGCCGTCAATCTACTGGCATCTAACATGGTCAAAAAATATTTTTCTTTATCAACTATAAAAAATATTTATCTTTAGCTACATGCCTTCAATTTGGAGTGGAACTAAAATAAACGTTGAAAGATACCTTAAACAATTCTTATGTGTCATAGATATTATAAAATATTGATTGTGGTGCACTCTTCTTGTTTTTAGATGACATTAAAATGACAACTTAATGCCCAAAAAAAAAAAAAAATCCATTGATGGCAATTTATTAAATTAATTTTCACATAATTAGGTCATTTCATGATAAACTTTGATTATTTTTTCTTCTATTCTAAAAACCAAAAAAATCAAAGAAAGTGTTTCCTATCCTAATTTTGTGTCCTCTTGTATTTTTCTACCTTATCATCTAGTAGAGCAATCGGAAGCAATGCCGTTATTCATAAAAATTATATATTTAAGTCTAAAAATGGTTACGGAAGACATCCTAAATTTTATTATTTTCACTGGACCAAAAAAAAAAAGTTTTTTCAAAAGGAAAAAGTGAGCGTAGAATTCTGCCAAAAAAATATCTTATAAATACTAAACAACAGCCTTAACTATCTTAATTACATTAATCAATTAATCATCTCAAAATAGAACAAGGTTAAATTAGTAAATTCAAATTTTATCACGGTGGATGTTTTAAACAAAATGAAAAACTAGTAAACTAATTTCTATTAAAGGATAATTTAGTCAATCAATATCCTTTAACCACTTAAAAAAAAGGTAACCCGTATAGTAAAGAACTTTTAGATAATAGAAATATGTTATTCAACTAACCTAGATTTTCTTTGTTTATCCTTTTTTTTTTTATCATATTGGATCATACATGTGCATTGCAGTGATCAATAAGTTTTCTAATTTTTTTAATGAATAAATGTCAATTAATGTTTAAATATCATACTAAATAAACACTTAATATTTAAGTTATAAAGGTAAAAAAAAATCACAACATGAGACTAAAATTAATTTTGACGTGATATTCTGTGTGATATGCATATGAACGTCGAATGTTGGAGAAAACACATAGCGTAGTCATGCGGGATATATCAAATGTTTGAATAAAAATGAGAACATAAGTACATGAATTTTTACTTTTTTTTTTATATATAGAATCAACGATGTGTTCTCCTTATATACGGTAGCTTGAAAGAAATAAAAGATTATAAAATAAAAAACTAAATTTTATAGAATTATATCTTATATTTTTTAATAATTAAGCTACATAAAAAGGAGACATTCTCTCGTCTTTGTGATATTATTAAAACAATAATATGCGAATAAAATAAGATAAGGAATATCATAGGCATAAATTAATTCTTGAAACAAAAATTGTGGTTGCAGATTGTGTTTCCAAATTTGAAAGACCTGAAATTGTCCTCAATCGCTGTGGAAAATATATGGTGGGACCAATTCGGAGATCAAGCTTCCTTCTATAATTTAACAAGCTTGACTGTGGAGGCTTGTAGCAAAATAAATTCTTTGTTTACTCCTAAAATGGTCATCAGAAATCTTGGGCAACTCCAAAGGCTTGAGATATGCGAGTGCAAGTCAATGGAAGAGGTAATTGCTGCAGAAGGGAGAAACGACATGTACGACGTCGTTCCCTAAGCTTAAATTCCTAAAACTCAAAGGTCTTTCGAAGCTTATCAGATTTTTCAGTGGTGATTTTATGAAATTGCCTTCTCTGAAAGAGTTGTGGATAGAGAATTGTCCTGCACTAAAGTCATTCATAACAAATCCTATAGCTACTACTACTTCAAGAGCCAATTTAGCTCTCTTCAATGAGAAGGTGAAGGATCTTTCCTTTCATTTCCAGAAAAGAATCTTCAATAATTCTTTTGAAACTTCTCGTTCTTGTTTAATTAGTTGATGCCCATCTACATTCGATGCCTCGTCGTGTATGTTTTCCATTGCAGGTGGCGTTTCCTAACTTGGAGGAATTGCATATTGAAGACATGATCGGATTAAAGATGATATGGCAAAATGAAATGGTCATCAGAAATCTTGGGCAACTCCAAAGACTTGAGATATGCAAGTGCGAGTTAATAGAAAGGGTAATTGCTGCAGAAGGAGAAATGATAAGCAAGATGTCGTTCCCTAAGCTTGAATTCCTCAAACTCGAAGGTCTTTTAAAACTTGTCAGATTTTGCAGCAATGACTTCTTAGAATTGCGTTCTCTGAAAGAGTTGTGGATAGGGAATTGTCCTGTACTAAAGTCATTCATATCAAATCCTATAGCTATTGCTACTTCAGGAGCCAATTTAGCTCTCTTCGATGAGAAGGTGAGGGATCTTTCCTTTCATTCGAGAAAAGAATCTTCAATAATTCTTTTGAAACTTCTCGTTCTTGTTTAATTAGTTGATGCCCATCTACATTCGAGGCCTCGTCATGTATGTTTTCCATTGCAGGTGGTGATTCCTAACTTGAAGGAATTGCATATTGAAGACATGATTGGGTTAAAGATGCTATGGCAAAATGAAATGGTCATCAGAAATCTTGAGCAACTCCAAAGACTTGAGATATGCAAGTGCGAGTTAATAGAAGGGGTAATTGCTGTAGAAGGAGAAATGATAAGCAAGATGTCGTTCCCTAAGCTTGAGTTCCTCAAGCTCGAAGGTCTTTCAAAGCTTGTCAGATTTTGCAGCAGTGACTTCTTAGAATTGCGTTCTCTGAAAGAGTTGTGGATAGAGAATTGTCCTGCACTAAAGTCATTCATATCAAATCCTATAGCTACTTCAGGAGTCAGTTTAGCTCTCTTCGATGAGAAGGTGAGTGATCTTTCCTTTCATTTTGAGAAAAGAATCTTCAATAATTCTTTTGAAACTTCTCGTTCTTGTTTAATTAGTTGATGCCCATCTACATTCGAGGCCTTGTCATGTACGTTTTCCATTGCAGGTGGCGTTTCCTAACTTGGAGGAATTGCATATTGAAGACATGAGCGGGTTAAAGTTGATATGCCAAATTGAAATGGTCATCAGAAATCTTGAGCAACTCCAAAGACTTGAGATATGCAAGTGCGAGTTAATAGACAGGGTAATTGCTGCAGAAGGAGAAATGATAAGCAAGATGTTGTTCCCTAAGCTTGAATTCCTCAAGCTTGAAGGTCTTTCAAAGCTTGTTAGATTTTGCAGCAGTGACTTCTTAGAATTGCGTTCTCTGAAAGAGTTGTGGATAGAGAATTGTCCTGCACTAAAATCATTCATATCAAATCCTTTAACTACTGCTACTTCAGGAGTCAGTTTAGCTCTCTTCGATGAGAAGGCGTGAGATCTTTCCTTTCATTTTGAGAAAAGAATCTTCAATGATTCTTTTGAAATTTCTTGTTCTTGTTTAATTAGTTGATGTCCATCTATATTCGAGGCCTTGTTTTCCATTGCAGGTGGTGTTGCCTAACTTGGAGGAATTGCATATTGAAGACATGGGCGGGTTAAAGATGATATGGCAAAATGGACTTCATGAAGGTTCATTTTGCAAACTGAAAACCATGGTTGTTCGGCGAGCAGAGAAGCTGGAGAATGTTTTTCCATCTAATATGCTGATGAGTCGGTTTATGAATTTAGAGTGTCTAGATGTGGCCCGTTGTGAATTAATAGAAGAGGTTTTTGATTTTCCACCTCAAGAACAGCTAATAAATTTTAGCAGATTACATGGAATACCAGCCAGTCAACTGAAACAATTGTCGATATCCAATTTGCCAAAGTTGAAGCACATTTGGAAAAATGATGCCCGAGAAAGAGAAATAATCTTCTTTCAGAAGCTGCATGATGTATGTTTAAATAGCTGCCCCAGTCTGAAAAGCATCTTTCCAGCCACTATTGCCACGCATCTTTCGGAGCTTGAAAAACTTACCATAATGTATTGCGGGATCGAGGAAATTATTGACAGAGGCGGAGACACAGAAACAATTTTCAAATTTGAATTTCCTAAATTGACCACTTTGCACCTGTATGGCCTCGAGGAACTCAGGACGCTCTATCCAGGAACGCATACGTCTGACTGGCCAATATTAGAGAAGTTAGACATTCAAGACTGTCCAAAGATGGAAGTATTTTCTTGGGAAAGTCAGAGCATTGGCGGAAAAAGTTGGAGGAGCCAATCGGAAAATCCATCTCGACAACCCTTTTTCACCGTTGAGAAGGTATCAGATTGACTCTTAATCTGTGGGTTCCATGCGTGCTAAATTTTTACATTGATGTTTGCTTACTGTGAGTCCGTAGTGAATAAGAATAATCAAGTTTTTAATTCCAATTGAGCCTAAATGCACCTAACCCCTTCTCATGTAACTCTCTTGCATTCCATGTGGAGATTCAACTCAATTGAGACCTATATCATTCTTAATTATGACAATTGAAATTTGTCATCAATATTCTATTAATTTTTTCAGTAGATGATGGCCAAATCATGTTTTTTTTTCTTAAAAAAAAGGTGAATTCTAAAAATTTAAAAATTGAATGTTGAAAAAATTAGAAAAAAAAAAGGGACTCACAAAAAAATTCAAAAATTATGAATTCAAAAAATTTCAAAAAAAAAGAGAATAATGATCATAATGAGTCAAAAAATTGAATATCCTAATATTTGAATTTTCATAAATTCAAAATGTGCTTTAAAATTTTCATTTATGAAATTAACAAAATCTTGACGGTGTATTTTAATTTTCAAAATTAGGAACCAAAAAAATTTTAGAGTATAAAAGTGAAACTACAAAAGAATTTTAGAGCATAAAAGTAAAACTACTGTGAAATTAAATACGAGTACCAAATAATCTTTTGACATGTTTGCATGGGAAAAAAAATAAAAATTGAGAAATGTAGGGCGAGTAAAATTAGTCAACATTTGTTATGAATTGAACCTAAAATCTAAATAAGAGTAACTAACAAAATCATTAAATTTAAAAACAAATTCAAGGTTAGTGGCCTTACTTGTACCTAATTAGTAGATTTATGTATAATTGAACCATGACGTGAAGTTTATTCTGTTTTCAATTATTAAGTTTTTATTTTTTGATATTTTAAGTTTCTACCACCAAAACAAATTCTAATAATTGTTGTAAATTATACATCAATGTTGGATTGACCATAATAACATTATTATAAACATATTTTTATGAAATTTATACCAACACTTAAATAATCAGTGACATTAAATGCAAGTAGGGGTTAAGCTTAACAACCTTCTTTTTTTTTTTTTTTGAATGGAGTGCAAATGTCGAAATCCAATATTACAACGTAGTTTGCTTGATTGCCCACAGGTCATTCCCAAATTGGAAGAATTGAAATTGAACAAGAAGGATGCAAAATCGATATTGAATGGCAATTGGCCGGACAATCTATTTCAAAAAGTGAGGTTTCTTTCGTTGCAAAATTTCGATAAGGAGTCGGCTTCAGTTCTCTTCGCTCTCCTTGGAAGATTCCCCAATTTGGAAAGCCTCCACGTGGAGAACAGAGAATCGAGAAGACTCGTTGCAGTCACGGAATTGTTCTCGTGTGAAGGTCTTATCAATGAGGAGAATCAAGGAAGGACTATTCCCAGGATTAAACTCATGAAGCTGCATTCTCTTGATAAACTGAAGCCTTTTTGCAAACAAGATTGCCAGCTGGATCGCATCTTCGAAAGTCTCGAGACTTTGGAAGTATCGAGCTGTAACAGTTTGATTAGTTTGGAGCCATCTATTAATATTGCATCCTTTGGAAATCTGTCCCGTCTAGATGTATGGTCTTGCGAAGGTTTATTGAATCTCGTGACATCCTCAACAGCCCAATGTCTAGGGCTTCTCACAGAATTGCGCATTAGACACTGCAGTATGGTGAACGAAGTAGTTGCAAGAGAGGAAGATGATAGAGAAGACCAGATTACCTGGGGCAATTTGAAAAGTTTGAAACTCTGTTATTTGTCAAGCCTCACTTACTTCTGCTCTGCATATCACACCTTCAATTTTCCATCTTTGGAGGAAGTAATTATAGAACAATGCCCCAAGATCAAAGCTTTCTCTCGGGTAGTCTCAATTACACCAAAGCTCAAAAAAGTAAAACTTGCAGAATTCAATGACAAAGAGCGTTGGGAAGGCGATCTCAACACCACCATACAACAGTTGTGTGCAGAATTGGTTAGTGTTGACTATTGAAACCTCATTTGGCTCCTATATAGTATTTAGCCTCGTATTTGTTGTTTTTTCTTTTCTTTTTCTCTTTCATCATATTTAAATTGACGAAGGTGCCATGATATTTGTATTCTCCAGGTCTCATTTGATGGCATACGGCATTTGAAGCTCTCAAAATACCCCCAATTGAAAGAAAAATGGCATAGCGAAGAACTTCCTGCCCAATTCTTCTCCAATTTGAGCTCTCTGATTGTGGACGAATGTGCATCATCGCCAACTGCCATTCCATCAAATTTATTACCCTTCTTGTACAATTTGTGGAGTCTTGAGGTTCAAGAGTGTGATTTAGTGGAAGAAGTGTTTGACCTCACACTGCCGAATGCTGCAGATGCACCAATTGGGACGCTGCCCAAGCTATATTGGTTAGAGTTGATTGATCTACCAAGGTTGAAGCATGTATGGAACGAGGAGCCTAAAGGGGTTTTTGACTTCAGAAACCTTGAAGTAATCAAAATTCACAACTGTCCCACATTGAAATACATATTTACCTCAACCACGTGTTTGGGTCTCGTGGAACTCCGAATGCTAGAAGTAAAAGATTGTCCTCTAATTGAAGAAATAATCTCAAAGGAAGCAACAGCCTGTAATGTTGAGTTTTTTCCTGGCCAAGCAATGGTAAGCCTTTTATTGTGCTTTTCTTCTTCTTCTTCTTCTTCTTCTTCCCTTTTTTTCTTTCCTGTTTTTCACTATGTTGATATGACAGCATCTTTGAATTGAAATCTAATTTGAATTTGCCGAAATGAATATGTTTCCCTAAACTTGTATGCTTCTGAACCAAGGTTTTTGGCTATTGCGTGTATCATCCTTGTATCTTTAGTGTAATTTGAATAAATGTTAGTGCCAAAACGTATCTGATGGTTTGGATTTCCTGCTTCAAAATACACGTTTGGCCAATTTGAATGAATTCATGTTGAGTGGTTTGCCCAGGTTGAGGCTTCTTGTGGTATTTTGGGCTTCAAGAATCTTAAATTTCTCAAAGTGTATAACTGCAGCAGCTTGAAATATATATTCACTCCAATCATGGCTTTGAGCCTTGTGCAGGAGCTGGAAGTAAAAAATTGCACCTCTGTGGAAGAAATCATCACAAGTGGAGAGGAGGAAGTAGTAGTAAATACCATGTTCTCTCAACTTAACTCCCTTGTTCTTGAGTCTTTGCCTAATTTGACAAGTTTCTGCCCATCAACTAATATTCTTGAACTTCAATCCTTGGAGAAAGTTACGGTAATTGACTGCCCAAGGATAAAGCTATTTGCTTCCACAATTCTTGGAGCACAAGAGCCTAATGTTGTTGTTACAAATGAAGAAAGGCTTGGCCAGGAAGGGTTCAGTACTCCTGTTGTGCTCCTTTTTGGTGCGGAGGTTAGTTTTTGACGATCCTTTCTCAAATTGTATGCATGTATATATGAACACAATCAAATGTGCATGCACGCAATTGTGTTGCATACCTATATGGAACGAATGATGGTACTAAACTGAGAAGTATTGAATGATACACTTGGAGCTTGATTTGAATTGATTGATGCTTGATTCTTTTTAATACAGAGCTATTGTGATATATTAATAGAAAATATCAATTAGATATTTCATTTTTTGGAGCTTTATTTGGACCAAAGATATTTGGATCTCAGGTCTTTATTATAAAATTAACCAAAATGCCTAATAAAAAAAAAAAAAAACATTCTGTTAGAGAATATGGCAGAAACAATACAACACAATCTTCATTTAGTTTAGGAAGCTAGAGCTCACCCATTCCAGATTAAACATTTCATGATGAAGTCTTATTGTTTTTCTTTTTTCTTTTCTCTTATGTTTTCACAAAAGCGCCAACAGTACTTGTCAATTTGGCTCCAGTTATTGCAATTGTGTTGGAGGATAAATAGTTTGCAATTTTAGCAGAAAATTCAACTTATGGTTATTGATCCTCCAGTACTTGTCAAAATAACTTTTCTAATGTTTAGTTCCCTACTTGGTTTATTCCCAGGTTGCATGCAGAAACTTAAAAGAACTAAAGGTGGAATATAATAATAACATAAAGGACTTGTTGCATGGAAAACTTCCTACAGAGTACTCTGCTAAAATAGAGGTTCTCGAGTTGACAAATTTTCCCCATGAGGAGACCCTTTTTCCTACTGATATCCTTCTGAGATTACCTTCTCTAGAAAAGCTTCTTGTGAATGATGCTGATTTTAGAGAGCTATTCCTAGAGCAAAGAATTGTTGACAAGAAAAATAGTGATGAGCAAGTCACTATTTTGAGACAGCTAAAGCTTTCAAAGCTTCGAAAAGTTAGTCAATTGTTCCAGGATCACTCCATACCGGACTTGGTGATTCAAAATCTAGAAACTCTCGAAGTAATAGAATGCAGTGGGTTGAAGATTTTGATGCCATCATTACTGTCTTTCCAAAATCTGACAACCCTGGAAGTATCAAAATGTCATGGATTAACATATTTGATGACTTCCGCAACTGCTAAAAGCTTGGAGAAACTCACAAGAATGAGCATAACTGAATGTGACATGCTGGAAGAAATAGTGTCTAGTGAAGGAAATGAAGGAGAAGATGAGATTGCTTTGAGCCAACTAGAGGATCTGGAACTCCGTTGCTTACCAAATTTTGTAGGTTTCTGTTCTGGAAATCACACATTCAATTTCCCATTGTTGAAAGAGGTGACTTTGATAGAATGCTCCAAGATGAAGTTTTTTTCAAAAGGGACCTTATACAGTCCGCAGTTAACAGAAGTACATATATCACTAGATGAAGATCAATGTTGGGAAGGAAGTCTAAACCAAACCATACAAAAATTGTTTTCAGAAATGGTGAGTTCAGATTTTTAAATAAATTTCCTTTTTTTTTTTATTCACATAAGCTGAAAGTCAATTTCTTGTTGAACAAATGCCTTAAAATCATCTCTTAGCATGCATATTAAATTGCGATAACTTACAAAATTAGCTAGTGAACAGATCGAGATGTTCAAAATTTAAAAGCATCACAGTCAAAATAGACACTGCCATTGATTCAGCTTCCGTTCCCATTTTCTTCCTAAACCTGACTTGGCTGCCTAATATTCGTTGCAGGGTGCTGGAAATGCATAAGGGCACTGATTGATTCATCATGTAAAAATTGTTGAATGCAAAAACTTGCATTATTTCAGATGAACCGGATTGGTCTAGATGCAAAAACTTGCCCCATCTTCTTCTCTTTGACAGCTCAATTTCTGTGATATGTTGCTTTTAAATGAAATAGACATGTTTCAATTCAGATTCACGTGATGTATTGTTTAAATTTATTTATGGCAGTACCAACAACCTCGCACTCAGTTACATCTCAAGTTTCGTTTTGATCTCCATTTTTTTTTTTAAAGAATGGAAATATATTCTGTTAATTGAAAAGAGTCCCCACATCCATTGAATTAGGGAAGGGGAAAGACTATCATGGGAGGAAATGGAGATGGAGGCGTGGAGGAGGTCAACAAATCGAGTGATGGAGGAAGAGGAGTGATGGTCAATGTTCGTTGCTCCAATCAAGTTCTCCGTTCAGATTGCCCCAACTTCCACCCTTGAATTTTTTTTTTTTTAATTTGATCTGTATTGTTGAATCTTTCAAGTTTCAAGGCCATCTATGGCTCTCTGGAGATATGAGTATTATTAAAGTTATTTCTAAAACTTAAGATTAAATTTCAATCAGCATCAAACCAAAATGTAAAATTATTAAAAATAAAAAAACTAAGATACTTGACGATCAAGTTCCATTCTTTCTTTTTTTAGCCATCTGAAATTCCTTATTATTACCTCTAAGATGGATATCTAAGCTATTAACCAATATGATATCTCCTTGGGAACTGACCATTTCCATATCTGATGACAAATTGGTCATCAGCATTTCATATCATGAACAAGAATTATCTTCACAGGGAATATACATCCAATTACACACTTGGATACTGCACCTGTTTCTCTCTGGACAGGTAAGCTGTCTCTATACAACATGTCTGGTTGATTAACATATACTCTTTCTTGATTCCTCCGGAAAGGTTCCAGAGTAGAAGCACTATGACGTGGGGGAGACAAGTTTTAACTCCCTCTGCGAAGACCATAAACTCGATACTCCTTTTCACTAATGTAAAAATCATGGGGACTTCATTCTCTCTCCATAGAAACACCCTCATGGTATTCAATGCCCCGACCCCTTTCATGGGAGTGCAGAGGGTAACTCCTGCCATCAACATTGGCCCTAATAATTGCCTCCTGTTCTGAATGGCGCCTTGACCCTAACTCTTTTGCTCCCTCATAAGCTCCCCTATCCCCCACGATTGCAGCTGGCAAGGAATGGCCAGGCACTGCTGCTGAATGAGTTGACTGGAATACAGCTGGTCGAAAAAGTTTACTCAGCTTCCTTACCTGAAACAAAAGGACAGAACTTTGAATGTGCTGAAACATGAAAGCAATAAAAAGGCCACCAAATTACCACGTGAAACCAGTAATTCTCACTTGTCGTTCGGTAAGTTCTATTTTGAATTTGTTCCTTTCATCATAATTGTCCTTGATAGCCTTCTTAAAGACACTTTCAGCAAGTGGAAAACAATCTTTGTAGATCCTGAATCGCACCTGAAATCAAGAAAAAAAATATAAGATCAAGTTAAATTCAAGAAGAAAACAAAAATATTGCCTAGAGCATTGAATCATTGTGAAATAAAATATAACCTGAACTGGAAAGGCCCCACCAAAAGCCTTGGGTTCCAGCCTCATCCCACTAGAAGATGATGCCTCATAGATCTCATACATAAGTTTTAGATCAAAATCATACAAGAAAAGCTTAAGTCCAGGTTTTATACCAAGTACAAGATCTTTCTTATTTGCAGTCACACCCATGAGTTTATAACGAAAACAATTTGGCTTTGTCTTTCCACTGCACATAAAGATCAAACCACCTAGTTTTTCTCTCTTCTTTTCATCTTGCTGTCTCTTTCCCTTGCCATCAAAATTTCCTTTGTTATTTTGGTTACTCGAGCCATCTAGTTCTTCTTTCTTCTGTTCATCTTGCTGGCTCTTTTCCTCGCCATAAAGGTGTGTTTTGTTCCTTTGGTACTGCTTTTTCCCTTTCGAGCCAAGGTTATTGTCTTGGTTATCGATCTCCATGGCCTTTTCTTTTTGCTCTTCACTTGTAAAGTTCTTTTTCATGTTTTCTTTCTTAGAGTTTAGATTATCAGCGTCCCAATTCTCATTATTGCTAGTTTCTTTCTTCCCCTGTAATCCACTCTTATTTTTCTTCTTTTTGTTCCTTCCACGAACATATGAAATACCCCTACCTTCTTTGGACTCCAAAGAAGTGCTAGCTGAAGGTTTCTTCATGACACTGGACTTTGCCTTCAATGATTTTGGTGTTCTTTTATTGGATGGTTGTCCTTTAGTTGATGCTTCGGCATTCTTCATCATTCTTTTCAAGAAATTTATTTGAGGCTTCGATATCATTCCCAATTTCCTTGTTGTCAATTTCAGATAACTGCATTTTGGCAGAGACTTCTGATGGATTCTCCACTTCAGTAGGATAATTCTCAGCCTCAGTATGGTTATTTCCTTGCTCCATAACTTGCCAAAGCAACTAAAGCTCCCAAACTAATACACAAAGTCCAAAGAAAGAATGAAAAAGTCATTGCTAAGGTCTTTACCAGCCCTACTTGAAGAAGAGACGGACAACAAAATAATGAACAGATTAAAAATGAGATAAAAACATTAATTTTTTCCTTTTCCACCTTTCAACAATGCCAGAAAAGTAAACATCGCCCAACATTCTTCACAATTCTTTCCTATAAATGAAGCCCAGAACAAGAGAAGAGATATACACAATCCGCAAATAATGGTACGATAGATGTTTCCATTTGTACAGTATCAAAACTCTAAAGAAACAATTAGCATGCATGGACGTGCAAAAAGACCAATCAAAAGAAAAAAATAGAACCAATCGTGCAAACAGTACATTACACAGAGCTCAATTGTAAGAGACAAAAATCTCCTCAAACCATAACAAAAGCAACAGAAGGAAATTATGAGCAAAGAAAACAGTATAACGACATCTATTTCTATAAAACCCATCGTAACCAACACCAGCAAAGAGGATAACAAAATCATGAGACTCACAATTCAGGTATCAGTATACGGAAATCCCTAGGAATCATTTCTACACATAAAGTGCACCAGCAGTAGCACCATCTGGGTTTCGGCGCGCATTGCATTTGAACCCTTCTACGGCAGTTGGCTTGGGTTTAATGTGAAAATGTCGAACTCAACAATGGATCAGTCGGATTCTCCTGATAGACTATCATTCCTTCAATACGTAGCAGAACAGTGCTCAAACTGTGAGATTCTAATACGAGACTTTCAGCGTAAAAGACAATTATAGTTGTAATTAAAAGATAATTATACTATGAATTGAATTATAATTTACTAATTTATCAATCATCAATGGCACAATCGTTTTTTATTTTTGTTTACAATAACCGCATGTAACGTGAAATTGATTTACTATTAAAAAAATAAAAGTTAAATATGTTATAAATTTATCATTAAGAAACATTAATGAGTTAATTTTTAATTAATAATTATGAAAAAAAAAAAGTATAACTGTTCGTAATAGATTTGATCTGATTGAAAAACATGGGCTAATCTTAATTGGGCCGGTTTATTCTCTAGACTATAATGCTGCAAATTTTAAGTTGTGTTTCTTTTCCTGTATAATTTGTCCCTATATCTACGTTTTTTTTTTAAATATAGTTTGAGCGGTAATTAATTTATTAGGTGTTAAAAGAGGAAGAAAGCGACGGGGTCGGAAATCATCCCAGAATACGCAGTACTAAAAAATGCAAGCCCCAAATGTCCGCAAAATTGTGGGAGTTCTTTTGAGGCCACGACTCAAATCTGGATGGATGTCCCTATATCTACCATGTAAATTGGCGGGATAAGTCTCATTTATTTTTTTTAAAATAGTCTTATACTTTTTTTTTTAATTTTTATTTCAATTCTATAATTATAGTTTCAGTTTTAATTAACTCTTAACTTGGACATAATTAAATTAAAACATTAAAAAACATAAGTGACCCAATGAAATATACAAATAGTTGATAAAAACAAGAATTCTATTGCCAAAAAAAGAAAAATATCCTGTTAGATACGCGCGCTTGAAAAGAGAAATATATTATTATGAGGGTATTTTCCTTTTTTTCACAAATATATTTCATTTTTTTAGTTGTATATGTTTATTTTGTTGTTTTAAATCCCTTTTTTTTCACATTTTGAGTCTATTCTATCCAATTAGGAGTTAATTGGGACTGAAACTGTAGTTATAAAACTGAAATAAAAATGACAAAAAAAAGTATAAGATAAGATTGAAAAAATCTTAAAAGAGTTAAGTCTAAAATGAGACTTACCGGCGCAAATTAGCATAATTTAGGGATATTTGTATCTCTTCAGCAAATTTCAACGGCTATTTAGACCTGTCTTATCAGACTACTGTACAAGTTCTTTCTTAAATCTGTCTGGTCTTTTTTTGTTAAAATAGGTCTATTTTTTTCTTGTAAAACGAAAATGAACTTTTTGGAAACTTTAGGGTATTAATGTGACTTAAATTCTCTGGAAAAGTTAACATAAGCCACCCTTCTCTAATCCCCTTCTCTAAACCCCCATATAATTGTCGTCTTAGTCAGTCCTCTCCTCGATTTGTTTATCTTCACTATGGTTTAACGTTCAAAAATTTCAAGAAACAAAACCAAAGCTTGGGTAATCAAAAAAAAGGGGATAATACCCCTTTCAATCTTGAACGTGTATAAATTTTTTAATTTAATCCTACACCTTTTAACTTTTTTAATTAAATTTTAAATCTTTTAATTCTTTTACAAACTAATTCTTTTATTAACGAAAATTAGTCAAACCGTTAAAAAAGACGGTTGACCAAATGGAAATGAATAAAAAAATCATATATATGGTTTATTCCTTATTTTTTAGTTGTAATATTTAAAAAAAATTAAAATGGAAAAATAATAATAAAATGATTAATTTTTTTAAAAATGGAAAAAATAATAAAAAATAAAAAACCCTCAAATATCCCATTAACACCATTTTTTAAATTAGAGGACTCAATTGAAAAAATTTAAAACGTTTAGTACTTGATTGAAAAATTTTAAAATATTGATGACTTAATTGAAATAAAAAATATAAAAGAAACTGTATTTATAATTTTTTTATTTATCTCCATTTGTCAACAGTTAAAAATAACTGTTTAACTAACTTTTGTTAAGGAAGGACTAGTTTGTAAGAAATAAAAGGCTTAGTACTTGATTGAACAAGTTAAAATGTTTAAAATTAAATTAAAAAAATTTATAAAGCGTTTAATACTGAAATATGTTTAATCTCAAAAAAACAGTTTCTT
>JADCRB010000059.1:123570-224797 GCA_021464245.1 Carallia brachiata | reverse complement strand
TTGCTTTTTTGTTATGAGCAATGAGCCTCTCTCTTTTACTCCCACTGTCTACGTGGGAGTGTGTGTGTGCACGTGGGCTTGCAAAATCGCACGTTGAAAGTGGAATTAAACGAGGGAGAACTCTTTGCTTATAAAATAAAGGATTAATTTTTAAAAAAATTACCACTTTTACATATTTTAACAAATCTAATATAATTTTTAAAAATTTATAAATTTAGTACAGTTTAATTATTTTCTAATAAATTTATTATAATTTTTAAAAAATTTATAAATTTAACATAATTCAATTATTTACTAACAAATCTAGCACACTGTCAATTAAAAATAACTAATTAAAAGTAATTGAATCTCTTAATATACACATATGACACGTCTACGTCTAAATCTAATATAGTTTAAAACCCCCAAATCTAGTACAGTTTAAAACCCCCAAATGTCATATGTACATATATACATACTAAGATATTCGATTATTTTTAACTGACAGTGTGCTAGATTTGTTAGTTTTTAAAAGTAGTGTTAAATTTATTAAAAAATAATTGAACTGTATTATATTTGTAAATTTTTAAAAGTTGTACTAGATTTATAAAAAAATGTAAAGGTAGTGATATTTTTTTATATTAACTCTACAATAAAGCACTCCTTTGTAACTTTGTTTATCTCTTGTTTCATTGATAATTTAGTGGGTTGAACCAAATATTATGGACTAAAAACTTAGTTTTAATGAGTAGTTTAATCTAAACAAAAATTAAAATTAAATTAGTTTCATTGATAATTTAGTGGGTTAAATGATGATATTTGTGTTCAAAAATTAAAATTAAACAAAAAAATGAGTTGACCTCAAACTTCATAAATTTTTTTTGAGTCAAACTCGAATTCAAATATTTAAACTTAATTCAAGTGTAAATATATAAATAAATCGAACTTAAATATGTTAAAACTCGACTTAATTCAGCTTAACTCGTTTACCTTTATAAGTAGGTGACTAGGGAACCCACATCGCTCATTTGGCTTATCACTCAATCAAATTTTTTCTCCATAATTTAAGAATGGAAAAGACTAGAAAAGGACTTTGTTTTTTCTCCAAATCTAAACGTATAGTAAATATAAGGGTTTAGTTACATAGTCCAAGTAAATCATTTGAAAGAATATTTGTAATGTAATAAATAAAAAATTTTATAATTATATTTATAAAATGTGTAAAAAAAATTATTATTTTTTTTAATTTTATATTTTATTATTATTATTGTATAAATAATAATTATTATTACATTATGAATAATCAATAGAAACATATCCTGACAAGATTTTCAGGAGACAGACCAGAAAACCCAATTTAAAAAAAAAAAAAAAAGACCTCAAAGAAAGGGAAAGAAATTTAATATATTAAATATACCAAAAGAGTCTCGATTTGGGTTGGAACAATGAATTAAGGGAGATGCCGCCTGGACCTTGGGTTAAAATTAATTCTGATGCTGCAGTCAAAGGAAGCCCAGGACTGGCAGGAGCTGGTGGCTTGGCTCGTGATCAGTATGGTTCTTGGCTTGGAGGATTCGTACAAAATATTGGTGTCACTTCGGCTTTTGTGGCAGAGATTTGGGGAATCTTTCAAAGCTTTAATGTTTGCTTGGAATGAAGGGCATCCTCAAGTCATTATCAAAACTGACTCACTCTCTGCACACTAAGTTAGTAGCAAGGGGGCATTCTCTCTACGTATTTACATGTCCACTTGATCTTAAGCTGTCGAAAATTCTGAAAAAGCAATTAAAAAGTTTAACTTGTTCATATTTATCAAGAAAGTAAACAGAGTAATTTATTTTTTATATTATTATTTAAAGGCCTAGACTTACAATTCTTGGACATCCCTAATGAATTACATAACATTTTATTTAAGGATATTGTTAGAGTTTATCTCCCTAAAATTGTAATTTCTCAATTTTAAACACTGCCCTTCATATTAAAAAAAAAAAAAAGAAAGGAGATAACCACCAGGCCAAGCTGCGGTTCTAGTTTTCTTTATACATAAAAAAAAAATAATAAATAAAAATGAAAAACTTTCTCAGAAAAAAAAAGGAGAAAAAAAAAAAAGCGAAGCAAATAACAAAATAAAACAAAAGATCGTCCCATGGGAATGAACGCGGAGCAGGGTAGAGGTGAGGTGGGAAAGCAAATCGAAAAGAAAGGAAGAGAAAAAAAAAAAACTTGGACTCTTGGAAGACTTCTTCAATTTTATTTTTTTTTTTTGTAAATCTAAAATTTTACAGAAAGACTCAGCAAAGACTCTGTTGTTTGTTTATTTGGATCTAAAAGTTATTTTAATCAGCTTTCAAACATGGCTTAGTTGCATTTAATTTTTAGAAAAAAAAATATGCCCCCTAAAAGCTTTCAATTAGAAAGGTTTCAATTAGAAAGGATAGTTTTTGGGAGCACCATGATGCAATACATCAGCTCATCTTTGAGCTAGAAAAGGACACAGCTACGGGGATGCCCATAATCTTTTCAGAAGATGCATCCCCATGAACAATGGACTATAACAGTTACAGGTCTACTCCCCTTCTCTTCACCTATATTTTGCCAAGCACACATGGGGAGAATAATTTATGACCTTTATCTCATATTGTTCCAACCTTGTAGCTTAACATGTAACATGGAATTAAGAAATTAAAGTTGTAGAAAATTCAAACACACAGAAAAATAATGTCTTATGTTTTAGCACATATCAAAAATTATAATCCTTTGGAATGCATCCTTCCATATCAGTAGGCACATAAATCTAGTGGACAGTGTGTCAATTACATGAACCACTCAATTTAAACCGAAGCAAATTTAGCGAACAGGGTCTCAAGCAGGCAATACAGTTCTGCTGAAATTTGCAATTAATCACAGCTCAAACACATAGCAAATCAGGACAACAAAACACCCATGATGAAATCAATATGTTTAAGAATTGAACCTATGTCTTATTCCAGGTCCTAAGACTAATTAATTGATGAATTAAACACAGCAAATTTGCCCCCTTCCAATTAATTTACTTGGCAGTTTTACGGTACCCTTCGCTCGCCTACTCAGTTTCCATAGCCAATTCGCCCTACCTTAGCCCACAGCAGCTCTCATTAATTATCTACATTCATTTATGCAGGCCCAAATCATTGCTAAAATACATACAAATCATAGCTACTATTTTTTTTTTTAATTGGCGTTCTATTCCTAAAAATGTCTCCATGCTAGCTGTAGGGATAATTTAGCTTGCGTCCAAACTCCCAGATCAGAACTATCTCATTAATAAATGCAGCTAGGAAAGTAGACAGTTGGCATAAACACGTTTCCGACTCTAATCGGGACTTTGGTAGTCATTTTATATGGCATCACTATCCGAGAGTGGATCTTAGACGTCCATCCGCAAGCCATAAAGTTTCTGCTGTAATGGGGCGACCCAGGGCAACTTTTTAGGCTAATGGACATTCTCTCGTCCACTCCCTAACAATAGTCGACTCCCTAACATTAGTGTGTGTGTGTTTGTCTATCAAACTATCGTGCAATTGTCTGTCTGTTTCTTCAAATTTCACTAACGAAAGTCAGAGGCAAACTCTATAATCGGAAAAGAAAGAGGCCAAAATAGCCCATTCACCCAATAAATTTGCTACAATAAATATGAGATCACAGCTCTACCATGCCGCACCAGAAACCCAAGAATGAGGGAGGCACCAAAAATTCATAAACGGGAAATTTTTTTCTGTTATGCACAATATTTCAAGCTCTGAAACGGCTGCCCAAACATAAATTAATGAGAAATGTCTTTGGAAATAAACCCAACGAATTAAGTTTTACAATTTTGGCTCACCTCAACAACTCCATCTGTGGCTGCTTTGGGATCTACAAAGAAAGGGCGAGAGCGAGAGATCGGAAACACACCAATTTGCACTTCGAGCCTCTCGGACGGTGATGGTCACGACCAAAATGTTAGATGTAACTTCTTCTCTAATATGATGGCAACGTCCTTCAGCTACAGCATATTGATTTCACACTGATTTGAGAACTCAAACAAAAGGAGCTGCTGTAATCAAAGGTCTAGAAATGGTGTTGGCTACACTTTCTTTTTTCCCGGCGCTTCAAAAAGGTAGTGGTGAGGGTTTTTTAGTCATTTTACTGTATCAATGTAGCTGACATCCAAGTTTTCTTCCCAATTCGGCGAGAATTTTCGTACAGTACGGCTGTATATAATTTTCCTCCTAATTTCGTCTGCATTTCTATCCCTTCTCACTGTTACTGCTCTCCAAACCGTAGAAAATTTGATTCCACCTTGATTTTCTTTCTTCCCTCTTTCTTTCTCCTCTAATCATTCCACTCCAAATATAGCGTTAATGTTTGCTTGGAATGAAGGGCATTGTCAAGTCATTATTGAAATTGAAGGGCATCGTCAAGTCATTAGCGAAACTGGCTCGTTCTCTGCACACCAGGTTATTAGCGAGGGGGCACGCTCTACACATCACATGTCCACTTGATCCTTAACTGTCGAGAACTCTTAAAAGGAAGTTAGAAAGTTAAGCTTGTCCATATCTATGAAAAAAAAAATATAATTGAATAACAGATTGACTTATTTTTTATATTATTATTCAGAAATTTGAACTTATAATTTTTCGACGTCTTATAGTGTGTTATATAGCATTCTATTTGAAAATATTGTTGGAATTTATCTCTCTAAAATTATAATTTTTCAGTTTCAGGCATAGTTATTAAACTCGACCCGGATGTTGACCCGGTCTGGCGACTGGGTCAATGGGTCATTGGTTCAACGAGTGGGTCATTGGGTCAACCAGTGGGTCATTAATTTTTTAAAAAAAGAATATATCAAATAATATATATAAATTTTTTGTACAATTTAATACAATAACGGCATTTTTACAAGCTAAA
This sequence comes from Carallia brachiata, assembly GCA_021464245.1. Classification (NCBI taxonomy): domain Eukaryota; kingdom Viridiplantae; phylum Streptophyta; class Magnoliopsida; order Malpighiales; family Rhizophoraceae; genus Carallia; species Carallia brachiata. The sequence continues at coordinate 219,886 of JADCRB010000059.1, read as the reverse complement.
AAGTAATTTATATCAATTAAAATTTTGATAAAAATTCTTAAAAAATTATTTTTCAATATAAATTGTAACATATTACTTAATATATGAAGTTATTAACAACATTAAATTATTATATACAGAAAAATATATAGTGAAAAGTGAAAAATTCTTAAATTATGCAAGAAAATACTATATAATATTATTTAGTATTATGAAAATATTATTTTTATCGTTCACACAGTAAAAAGATAAAAATATAATAAATTTTAGTACGTAAATATTATTGTTCCTGTAATAAAAAGTGAAAAAATATATAATTTTTACTGTACAAATACTGTTTATTATTAAAAAAATATTATTTTTACTGTTTACACAGTAAATAATGAAAAAAATAATTTTTTTATTATTTAATTGTCCCAAAATACTGTTCATTTTTACTGTTCATTAATAAAAATATTATATTTTTACTGTTTGTACAATAAAAAATAAAAATAATAATTTTTTATTATTTAATTGACCTTAGTACTGTTCATACAGCCCGGCCCGACCCAGTGTCCGGGTCACCTGGCCGCCGGTCCGACCAACTGGGTTAGGCCAGGTTTAATAACTATGGTTTCAGGCACTACCTTCTATATTTACACCAAAAAAAAAAAAAAAAAAGATAACCACTAGGCCAAGCTGCGGTTCTAGTTTTCTTTATACATAAAGAAATAAATAATAAGTAAAAATGAAAAACTTTCTAAAAAAAATGGAAAAAGAAAAAAAAAACGAAGTAAATAAAAAAATGCAATTAACGATTGTCCCATGGGAAGCTCGAACGCGGAGCAGTGTAAAGGTGAGGTGGGAAAGCAAATCGAAAAGAAAGAAAGAGAAAAAAAAAAAAAAAAACTTGGAAGACTTCTTCTTTTTTTTTTTTGTAAATTTAAAATTTTACAGAAAGACTCAGCAAAGACCTTGTTTGTTTATTTGGATCTAAAAGTTATTTTAATCAGCTTTCAAACATGGCATAGTTGCATTTAATTTTTAGAAAAAAAAAAAAATATGCCCCTGAAAACTTTCTTTGGATCCGTCTCTTCAGAGTATCATTCTCCAGCAGCCCTTTTCCTTCCGAAACGAACAGGAATTCCATACTCAAGTAGCCGAGAATGGTCTCCAACCGATCAAAGAGACAAGACCCATCAGAATGTTTTTACTTAAGAAGAGGACAGAAGTCGAAAAGAAATCTTTCAGACATTACATAACTGGAAAACACTGTCAGAAAGCTAAAATTAAAGTTAAAATCACAATCAGATATTGCTCCAAAAAAAAAAATCACAATCAGATAAGAGAAGACTCTCAAGATTCAAGAAAGTACGGTAACTATCAAGAATCTTGGATGGAAAAATACAAAGATGCAGCAAAAAAAGGGTGAAAAAACCGTTTTTTGATTACCCAAGCTTTGGTTTTGTTTCTTGAAATATTTGAACGTTAGATCGTGGGGAAGAAAAATAAATTGAGGACAGGACTGACTAAGACGAGAATTATATGGGGGTTTAGGGAAGGGGATTAAAGAAAGGGGGTTGATGTAAAACTTTCCAGAGAATTTAAGTCATATTATTATCCTAAATTTTCCAAAAAACAAAAGTTCATTTTCGTTTTACAAGAAAATAAAAAATGGTCCGATTTTAACAGAAAAGACCAGATGGAGTTGAGAAAGAACTTCTAGTCTGATAGGACGGGTCCAAATAGCCGTTGAAATTTATTGAAGATACACAAATATCCCTATCATTTTCATTAATTCTCCAAATTATGCTAATTCGAAGAGTAGATATAGGGATACCCATGCGGATTTGCTTGGCTGGTGTAAGTTCTGAGTCGGGCCTCAAAAACATTCCCACAATTTTGAGGACATTTGGGGCTTAGCTTTTGAGAGTACCGTATACTTCTGGGGTGATTTCCGACTTGTGGCTTCCTTCCTCTTTTGACACCTAACAAATTAACTATCGCTATTGCTATGTTTAAAAAACGTAGATATGAAGATAAATTATACAGGAAAAGAAATAAAATTTAAGATTTGCAGCATTATAGTCTAGAAAATGAACCGGGCCCAACTAAGATATAACCAACGTTTTTCAACTAATTGATGATTGATAAACCAGTAAATTATAACTCAATAAATACTATAATCATCTTTAAGACTAAAGATCTCATATTAGAATCTTAGTTAGAGCCCATTAAACCAAAAAAAAAAAAAATTGATGTTGATGAAATAACTTAAGTCGAGGGTAAAAAATTTAAGATCCATTATCTTGAATTACTGCCAATTTCCAGGAGCCTTTTGCAAATGAAACGGTACCCCCTCTTTTCACAAGTATACTCTTCCCCCATGCCGTTTCACAAGACCAAAATAATGATTGTAAACAATGGACCTGCCTATCCTATTCTGCCTCTGGCAGTCAGTTCGTGAAATCTGAGGATATTGACCACCATGGACAATGTATCATTGTACAAAATAATGATTGGCAACGGCCAACTAACGGTTCGACAGCAAGTGTCTCAGCGAGACTTTGATTTTCTTCGTGCAAATGATGGTCTCATTGAGAGCGGAAAAACAACCTCACATAGATTCCGGAAGAATCCCTTGTCGTACGTGTTTTTCGTGACAACCGCCTCAGCATCCTTGAGGGGGGATCTTCGGAAAAAGGCCTTGCATTTGCTCTCTGGCGGCTTTGATTCGCTGCTCAACCCACTGATACTTGCTTTCAGCGCAGCTGCGCTAGTCCTAGCTTCATTTAGCTTCTTTTGCAAGCTTATGTACTCTTGCCACTTGAACGTCTGCAAATCCAGAGGGAAATGGATAGGGAAGATTAGAAAAAACCCATGCAAAGTTTCAGGTTCTCAGTAACGACCAAATTGAGCCTACAACTCAAGCACACATCAGGATGGAGGAGGGTGTCGGGTGGGAGGGAAAGGGAGGGTGGTATGGCTGCAGTAGAAGCCAAATGCCAGCAATGCAGCACCATAATGACAACATCATATTAGAACAGAGAGAGAGAGAAAAAAAAAAAAAAGGAAGGAAATAAAGAGAATATTATCCACCACATTAGCCAAAGATGTAGACATTCGTGAGACCATTGTTTCACTAAGGTAAGATATATTGTGTCTCAGCTGACATTACTGAAGTTGTACAATGTTTGGCCCTATAGTTCCATCATTAGTTTCGGCATTCATGAAAAGCTATGAACCCAAAAGATCACCCCCAACCACCACCTATCCCCACCTCAAACCACAAGGAGAAAAAAGAAGTACTGAAACATTCCCTTTTAACAGATTGGAAGATCGAAATTAGCACCATAGGGCCACACACAATCAAAAGAATATCTTTTCATATATTTTTCTGAAAATCCAATTGTTATGGACAATGTAATATCAGTTAGTGATGTGAAAATTAAGAAGCTTGAGAGAACAAAAACACACTAAAAATGTTAAACTCCATTTAACAGGATCGATCTTCCAAGATTCAGGTATGCATTAATGCCTAGCTTCAGCAGTTGTACTGTTAGTTACCCAGGTTATATTTCCCTTTTGGACCCCTCAACGAGAGAATCTTTTGCACCAATCAAGTCAAAGAGTTCTAAAATCCTATAATCTCACGATATTAGTTAAATCTCACATCATGCCTAAATATATAATCAAGAGAATATAAAACAAGTCGACAGAGTACAGGGCAAGTTCGGTAGACCTCATTTGTTGTCATGTTTGTAACGCAGAGATGTGCATGATACCCAAAGAATCCCACCAATAATAGAGAAACTATGGCCAGAAACACCATAAGAAGTAGCTGAGTATTATATGAGCCCAACAGCCACTGCAAACACCAAATAACCATTACTCTAAAAAAGAGAAAAAGGTAACCGCATTCAGCAACATTAACAAAGATTTTTTTTTTTTTTTCATTATGACCTGTGCAACATGTGGTGCTAAATCACGAAAAGAATTTTCGACACCATAGTAGACTGCAAACAAGGAAATTGAACAAATAGCATGTCATGTTTATGTCATTAGAAAATTAATTATTCAGGAAAAATCTTAACTAAGACTTGATTTCACCTGTTAGAATATACACAACTCTTAATTCTTTCAATCGTCCAGCAAGAATCAAACCAAGGCCAATTGTTCCATATACACAAAGAAGAAAATGCCTGGAAAACCATAACAATTATTAATACCAGAAATATAACAATATGATAAAACCATAGCTTCTATATTGGATCAAAGACAAAGTTTCAAATGAACAAGTAAATCTATAATAGGGCAAGAAAAAACTCCTATCTTCAAAGAAGAAAATGCCATCATAAAATAGAATTATAGGTTGCACACACAGAGCACAACAAGAAAAGCTAGTTACTGGTTGCAATTCAGAAAAAATATACCTAATATATTTCCTGCCAATGAATCATGTAGCACTCACCACAAAAGGAAAGCCAAGAAGTATCGAGTATTTCTCCCCTATACAATTGTTCTGCAATAATGAACGCCTTTAAGTAGAAAACCACAAAATTTATAACTCTCAGAAGGACAACACAAAGAAGAACTATTCACAAGTGCAAAAGATGTAAAAGAAAATGTTAGGGATCTAATACAGACCATCCAGCCACAATGATGGTCAAACCGGGCCACACAGCGATCACATATGCTACAGTGCTTGGACCTTGCAGGTCTGAACAGGGAAATTTAAAAAATTTTAGTATAGGGAAATAAAAAGCTTTACAGAAAGTCAGTAACAAAATCAAAGAACTCACTTTCGAATTTTACACGTAGAGCAGTCTTTCTCTTTATAAAGGATATCATCATAGGGATAGGCAGAGAGATATTCTGAAACATTTTCAACCTTCACAGTTCCCGGATCAGAGAAGCTAGTCAATAGAAACAATACAACACCAACACCAACTCCCAGCAAGCTAGTGTATCTACATAGATTTCAAACATATGGTCAAGTTTAAAATGAAATGACACTGAAGGAACAAATTCACAGCTTAAGAGAAATATCCATTACTAGGGACATGCCTGTGAACTTCACTTAGATAATACCCAGGAATATAGTTAAACGATGATTTTGCAATGAAGTAGTAAGTCCCTCCGATGATTGCCAGATATATAAGCTGCAATTAAACATGAAAGAATATACTGTAAAATAGCTCAACTAACATAAAAGAGGATTTCAAACCATATTAAATTGGATCGGTAGAATAGAACAACAATTTTTACCGAAGCTGATATGAGATAACCAAACGAAATTCCTTTTCTTTCAGCCTTTGAAAACTCTAACAAAGTGTTGTACAAAACACCCAAAAATCCATTTTCTGTAATTCCTATAACTGATCATACTCAAACCCCAAATATAGTTCGTTCACCAAGCCTTAAATCAAAAGAATATTGAGTAAAAGTGACATTTCTTAAGGAAAAAAAAAAGTCCCATCCTTTTATTTCCAATCCCAAAAACTCAACAAAAAAAAAAAAAAACTCAACAAAGTACAAGCAATACTTTCACAACCACACAAAATCACAAAAAACCCACCTTTGATCTTTACAATTAACCAAAAACCCACCAACAAAAAAGTACCTGTAATACAGGATTAGGCCGATTACAACAGAAATGCTCAATGGAAAATATGAAATTGGCGCCCCTGTCACCAAACACACCCTCAACGCATCGCCTTCACCCACATCAAAAGCAACAAATCAATACCCAGAAACAAGAAAACAGCTTATAAAGAGAAACCATCTGCCTGAATGCACGTGTTATATATATATATATATATATATAGAGAGAGAGAGAGAGAGAGAGAGAGAGAATTACAGGAAGCAATCATAGGCACCAAAAGTGATGAAATAATGGAGGCGCTCAATGGGGGTGCCGCGGAAGATGGGCCACTGACCGCATAGAATTGAGACCGTCACTAGTAAGGTGGCCAAGCCGTGGAATATCAGAATCCACTGTGCGGCCATTCTTAGAGAGAGAGACGAGAGAAAGGGAGAGAGACGGGAAGGCTTGATCTTGGATTCTATCAATGGGAGGAGATGAGTTTGATCAGTATTGGAGTTTTGACTTTCTCGTGCGGGAGTCCGGGAATTCCCACAGGAATGGTCCAGTTGACTTCGGAAAACTCCTACTGGGTGATGTTATCAATCCCTATTATTGGTATGAATCGTATGATTATTGTTATGGAAAAAATTAGTACAACATTAAAAATAGTTATAGAATTCAATTGCTGAATCTTTGCAAGTATAAAAGAGGGGCTTTTGAGGTAAATAGTAAATTTTTATTTTTTTTTATTTTTAATTTGATTATACCTACACGTTTAATAAATAGAGATATATATAATAAATAAGTAATTTATTTAATGACATATATAACATATCATTTATAATTTAACGGTTTAAATTATTATATATTTTAATAAATGTTATTATAAAACTTTTCTTTTTTTTTTTTTGCATCAAAATTTTAAAAAATATGCACATTCAAGCACTATGTTTGTCCTTTGCCAAAAAAAGGGAAAAAAAGTATATTTGCAAAAATATAAGGCATATCATTAATTTGGTAATTTGGTTCGGTGATTTAAATTTGATTGGTGATATGTTTGTCCTTTGCTTAAAAAAAGAAAAAAATATATTTACAAAAATGTAAGGCGTATCATTAATTTGGTCGGTGATTTAAATTTGATTGGTGATTTGAATTTAAGTCTTCTTATTCTCTTCAATCATTTAATAATAAAAATTTATACCAAGATTGCAATATTAAGTTTTACATTTTGTCTACAATAAGGCGAGTGTCAGAAAAACCCAATTAAATACAATACGAAAGAAGTTCAATGAGAATGTCAACAACAACCTGTGCAACAACCTGTGATTGGATTTCATGTGGGACAACTAATGTATTAGCAATGGTTTTGTTATTTTAAAGAAAAAAATTAAAGGGAAGGTTACAGAGAGTGCCACTGCTAGAAAGAAAACTTGAAGCCTTCATATGCAATGACCAACAAGAAGGGAATCACAAGAAGCAACAAAATTTGCTGAAGACATTCTCCCAATTAGGGTCGAGTATCCAGGAATCCACCACGACGCCAGTTGTAACTTAGATATCTGATTCATTTATACTATCTTCTATAATGTCAATGCAAGTTCCTACAGATTTTCCTGCGGACATGGCCTCTGCAAGCTTAGCTCGAGCGACTTCATGACGACGCAGCATTAGGATGGTATTCAGTACAGACCATCTGACTTGCGAGTCTGCCTTCTTCTGTGTGAAGCCTAAGCTTTTTATCAGCATATCCAACTGTAAGATGAGCATTACCATTTTCAATGAGCAATGTCTAAAATTAGCATAAGTACTACGCTTGTAGAATACATAGCGAGCAATTGAGCAAGGGGAATCGTATGGACCTTATTTACATCGGCAAGGCCTCCCTCTGCACGGCCATATAAAAGGTACTCGGTTGCTACACCAGCTAGCGCAATACACGAAAATCTGTTCAGCGTCTAAGAAAAACAGTCCAGAGTCCAGATATGAGGATTTATCCTACTTCTAAGAGCAGTGTCTTTCGTTTTACAGCAATATTTGAACTCATTTTCAACAACATACCGTAGCAGATACTTTTCCTGCATTTACCTGTATGCGTGTGTAAAGCAGCTAATCAATCAACTGAGCAACCAAATGGACAACACAGACTGAACAACATTTGCTCCCTAGCACCAGAATGACAATGCCACAGCAGAGAACTGAAACTGAGCAATGAATTATCCCATGAGGTGTTTCAGAGTAAAGCAACCTACCTCCTCAAGAAACTCAAAGTCCACAAAAGCAGTCCCTGCTTGTACGTTCAGAGACCCTTCCTTCTGCAAAGCCTCCAAACTGGTTAATGTGTAACCCCTTGGGAGAATGCCCACCAAGTAAGCAACTAGGAAATGGCCAGCTTCATGCTGCACTTGGAAAAGGGAAAAATGGAAAATCTTCACTTTGTCGCATTGGAAGCATCCAAAGAATGCCAAGTTGACATGAGATACCTAAATTAGGTTCCATAATCAGCATTTTTATAGCTGTGAAAGGGTTGCACATTCAAGCTTCCCTGTATTGGGAAAGCATCCCAAGATTAAGGGGAGCGCATTGCAATCCCAAGTAGACCACAAGGCCCCTACCTAAACAAGTAACATGACTTAAAAAACTGGCTATCAACATCATGTAGGAGCTTCTTAGTTTTTTTTTTTTTTTTTGTTCCTGAGTGTGTGGGAGGAGAGAGAGAGAGAGAGAGAGAGAAAGCTCCTTTCTTACCTGAATAACCCTATTATGATACTTTGGGCTGAAGGTGTGACCAATCGTGTCAAGGAACAAGCTACCAAATCCTCCATCAAAAGAGATCTATAAAACTCACTTGGTGAGATATTAGCACATCAATGGACTACTGTAATTAATAAAGCAAAACCATGATAACCAGGAGCAATACTATTGACAACAATGTTATTGGCTCAAATACCCAGAACTTAGCCCAAAAAAGTGCACAACAGAAATTAAAATATGCTAATAGGGCAAAGGTTCAAACTTGGGAAAACATCCATTCGTTTAAGAGAGACTAAACAGAATACAAACCAATTAACATCCAAATAGATTGTAAGGGCAGAACAGAAAATTGTTCTCATCTCTAGGAAATCACAATAGCAGACACTACTACTAAAGTTAAATAAGATTGCCCTAAAGCTGTAGGACAGAACACATCAAAAACAAAGAGATGGTGTGTTATTCTTTAGACAATTAGACCAATTGGAAAAGCAAGAAGAACTTACTGACTCCCAAGTCCATAAAAACAACCACCCTAAAGAAAAATACAGAATCTGTTGTGGGGTGAACTCAAATGTCTTCCAAGCAGCAAGCCCACCAAGAAAAGCAGCAATCTGCAGGTTCCTTTGTATGGAGCCAAGAGTGGCATCCACTGGGGATAAGAGGGAAGCTGTCTCTATCCCATTTAGCTTCAGTTCATCCAATGTATAAAGCCTCTGGGGTACCTGCAAAGTTCATAAAAATCACATAAAATAACACAAAATTAAAGTTCCACAAAAGGGTAAGTCTCAGAACGAAACCTGTCTTACAGCACCAAAACATCTAAGCCCACCAGGCCTTCCTTGCAAGTCCTTGATAAGGGTAAGTGCTGCTCTGTCATCTCCTTTACTAAGCTCTTTGTCAACTTGCTCCAACACCTGTTTTCTAGACACAACACCAATTGATGAACAAATAACTCTAAAAGAGCAAGCCCTCTGCCTAGAATATGAAAGCAAGCCTATGTTGTAATAATGCCCCACTGTCGCCATCAGCAAACCGAACTTCAAAAACCCCCTTTCTTTGAACTCAATGGCATGCCTTTATTTTTTCTTTTCTGTTTTTTTTTTTTTTTGGGTTTCAATTTAATTGCAAAAATTGTCAACCATACATGCAAGATAATAGAATCATACAGGAAACGACAACGTTTTGGTTACGAATTTCCGTGTTCCTTCTTATTTTTCTCGTTTATTGATGGGTTTGCAGGATTTTGGGGGGAACCAACCAGAGGAGCCAAGAAAGATATGAACTTTGGGCCTCGGCTACGAGCAGAGCCGCCGGCTACCGGAAATGTATGTGCAATCAGAGTTCGCGGAGCCAATTTTGCAGCACGACGCCGTAGCGCTCTACAAAGAGTAAACAGGGAGCTCTCGAAAGGCAACTTCAAGACCGCCTTTTCCCTTGTCAAGCAAATGCAAGGCAAGCCCAGCGGCCTCCGCGGCTTCGGCGCCGCCAAACAGGTACCTCTCTATCTCTGTCTCTCCGTATCTCTCTGTGCAAATGTTCTGGGGCCCACTATTTGCACGGGTCCCACCAAGTTGGTTAAGATTGATTTTAGCGGGTAATTTAAACGCAGATATGGGCTAATCGGCAGTTAGAAAATCTCGGATTTACAGTAAAAATTAATATTCTGTTGCGTTTGGTCATGGAGTGGGTGCCGAAAAGACTGTCAGCATTGGATGAATTGGAATCGTTTGATGGGATAGAATTATTGTCCATTCGCCCGTTGGTTGATTCGGTTCTTGATTCCATACAGAGATCAATTGAAGAACCATATGAGGTACCTTGACCCATCTCTCATTTTCCTTACGCTCATTGGGTTAAAAAAAAACCATCAGTTAGCCCTTGCATTTTGCTTTTTGATGTGTTTCTGTATGATTCATTCTGCGGGGTCCATGCTTATTTTTAAAACCTAATTTTGTGCACATTTATTTTGGTTCTTAACTTTGTTTTACCGTAGACAAGATTAGGTTGCGTGATTTCGGCAAGGAAAAATATTGGAGGACATAGAAGAAATGGACAGAAAAGTGTTAATAATGCAACTGTAAGACATATTTGTGCAACAACGTTTATTTTTTGTACAACAAAAAATAATGTGATAATTTCTTATTGCACATTTTATTAGTTTTGTTGCATAAATAATGATAACTGTTGCATTATTGACAAGTTTTCTGTCCACCAACCTATGTCCTTCTAATGAAACTCTTTCGGCAGATGCATTGATCCGTGGCTTAACTGTTAACAAGGATTCCTCACTTCAACTCTCATTGCTGAAAATGCAAGCTTTACTAGTAGTTTCTCAAGGACAACCTAGCAAACATAATTGTTCTGCCTTGTGGTGGCTTGTTGTTTGACTTGCTCCGTTAATTAGCTTCCCTTTTTCATAACTGATCGGGTGGATACGTGCTTTTTCACAGGATGAAGCCAGAGAATCTGAAGCTGAATGTCTGATACATGATGAAAGCAGTAAAACTAGGTGTGAATATTATCGTAACCTCTGTGTACAGGTAAAAGAAACGCCATTTCTTTTCATAATCAATGACATTCTATCATAAGCCTACTATCTAGTCATTAGTTTGCCACCTATCAAGATTAGCTTCTATCCTCAAGGGCAGGATTTTATTTTGTGGTTTCATGGAGATTGCTCATGCGCTGATGTGTGCGAACCTGGAAATATATCTGATTTTGAACACAACAAATTAAGGGTAGAGATTGGGAATTGTTACCCTTGCAACAAATACGATGCTGTTTCGTTGATTATATGGCGCTTCAACGTGAATGAACTTCTTTGCAGCATGAAGCTGGACATTTCCTCATTGGCTACTTGCTTGGAGCTCTTCCAAAAGGTTACAAAATACCAAGCATAGAAGACATTAGGCATGGCAATTTAGCAGCAGGAAAAGTAAACTTTTGGGGATTTGAGTTTCTCAGAGAAGTAAGAAAATTTCTATCATTTCTTCTGCTCTAGCCCTTTCTTCTTTGTTTAAAAGAAATGCCCAGAGGGAAAGCTTCTATCCTATAATATCTTCTATTATTCATTCAGAAAAGTAGCACTTGATTTGACAGTAAAACTTGGATTCTGCTGTTTTTCACCTAGTAAGCAATTATGTATTTTTCAGGTTTATTGTCTGCCTACAGTTTATTGCGCCCAATTATTTCTAGGCGTTTTACTTAAGACATTTGGTTAGGACCCTGGCTGGATGCTTGTATATCTTTCCTTTTTCTGCGTTGCTTCTTTTGTTGTTTCTCCAACCATATTTATTCTAGACTCCATGCAGGTTGGTCTCGCAGAGATGATGAACGAAAACAAAGGAGAATCGTTCAATGAGGTGAAGTTTCTTGTTTTTCTCATGTAGTTGATTAAAATTCACAGAAGAATTTTTTGCAAGGCTTCACTTCTTGGTAATGAGGAAATAGCAGGAAAAGAAATTTAGCTATGTAGAGACAAGTTATCAGTGCCAAATCTTAACGAACTTACCGATCAAGTTTGATTGAACATGCACGCCAACTTTCACCCTTTTAATTCAAGTATTTCTATATTTTGCAGGTTACTAGAGGCAAAATTTCATCCAAGGTAAAAAGTGATGCTTCTGTTCCTAAATTCATTGTTCTGATAGCATACATCTTAGCTACTTTTTTATTTGGTGGAAACTTACATTTTTACAACTTGCAAGTAGTATATGTCAAGATTGCTTTTTGGAGTTTAGGGCTTATTCATAATATTCCTGTAACTAATAAGATTGTTAAGGTGGATAAATATTAAGTAAGAATTGTTAGCTCAATGAATCGGGTACTTTCGCAAGAACAAATAGAAAGATCTATAAAGTTAAGGAATGAACGTGGCAAGTGCTTGTCTGAAGAGGGCAGGCTGAAAGCAAAGGAAAAAGGTTGATTTGGCGCAGTGCCTAGTAATTCTACTTTAGGATGGAGTTGGAGGTGAGCTTGGACATCCACTTTATTGGTATTTATGACAGTTTAATTTATTCTTTAGAAGGGAAGCAAACAGGATGCATGATTCCACATTTTGTTTTGGCCTTTCCTCCAAAGCTGCATATTGCAATCCAGATCTAACCTTATGTGAAATTCAAGTGTTGTCACTTTGGTCCTGCGAATACTATTATTTTTCGAAAACCATTGAATTAATCATGGCCCATAACGCCATGAGCCTCTGGAGTCTGGACAATTGCCTTATCTATTAGCAGCATGAATAAGTGATTTTGTGTGATAATCATCTTCAACTTCCGTTCCTTATGCAGAAGCTCAATCAGTTTCTATGTATCAAAGTAGGAGGCTTAGTGGCTGAGTACCTCGTGTTTGGACGCTCAGAGGGCCTTCATTCTGATGTTGATAAGGTCGGCTTTTACTATGACTCCATCTCACGACATGCCACTTAACACACACGAATAATAATTCATTTATAAAACAGCTGGACAAAACGCTTGAATGGCTGGGCTTCTCAAGGAGTGAAGCGGACTTGCAAATGAGATGGACTGCACTCAACACTGTGTTTGTTCTGCACCGCCACAGTGCAACTAGATCAAGGCTAGTAGAGGCCATGGCATCAGGACAACCAGTTGGTTTCTGCATTGATGCAATTGAGAATGCTATCTATGGAAAAGAGATATAGGTAAGTCAATGATTGCTGCACTTATCCTTCTCTACAATAGCATTCTTTTATTCAGAGAGGCCACAATTCCCATAAAAAAAAAAAAAAAAAACAATGAAATAAGAGCATTTGTGCTGATAATCAGAAACATATGTGCTGCCACTACTTCACAACATCCTAGCAGGTTCTTGATTTTGCTATTTGCTCCTTCATTCACCACCAGGAATAAGTTGAATTTACTCAAGTTTTCACAACACTTGGAACTGAATTGCCCAAAATTGTAAAGTCATCAATCTGGTGCAAGAGTATTGAGGTCACAATCTTGGGACGATTATCCAACCAATCATGTCTCTAACACAACTAAATTCTTTCACAAAAACCTTTAACACAGTCTCTCATGTTCATATAATTGCAAAGATAGTATATACTATCAAGCAATTGAAAAGCTTTAATTTGGCAAATCCAAAAGGCTATTTTACTGCAAAAGATGGCAACTTCTCAGCTTGATAGTAAAAAAGGATATCTTACAACTGGTGTCCTAAAACAACTAGTAAGCACAAGAGCAGGCAGCCTAAAACTCCTGAGAAGCAGAACCAATATCTCCTTTGCCCTTCCCCATCTTCTTCGGAAGGAGAGTCTGGTGAATGTTGGGCAAAACACCACCATTGGCAATAGTAACAGACCCAAGAAGCTTGCTTAGCTCCTCATCATTCCTGACAGCAAGCTGGATATGCCTTGGCACGATCCGATTCTTCTTGTTGTCTCTAGCTGCATTTCCAGCAAGCTCCAACACCTGGAAACAAGCGCCCATCAATAAAACATAGAAAAAAAAAAAAGTGAAATCTTGCTAAATAAAAAGCAAAATTGTTGAAAAAGGGAATGATAAAAAAAAGAATGATCGAGAATGAAGACTTTAATCCAAAAAAAAAAACTAATTAAAAATAAAGTTTACAACCAAAAAATGCAAAATGCAACACCAAATTGTAACAAATCAAAGAGACCCAAAATCTCAAATCATCTCAAGAAATGTTGCTGTTCTTTAAATTCAATTTCAAGAACCCCAGCCTGATCAAAAGATTGAATCTTGAACTAAATAACCAAAAACCCTAACGATCCATAAAATAAACACCCAATTAAATCCAAAAAAAAAAACATGGAGAAAACAATTTTTTAAATAATTAAAAAAAAAAAAAAGAAGAGAAGAGACCTCAGCAGCAAGATACTCGAGGACAGCAGAGAGATAAACAGGAGCGCCGGCGCCGACTCGCTCAGCATACTTTCCGGCCTTGAGAAACCTCGCGATTCTCCCCACCGGGAACTGAAGCCCCGCCTTCTGGGACCGCGACACCGCCTTGGAGGCCTTCGGCTTCCCTCTTCCGCCCTTGGTCGTTCCTTCTTTTGAGCTCATCCTCACTAATTTCTTCCAAGAAAACTGAATTAAAAAAAGAGTTTGAAATCAATCTGAAACCCTAACCCTAGATTTTGATCGCACGAAGAGAAAGCGAAGTTGAAAAAAGATCTTTGCTGATGAGTGAGAAGCAAATGCTAGATGCTTGACATATATATACCAGGTAGTGCTGCAATCTGATTGGTCTGTGCGGTTTCACGAGGATTGCCAACGTGGCACCCGCCCTCTATTTCTACGCCTGCGGCGGGAAATTTTTTTGTTTTTTTAATTTTTCTTTTTCGCTTGTTTCTTATTTTTCGCACTTGGGAGCGTTTGTGTTTGTGTTGGGTGACCGCTCTACGGTGCCGTATAAGAATTGTAGCCCCTACACGGTGTCGTTCTGTAGCCAACCTTCGCTTTTTCAAATTTCACTGCCGTTTGCAAGCTTGACTGGTCAAAATCACGATGTTGCCGAGTAATATGGGCTTTTGCATCATGAATTGGACCTTATTCCTTAGCCCATAACCATCAAAATGGAAATAAAAACCAAAAACTTATACTATAAATTTTGGACAAAAAAGAACTTATGTATATTATAAAATAGAGTTATTGTATCTTAAGAAAACACTATAGTAATTAATACTTACAATTTTATCTTAGACATTCTGATTTTAATTGTAAAAAAGAAATATGAGGTTTATAGAAATGATAAGAGTTATCCTTATTACATGTTTAACGGTCTAATGTGGGTTCTAATAAACCAAAATATAATAAAATTATTGAAAATGTTAAAACAGATTAAACTACACTTTGTTTAAAACTTCAACTTGAATTGTACTAAGAAGTAACAACAGTCAAATTAAAGACTTAAATACAACCAAATAAATTAAATTTGGTTTAGGCTTTGGTCACAACTCACTAACAATTGTGATAAGGCCATGTCTTTGATAATCAGTTCCATTCTCTTCGGTGAGGTTAAATTTACGATTATAGTGAGCTTAAATTTTCGATGATAGAGGGTGCTCCTCTATTGTACACAATAATTTTTGATGGAAAATATGAAATATTAATCTTGTTTTCCTTTTTCTTGGGTCTTAAAATTAGGGTAGTCAGAGTGATGTTTCGACAGTCTCGTTAAAAACTATTGAGTTTCTTTCCTAAAGGTAAAGACTGTTTAAATAATTATAGTAAAGTCCATACAAGAGGGCACCAAATTTAGTCCGACCATATATTTTGACACACTCAAACTTAAGATGTCAATACACTCTCGTGTTATCGTTAAATCACAACACATGGTAATAAGTAAAAGACCATGTGGTAAGTAAAAGATCAGGTTTCAGTCTGAACTGATTATCAAGACCCAGCCCACTAGAACAATCCGATCACTGTAATTTCTTTTACTTGTTTTCTTTTGGGTTTTTTAATATTTACAAGCCTTTTGTCTCTGACTCTCTATGTGCCTGCTTGTATGTCAGCGATAGAGGGGCAGAGAGAGAGAGGTAACAATTATATTTTTAATAAAAATATAAGAATTTCATGCATAAGGAAAAGCCTAGCCACAAGCATCCAAAACTTGTTTCTTAATTGTTGACCCATCATCCAATGCTTCTAAAAGTCATTGTTGATCGTGGGCTTCATTGATAATGGTACAGTACCTTCCCTACTCAAAACCCCAAATCATAGTGAATTTCATGGACGGTGACTACAGATCAAAAGTTGCCGGATGCTTCTTTTAGCCCATAGACCCAAACCTGCGAAAACTAGATAAGATGACGTGTTACTACAGTACTACGAAATTATGGAAGGTTAAAGACGACCTACTGTAACTTGACGACTGATTAGTAAAGTTTCGGGTAGATATCCGGTTGATCTAAAAAATTAGGTAGTGGGCTTAGTCTTTGAGAGAGTTTCCAATTGGGATTACGGAGCCTAGCCCAATGAAGAAATCCAAGCTCTGCACCTAATTAACTAGCGAAATTCAAGGCGTTCAATGTCTCCAATTCTTATCTTAGGACATTCTTTCGAGACTTTCAGTGCCCGAGAACCCAGACTTGTGTAAATAATAATGTTTTAGAAGACTTTTTAGCTATTTGTTGTGGCTAGTAGTTTCGTTACATTATTTCCCCTTCGGCTCAACGTTTGGATCCAACTCCCCAACCAAAGATTGAACCAAAATGGTCCACAATGGAATAGTGCTTGCCAGTAGACATGAGGTGACTTTGTCCAAGCGACATCAGGTGACTTTGTCCAAGAGTTTTGCAGGAAGAAAGCAGTAGCTTTATACACGTACTGTAAATTTGTCGCGTAAGGCAAGGACATAAGTACTTTTCCCTTCTGGAAATATCCAACCCCATAAATAAATGAACGTTTGATCAGATGCACCAAAAATTTCCACTTAAAGAAGGAAAAAGGGGAAAAATAGAAAGAAAATAAAAAAAATAAAATTATTTAAAATATTAGAAAAAATTGAGAGAAAGAAAATAAGTAAAAAAAAGTGAATAGTAATTTATAAGAGAAAAAATAAAAAGAAAATAAAGTTATTTGGAATAGTAAAAAAATATGAGAGAAAGAAAGTATGATGAAAGAAAATATGAATAATAATTTGTGAGAGAAAAAATAAAAAAAAATATTATTTGGAATGATGTAGAATGTGAGAAGAAATAAAAATAAAAAAAAATTAATAGTAATAATTTTTTTTTCTTTTAATTTTTCTTTACCTACCAAATACAACAAATTAGTAAGGTAATTTTATACTGTATGAAACATAATAAAATAAATTTTTAATTTATTTTATATTATTATACGTTATGTTATGTATCAAATGCAGTCAACTTTTTTTTTTAACGGCACCTTCCATTTTGTTTCTCTTGTCGGGGTTTCAAAAACAATTCACCCCAATCAAGTTTGTGATGAACGGCTAGGAGTATTCCACACGTGCTAAGAGGAATGGATCATAACGTTGTTTTGGGTCCCCTGTTCGTTAGCCTGACTTAAATTAAAGGGCTAGGAGAGGGTAGCTTGCATCTTGGGTCATTTGAGGCATCGCTGATTTACCATTGGAATGGGACCCTGTGACGGATAACCAGCCCCTGTGTGACATACACGGGTTATACGGATGTGATATTGTGATGGGAATTTGTCCCTTCGCATGTGAAAGAACAGTTGTATATGGACAAATTAGAAAAACAAAATTATGTGCACGTACTTGCTCAAATGTAAAAAAAAATATATATATATAATTAAATTAATAATATCTAATAATTTAAAATATTATGCATTTACCATGTTTATACATTTAAATGTCTAAAAAGTTTTTCTAAAATCACAAAGGATAATATTGCTTGACAAGGGTGGAGACCGAGGGTTATATGCAAATTAAAATTTTATTATATACCAACTTTAATTATAAAATTTATAAATTTTTGTTATTATTTTTATAATTTACAATGTGCAATATAATTAACATAGATGTACAATAGAATTTATAAAAAAAAAACATATTTCTCGTCTAGTTTAATTTTTTATTCGTCCACGTAAAAGTAGTGTTCATAAAGAAAAAGAGGACATCTCTTTTGAAAAAAGATAAATGTGTTCAGTTTGCACTTAAAAATCAGCTTGTAATACAATATTTAGTAAACATGTAATCTTACTTTTATAGGATGTATCATCCCCATTTATGACACTTTAAAAACAACTTAAAAAGGTGGTGTAGAAACCTACACACGTATAACAAAGACATGGCTTTTTTCAATCCTTTGCTTGGAGGCATTTAGACCACAAACCTATGTACAAGTTTTATTTAGATGACTGCCCAACTAACCTAAAAATTCAAAGATATCTCATTGATTCAACGGAATTCATATGTCTTCAAGTGGTCAATTTAGAATATCTACAACAAAAAAATGTTTCGATATTTATTCTTGTGGGTATTTAGAATCTTAATGTCTTTGGAGAGATATTGTTGGGGAAATTTTCAAAATAGAATAGTCGTGTCCCCTAATTAATTTGATAGTTATGAATATATGTCTATTGATGAAAGGACACATTGAATAGTCGTGTCAATTGGACTCAAAAGACGCATTTTTTGGCCAAATAACTACCTTATTATTCTCCCTATAAATATGCGAATTGGTCATTCACGTAGATATAGAGAAGATAAAAAAATCTATACATTTTTGTGAGTAATTTTAGATATTATAATAACTTCTCGAGAGCTCGATTTCAGTATTGCAACCTGCAGTCGAATGTGCTTCATTTTATCCTGTGAGGGAGTTTGCATTATACCTCTGTTGTAATTTAGTGAGGGCGAATTTTGCCTTAAGGAAAGTGGCGTTTGTTACACAACTTGAAGTAGTTCTTTCATTCAAATATCACCCTCTTTTCTGTTCCAACAATCTTAAGGCAAAATTATTTATGGTTCGTGATTAAAATTTTTAAAGAATTGACTTCTAAAACTGTGAAATGATCAAGTAAGTTCTTACTCGATTAAGATATGTCTTATTTTCTTACTTGTTTGATGATATTAATTAAGAATATTTATGATATGTGAAAAAATCAAGAGTTATACTAATTGTTTTGGGATAAACATGATGATTAAGGCAATTAGGAACATGTCATGTTATATTTTCTATTCTGCCTTGTGAATTGTCTCGTGGATTGCATGTAAACAATGCCAAGCATATTTTGGGGTTAATGTGTGACATGCATAATAAATAATTACACACATGTAGTGACAAACGTGCACAATAAATGCACTTTTAATACACTGAGTACCCCTTGAATAAGTAAATTATATTCATGATATTAGACTAATTGCATGGTAAATTTTTGTGTATATACACATAGTTATATATGCATGGTAAATTTTTAAATGCATATTCTTGGTATAACAAGTAAGAATATTTATATTTGACCTTTATTTATTTTGTCAATTTTAATTTGATTAAATATGCATGAGATATGCATAACACAAGTCAGGTGGAATCGTTCCACGAGAACAGGCATAACTATTGTTGGAATTTGTAATTCCAATCCAAGGGACATAAGAAGAGGCACCTTGAACATAGAAAAGAAAGAAATTTTCTTTTTTAATTCCTTACTAGCTATGTGCAAAAGATGAAATTTCTGGAATTATAAATCAAAGAGACATCAAATTAAAATGTAGAAAGTGGACTCTTCGTAAAAAGAGTCATGACCATTAATAGGAAGATACGCGATTTTTTGTGAGAAGAGACGAGACTCTTCAAAAGAAGAGACGTGACTCTTCAAAAAGAAGAGACGTGACTCTTCAAAAGAAGAGACGTGACTTTTCGTAGGAAAAGACATGATCGTTAGTGGGAAGGGACGTGACCTTTTTATGGGAAGAGATGCGACCTCCCATAGACAGAGACGTGATTTTTCATGAGAAGAGACGTGACTCTTTAAAGAAAAATATGTTACTCTTCAAAAGAAGAGACGAGACCTTTCAAAGGAAGATACATAACTTTTAGCAGGAAAAGACATGACCATTAGTAGAAAGGGACGCGAACCTTTATGGGAAGAGATGCGACTTTTCATACAAAGAGATGTGACTCTTCATAGAAAGAGATGCAACATTTCATGGAAAAAGACATAATTCTTTGTGGGCAAAAGACGTGTTCTTTCAAAAAGAGTCATGATTTTTTATAAGTGACTATTCAAAATCTTTTGACAAGTCAAATTATTTTCTTTCTTTTAAAAATAAAAGAAAGTAGTACATGACTTATAGACAACTATGCTGTAGTATAGACAAATTAATAGAAATATTGTGACGCTCGTAGATCGCGACCACTAAAGTAAGTGCTTCCAATTTATTTGGAGTTCATGACCCTTTAGAGTGAAAGGGTGAGATGTTAACCGTTATATTAACGGTATCTCTTAGCGTGTAATTTGTGGTACCATAGTAAATATAAAAGACTTTCGAAAAGTCTGTTGCGTATTAAAAGAAGGTTAATCCTTAACTAAAAGGGTTAACAATAACTTGATAAATGAGATATCAAATGAGAGATGAGTTCAAATCCATAATTATTGATCACCCATGATGGAACCTCGACTCAACGCTTGATACAACGTTAAGTCTTGAGTTCAATGAGTCAAAGTACATCATTAGCGTTGATTTGAAGCATTATACTCATTTTTTCTTCATCCGAAATTTCATATGCTTAGTACCCGCCAGTTAATTGGAGGTTGAGTTTTAAAAACTCTTAACAGGCTTGAAGGTGCTTTAAGGCGGGAGCCTAGTTTGCCTATGTGAATTTGGAATGTGTAGGCCGTTCCAATGAGTTTAAGGACTTGACTCTAAAACATTCATGAAAAGGATATGGACATAATGACCTTTAATGTGTCAATTATTAAAAAAAGAAGTATAATGTTGTATAGTCAACTGTGTAGAATATTTCTACAGGATATCAATAAGAATAGTTAGTTCAAAGTTTGTCTACCATACTATTCAGATATGTTGTAACGCATATTTCACTACGTAAGATTCAATCTGTAAGACACCTTACTTATGCAGTTTACTTCCAAAATTATGAAGAATCCGTTACATTTTCTTATTTGAAAATAGTAGGGGATTGTTGGGGAAATTTTCAAAATAGAAAAGTCGTGTCCCTTAGTTAATTTGGTAGTTATGGATATGTGTCTATTGATGAAAGGACACGTTGAATAGTCGTGTCAATTGAAGCCAAAAGACGCATTTCTTGGGCAAATAACTACCTCATTATTCTCCTTATAAATATGCGAATTGGTCATTCACATAGATATAGAGAAGATAAAAAAATTAATACATTTTTGTGAGTAATTTTGGATATTATCACAACTTCTCGAGAGCTCGATTTCAGTATTGCAACTTGCAGTCGAGTGTGCTTCATTTTATCCTGTGAGGGAGTTCGCATTATACCTCTGTTGCAATTTAGTGAGGGCGAATTTTGCCTTAAGGAAAGTGGCGTTTGTTACACAACTTGAAGCAATTCTTTCATTCCAATATCACCCTCTTTTCTGTTCCAACAGATATTACAGTAATTTAAAACTTAAAATTTTATTTTAGAAATTTCAAATTTTAAAGAGAATGTAAACTTTTTAATAGGCAAAAAAATTTTTGATACATTTATTATAATAAATGAAAATAATTTATTGTTCATTTCCATTGTACAAAAGGTCTTTTTTTATTAAAAAAAAGTCATTTTCCCATAACATAAAAGTCATACACGAGTTACAATAGTACACCATAGTAAATGTGACAAATACAGTTACTTATTAATAAAATATAATTATATTGATAATTTGTGTAAATTTTTTTTAAAAAAATAAATTTTTTAATTTATAACATATGAGATTTATATTTTAAATTTTATGATAACATTTATCTAATTTTATATTTTAATTTTATTATTTTTTATTTTATTAATATAATTATATTTTATTAATAAAAAATTACAATTCGTACACTCAATGTGACAGATTTGTGTAGTGGTGCTGTATGGCTCAAAAACAAGCTCTTCCCATGAAAGTCGAGTATACTATAGATAGAATACAACGTACGCATCTTTATTCTAAGTCAACTTAATTTAGCAATGACAATGATGATAAACACATGCTTTCATCACAAGTTAACCATCCTTTCCATTATCTACCTACACGACAAATAGCCTATTAATAGTTAAAATCAGTGTTTTTTTTTTTTGAAGAAAAGGGAAATTTTGTCATCAAAAAACAGAATTAAGGAAATTTTCGCGTTGTCGTGATCCCAAATCTTATATTTATTAAGTCTTTTGATGGAGATGTGAACAAAACAAGCTATGAAATAGATTCCATTCCACCCCCAATTGGTGCCTCGACAGAACACCAATCCAGCATCTGTGGCCTTCCATCCATCAGCTCTGGACCTCTAGACGATCAGCTTTCTTTGTTATCGTCCTCGTCGCTGCCGCCGGAGAGGAACATATCAACCAACTTTTTTTTCAGATCCGGTGACTCTGGCTTGCCACCTTTCCTACTGCCGACGTTGCTGCCACTCCGACCCAACTCCACTGCCCGTGTCTCTTTTGGATTAGGATGGGATGTATTTTGTGGTATTAGTCTCAGATGGATGCTGTGTGCTGATTGTTTGTATTTATATTTATGTAGTTATTGTAGTTTAGTTATTAGGAAAATCATTGTGGAGAGTATTCGGTTAATTTTTATTATTTGTTTGTTAGTGTGTGGTTGGTGCTGTTATTAACAATTTTGTCTCACTAATTTAAATCGATTTAAAATTATATCTTTCAATAAGTTTAGATACAGTTAAATATTTTTTTCTTTTTCAAAATTTGTATCTAAATAAACTTTATATTTTATTAACAAATACTCTTAATTATTTTAGTCAAAAGTTAATTGAGTTATACTGTATTCTTATTTTATATAAATTATTTTAATATTTTTATATTAAATCTGTGTACAGACTCAATTGATATGAATGTCCACGATTTTCTGTGGGAAAAACAAAAATAGGTGACTCTGCGAGAGGCTTTCAGGCTATTTTAAGTGGAGACGGCGAAAACCAAAAGGGGCTTTGGGACGGACCCCGTTTGTCCTCACGTGCATTGGGAGCTTGCTGCACGCATGGAAGCTTTTGTTTCTTTCTATTCCTAATTTCCTAATTCCTACCCATAATTTTTCATTTTTTTATTTTTCTTTTTAAGGATAATTATTTTCTTTAAAATTTATAAAACCAAAAGCATTAATTTTTTTTTAAATACAATCAAAATAATATAATCATTAAATAGCCAAATTTTAAAAAAATTTAAAACATATAAAAATTAAATATTTTCAATCATTATTTTAATATTATATAAAATTTAATTTACAGTACAATTGGAAATATTATAAAAAAGGAAAAAATTTTGGTCTTCAAGTACAGTTGAATTTACATCACTGGGTCCATGCCACAGAAATCTTTTTGGCCGCTTGCTTTGTCGGATCTGTTGTCCCTTCCCAATCCAGCGCAACTTAAGCATTTTCCTTCTGGCGTTTGCTAGACTACGCCACGTCCTTATCCTTCACTTCTCCATCCCCATTCCCTTCGCCCTTGTCTTCTCGCTGAGTTTTTATTGCAGTGGAGATTTTCTTATCTCTGAATTGATCTCTCAGCTTCAGAAATCAAGAAACTTACGGAGAGTTTTTAGCAATATTGAGAGTTACCCTTTTGGTTTTAGGCTTTGTAGTCGCTGACTCTGTGATTGTGAGTTAAAGAAATGATCTTTATAGTCACAAAGATCACATCTTTTGTGCTTGTTCTGAACATATGAATTGAGTTTCCAAGTGGGTTGCCTGTGAAAAGGACAGGTGTTAAAGTTGTCAGCTTTGTGTGTGTTTTTTTGGAAATCTGATAAGGTTTGGTATCATGGCGGGAGTAATGAAGTTAACCTGAACGAAAGCAAGGTACAAGCTGTTTTCTCTGTTTTTTTGTTTTGTTTTTTTTTTTTTTTTATAATTGGAGGACTGGCTTGATGGTCATATATAGAGATTGTTTAATGGGTCTGCTTTGGCTTTTTTGGGGAGTTGATGTTTCGAATTGGGTGCTTGAAAGTTGATAATCAGGTGGTTTTAGTTTGGATTAGGCGTAATAATTGATGAGGTTTCTTCTGATTTGAGTGGATTTAGGGAACTGTTTTCTCTATTTTATCTTTCTTTTATGGATTCTCAGTAGTTTGCATTTTGGGTTTTCCATTTGTGCTTTTTGTGAAAAGGGGAAGCTTCTTTGGTTGTTTTTTCATCTCCGTGGTCTGGAAAGGATTTGTTTGAAGTTTGACTGGATCTTGAGATTATGAAATTGGTGGGTCTTCTTCTTCTTTTTTTTTAATTTTCATTTTTTTTTTTTTTGGGATTTCTGCCTTGTAAGTCGAAAAGTTGATATTTGCTCATTTGTGTTCTGGCTCTGGATCCTCTTTACTTTGGATGGCTTCATTTAAATATGGATAATTCCATTATTTGACATGTTATATGGGTGTTGTTTTGAAAGTGGATGTGTATAGATTGGGTTGGGTTTCATCGATCACATTCTAGTTCAGCTTGGCACATGAATGGAATAACTACCGCAATCCATGCAAAGATCTCAAATGAATGTTATTTGGTTGCTTCAAAGTTTATAGCTTTCCTCTGTACTTTTCTGCAGATGGTGGTTCCGTTGCACACGCGGGTCCTCATATCCAAGTTCAAGTTGGATTACAAACTCCTCCGTCGTCCTGATGGCACATTCAATCGCCACTTGGATGAATTCCTGGAGCGAAAAGTTCCGGCCAATGCAAGGCCAGTGAATGGGGTCTTCTCATTTGATGTTATCATTGACCGTGGGACTAACCTTCTTTGCCGGATATATCGCCCGACTAGGGGTGAAGAGCCACAACCAAATATCATTGAACTTGAGAAGCCTGTGGACTCTGAGGTTGTCCCTGTCATAATTTTTTTCATGGTGGAAGCTTTGCCCACTCTTCTGTAAACAGTGCCATATATGATACTCTATGTCGCCGACTAGTGAGCATTTGTAAGGCTGTGGTGGTCTCTGTGGACTATAGGCGTGCACCTGAAAATCGCTACCCATGTGCTTATGATGATGGCTGGGCAGCTCTTAAGTGGGTCAACTCACGAACATGGCTTGCGAGTAAGGATTCAAAGGTTCATATATACTTGTCGGGTGATAGCTCTGGTGGTAACATTGTGCATCATGTTGCTTTAAGAGCAGTAGAATCTGGAGTACAAGTATTGGGGAACATACTGCTCAACCCCATGTTTGGTGGACAAGAGAGAACAGAGTCAGAAAAGCGATTAGATGGCAAATATTTTGTCAGTATCCAGGTCAGGGACTGGTATTGGAGAGCTTTTCTTCCTGAGGGAGAAGATAGGGACCATCCTGCTTGTAATCCATTTGGTCCAAGGGGTAAAAGCCTTGAAGGAGTGAAGTTCCCAAAGAGTCTTATCGTGGTGGCTGGCCTGGATCTTATTCAGGATTGGCAAGTGGCTTATTTTGAAGGGTTGAAGAAGGCTGGTCAAGATGCAAAACTTCTATATCTGGAGCAAGCAACGATAGGATTCTACTTGTTACCTAATAACAATCACTTCCATACAGTCATGGAGGAGATAAGCAACTTTGTGAGTTCTAACTTTAAGTAGACTTAACCTTAAGGACTGGCAGCCATACGTGACTGAAGCTTGACATTCCACTTGGAGGAGGTAAAGGGCTGTATGCTTGTTTATAAGTTTGTGTGGTTACTAATTACTGTTTGTTTAATCATGATTGCTGGGTTCTGCTGGATTGGTCTCTGATGCTGCTCAATCCAGAAACCACAATACTTTGTCCCGGCTGTAGATCGGTGATTTAGCATTTAGCTGGTTTGGGATGTGTTTTTTCCCACATCGAATTGTTTACGCTTTCGGTTGGTGTAATTTATGAAGATTTCGGACGGTGGAAAGCTATTTGACAGGTTTAGCAGACCCACATAACTTACCCAGTCTGTCTTCTTCGGCCAGAAGAAAGGATGGAGAGGAAGAAGGGATTGAGGGGTTACACCAAATCATATGTCAGGCTTGGTGCCCGGCTAATGTGATATAAGCTAATTTTGGAACAGCGAAAGTACTTTTTGTCATCTGTATGTTTATACGTTAGTGTATGTATAATATATGAAGATGTTTGCAGAATCGCCATTTCAAATTGCATTCAAGGCTTATCCTCTAATTTGAGTATGTCCTTCAATATTATAATAAAATATACATTATGATGATGAAGTTTACCATAAGTCTCTCCCCTGACTTAATACATATTCAAACAGTATATGAAATAATCATTATTTAAATTGCTAGCATCATAGTACCTGTGCAGTCAAAAATCAAATCAAATTAATACATTTAAGGTTCTAGCTTGCCAATGCCATACCTCGAAAAATGTAGCTTTTGCTTAACTAATGTACGATATAAGTTGCTTTTAAGCTTTTCAATTTCTGCCTATAAGCTTTTCAATTTCTGCCTACGGTATTGTTATGCTTGCCATGAAAATCTGTAGTTGTAATTGCTTTCTTTTCCTACGTGTTAAATCTATTCTTGGTTTCCTCCATTATCTTAATTGGTCTAACATGTCAGATGTAAGTTGGATATTTTAGCTAACTGCAATCCAATTTTCCATCCTATTACAAAACTTCATTCTTTATATGTGCTATTCATTTTTTACTTGTGCTTCCTATTTATAAAAAGGGCATGAATACTAAAAACTATTAACATGCAAACAATACTTGTGTAGTGTTGTGTGCCAACAGGATCAACTTTTAGCACATTTACAAGTGTCACAACAAGTGTAATAAACGGTTGTGTGTAGTTAAGAAATGCAAATTAAAATTAATTATTTTTTTATTAGAGGATATTCAACATATTTAATTTCACAAAAAATGTTGAAAAATGTATTTTACATTGATTGTCAACTTTTCTATCCTACCATCAAAAAAAAAACACAACATTGCCAGCTAGTGACAAATCGAGTTTGCAATGGTTATTACGAGTGTAAAGTCGTGGCCAAATGAAGGTACATCGACCGTAAAATACTGGGTAAGCATTACGTCCTAATGCTTATAACAGGAAGATATATGATCAGTCCCTTCAGTTCATGGGCGTTCAATAAAATTGGAATCGATATTGAGAGAGGAAGAAACATAACCACACAAATATCCAGAAAGCCATCGAGAGTCGAAATAGATGTATAATCATCCAAAGCTAATTACCCAATTCAGGGTTTGTATTGTTAATATTTAAGGTTGTTTAGTTCAATTTTTCAGAGTAACTGTTGATATTTCACCTTCCCAAAACTAGGTACAATTGTGTTTCTTATTATTATTACTTATTGGGTTGTTGTTTGCTGATAAGTCTCGCCAAAAATAACGGATGGAAAAAGCAAAGATCAATTTTTTTTCTGTCAAATTACAGTTAATTTATTTTTTGAAGACTAAAATAACTTCATAAAATACAAATACCTCTCATTTTCGTTGGCAAAGCCCACAAATATATAAATCACACATGAGGGACAATCTTTCTTAGTACTCTCAAGGCCATATATATATAAAACAACCATATAATGTCCCACCTCTTTTTTTTTTTTTAGAATAAAATGTCCCCTCACTTGCTCAAAAAAAACTATATAATGTCCCAACAGGTCATAATAACAATTTTAAAAGCAAGAAACTATATAAATTTAACTAAATATTAAGCTTTTTTAAACCACCAGCAGTAGTTTTCAGCAACAACAATAATTAACGTCATTCAACAAAAGTAAGTCAAACAGGCTTTTACTTTAAGATGATGCATACTCTCTATTAAACTGAAAGTAGAAATAAGTTAATCATTCATGGAGTATAATGCTGCAACAAAAGAATTTCAAATTCGTGCACATAAACAAAGAAATGAGAGCTGAAAAGCCAAAGTACCAATTTTAAGGTTTAATCCTAAATTTAAGAAACATTATTATTGCAAAGTCAAAGTTAAAAGTCTACCAAACGGCATCATTCCTTCCCTCAAGTTGAACTTGATTCCAATTTGTCAAAACCCAAAACAGTTAGGGAAAAATATAGATGAGCAACTAATCGCGTATCTCACTAAATGTGTTCACGTAATCTTACTCAACAGTTGAAACTGACAGTAACCTAAAGTGAACTGCTCAACGCAGTTTGGCAACATATGCAAGGATTGCCGCAGCAACAATTGTTGTTGCTGAAGTAACCATACTCCAAAAATTGTTCTGCTTACGAGCCTTTGCCACAGAATCCTGCAGAAATTCCACTTGCTGCTTCATCTCCACAACGACCATTTCCTTGTTTCTGAAAGCATTCTTGATAATTTCAAGCTCTGCAGCATATGGATCAACTTCATCATCAAGCTTCCTTTCGGTGAGAAATACTCCTTCCTTCACATCACCAGATTGACCAACCAATTCTACGGTGCTCTTCAACATTTTCAATGCTCTTTCTGAGTTACCGCGGGCAGATTCTATTCTAATCCTCATGTCGTCAATTTCTTTTTCTGCATCCAATAAATTGTTTTCCACTAGATCTTTTTCATTCTTCAATACACCAAGTTGTCTTTCCAATTCGTTCCTTCTGCTGATCAGATCCTCATGCTCAGTCATCATCTTTGCGAACTTTTCATAAGTCTCTTCATTCCTTGTCTCCAGTGCCTGCAGCCTTAACTTCAAGTTCACGCCAGTCTTCTTCTCGTCTTCTAAATTCTTCAAAGCATCGTCCCTCTCGAGCTGCACTTTCTCCAGAGCATCTCTGCTACGCCTAACTTCTGATTGGAGTTCCTTATTCTTATCTTCTTCTCTTTTAATGGATTCTTGCATTGCAAGATCAACATCCATTAGTCTACTTATCTCTTCATACAGCTCAGCAATTTCTCTCTCTTTACCAGCTTTCACCCCTTCTATCTCATTCTTCTCTCGCAACAATTTCTCAATCAGTTCATCCTTGTTTGTCATTTCAACATTAAGCATCTTCAGACAGCTCTCTCTCGAATCCTTGTCCTCCATTAAAGAAAAAATAGTGCTGTCCATTTCCTTTCCCTCTTCCTTTAAAGCATCAATCTCCATCGCCATTGAGTTCTCCTTCTCTGCTGCCTCAACACAACTCTTTTCCAACACCAAAATTTGTTCCCTCAAAACCTTCCCCTCCTTTTGCAAACAGGATAGAATGCCTTTGAATTCCTGCACCTCTTTGTCCAATTCATCAATTTTCACCTTTGTCCATTTCTCTCGATTTCAATAGCATTCTTCTCCCTCACAATCCCCCTATACTGTTCCTTTAAGTTCTCATTTTCCTTCAAACTCTCCACCAAGTTCATCTCAGCCAAATTCCTCTGCCTCGTTAGCTCCTCAATTTTTCCTCCAAATCCTTCTTTTGCTCAACCAACATGGGTTCACTCTCCAACTTTGCAAACTCCTCCTCAGTTATCCTCTCCTTTTCCTCCACTTTAATCAATCTCTCTCTCAACACAGTTGCCTCCTGCCCCAAGCAGTCAAAATCAGTCCTTAAAAGATCCCTCCCGACAAACCCGGCTAGAGATTTCCCTTTCCTTTTCAAGACTCGCCATTAATCCATTGATTTCACCCTTCAGGAACCCAATCTCAGTCCCCATCTCTGCTTTCTCTCTAACCAACTCATCAACAGAAAAACCCATTCCGCAAGCCAGCTCTCAACAAACACACAAAAAACTCCCTTGTCTACCTCCAAACTCACTTTCTCATCATCCAAACAGCTTAATTCAGATTCCAATGCAGACTTTTCTGCGAAACACCGAGTCAACTCAGTCTCCAAAGAATCTTTGGCATGAACCAAAGACTCCACTTGTTGTCTGCGCTCAAAGGTCTCTTTAAGAAGCATAGAGTTGAGGGATTTCAGGCTTTGCAGCTTTTCTTTGGCGTCCTCCATGGCCAGGTCTTGGGTCTTGGGGTTTTCTTGTGGGTTCTCTTCTTTGGGAGATTGGGTTTTGTGGGTCAGTTTCTTTTTGGCCATTTTTTTGGTGGTGGCGAAGGGATTTGGGAATCGAGATTAGGGTTTTTGCTAGGGTTTTTATGGTGGAGAAATGATGTTGGGAGATAAGCTCAGAGAAAAGGTTTTGTTTTGTTTTCCAAGACACATTTTTGGGGGGCTGATGAGAGTTTGAATTTTGGGGCCCCAGTTTGAGGATTTCTTTTTCTTGGGAAATGAAAACAGTTGCATTCCGATGAGGCCAAAAAATATTTGAAAGTCCTGCACCCTGTCTTTTATTGATCTTCTTGATTGTTTTTTCTGGATTTCTGGATCACTAACAGGATAAGAAATATTAGTAATAATTATTTTTATTTTTTTTATAGTTATTGCTTACGTAACAGTTATTGATTGGTTGTTAAAAAATTAAATATCAAAAATATTACAAAAATGTCATTAAAAAGTATTGATGTATTAATTTATAATTACTATCTGTAAAAGAGAAGGTAAAAAGTAACTGTCCGTAACAACTTCCTAACAATTTATGGTTTGGAGACTTGTCATCTCCAGGTGTTTGTGTTACCATGCGGTGTTGAGGATTTTTTTTAGAGTAAATGAGAGCTCTTTTATTTTAAAATTCCACAATTTCAAATAAGATAAAAAAAAAAACACACCTCAAATAAGTTAATTAACAT
Organism: Carallia brachiata; assembly: GCA_021464245.1. Classification (NCBI taxonomy): domain Eukaryota; kingdom Viridiplantae; phylum Streptophyta; class Magnoliopsida; order Malpighiales; family Rhizophoraceae; genus Carallia; species Carallia brachiata. Next base: position 189,378 of record JADCRB010000059.1, on the reverse strand, counting down.
TGATTAAAAAAAAATTCTTTATATAGAATGTGAGAAGACATTCTTACTTGACACGTCTCACTTCAAAGAAGGACAAAAAAAAAAAAAAAAGGTATCCGTAGAAAATTCACTGCTCACCTCTTTCAATTTCTCTTTTTTTTAATTGCAAATAGTAATATGAACTATGCCTTTTTTTAAGAAAGAAATATTACGTCTCAAGCTTTTTCAATGAATTAAAGTTTAAATATAAAAATACATGAAATAGACATAGATAAAATTAAATTGTAGAATTCAAAGATCAAACTTTATTTTGGTTAATATTTTCTATTTCTATGAAAATTTCTAATTCTTATATAGGTGAATATTTTTTTCCAATAGATGAATAATATGAGAATAATTGAGGTGTATGGGCCGGTGACATGGATCCCAGGACCAAGGATCTATTTGGCAGCAGGCCGCCGGAGTCCAACCTAGGCATATGCAGATTTGGATACCAATGCTTTGTAGTCTTAGGCTAAGAGCAGCCCTAATTATAAGTGGGCCGCACTGGTTCTGTTTCTGATGTACGGTGTTCTTCAAACTGGCGGAGGATGCATAAAATTTTAAGAAGGTTAGTCATGATTTTGATCCCACAAAAAAAGAGGCTATGTCATGATCTTACCAAAAAAAGAAAGTTTTATGTGCATTCGAAAAGCCCCAAAAAATTTTGTTATTCCTAGCAATTAGAGTTTAGACCCTAAACTTGAAATTAAGGATTTAGATAACTTTATTACTATGTTTTATAGTTAGTGACTTCCTAAAATTTTTTAGAGCAAAAATGATGACTGCTTTTTGTTTGCTAGTTTTGTTGTTGGGTTAATGTTTTGTAGAGTAGTTGTATTGCACTCAATCGGGAGTGCAAATTACTTAATCTGTTTTTATTAGTTAATTGACTTCAACAACATTTAAATTTGAGATATTTTAGTGTTCAATTTGCTTAATCTAAAATGAAAAGAAAATGGACTCAGCTGTCTTCCCCTCTTTTTCTCTCTTTTTTTGTTTGCTTCAGGTTTTCAATCCTAATTAGTACGTAAATTCTTTTTGGAATAGGAATTCTAATTAGGAATTTTTTTTAATTGGAATCCTAATTGAACTAAGAATATTGATTGAGTATGGAAATTCTAATTAGACTAGGAATCATGATTAGAAATTTCGACTAATGAATACAATTAGAATTCCCATTTGTAATAGTTATCCTTAATGAATATGAATCCTAAATGAGTTAAGAATAATGATTAGAATTTTTTTTCGAATTTAATTAGGATTCCTATCATTGAGGATAAAAATTCTAATTGGACTAGGAATCATAATTAGAAATTTTGTTCTGATGCAATTTTGATTCCTATTGAATCTAGGAATCCTAACTAATTATAAAAATTTTAATTGTGTTAGAAATCATGATTAAATTTTTTTTTTCTAATGCGATTTGAATTCTTGATAGGAATCCAAATTAAGTATAGAAATTTTAATTGGGTTTTCCTAATAAGAATTCTAACTAAATCATGAAAGTCTACGATATGACATTAACAAATAAGACAATCTTTAAGTAATATTGAATTATTGCAACTTCTGTCACAGGAGATAGATCCCAAAAATATTTAATGTTCACTTCATAGGATAGATAGATCACAACCAATAAGATCCAAGACAGAATGTTTCAAATATTTAAAATATTACAGAAGGCAGAAAACTATGAATTTGGATTTTTTAAAGCATGTGAACGAAATGAAAAATCAATTCCTATAGGTTCATTGATACTACGAATTTTTTTCTACTGGGAAAAAAATTCAAATGGTCTTCCGTCTCTGAAATTCTCTCGTTGTACACGTTGTTAACTTAAATAGGATACAGCTCTTTGATGTGTTTTTTCAACTACCAGTTTTTTCATTTGTGCATCAATTGGGGCAGAAGGACAAACAGGTTTTTTATGCAAAGAGAAGAAATGTGTAAATCGTGGTTGACGCATAAATGCACCGGATGAATGATGCACAATTTTGTCTTATCGTAGTCAACAGTGTATAAAACCAAGGTAATTGGTTTTTGTTTTCGGGTAAATTGTCGAGATATTGTTCCCGTGTGAACCAAACAAGTATTGTCATTCTGAATGTATGGTTATGGAAAAAGAAAAAATCTCTTAAAGAAAGGTCATCGTGTAAAGATTTGTAACAGTATAAGTCCAATAATTTAAACGGATAATAATAAGGAAGAAGTAAATAATATTAAATGAGTTTTTGGATACTATATATTACCTAAAACCTTAAAGTTTAGGTTATGGGTATTCTAACCACACTTATATATTACTTTACTCCTCCCTCGCTTTCCAATATGAGACTTTTATATTTTATACTCCAACACACCCCCTCACGCGAAAGTCCAACTCACCTGAGATGAGCCCAGCTCATTTAGGCTGGAAGCGTGAACAAATAACGAAAGTCCAACTTACCTGAGTTGGATCCAGTTCACCTAGACTAGCTCTAGTTCACCATTAAATGTGAGGGGCAATAACATTCGGACTCTAATACCATGTAAGGATTTGTAGAAGTATAGGCCAAATAATTTAAACGGATAACAATAAGGAAGAAACAATTAATATTAAATGAGATTTTGGACACCACATATTACCTAAAACCTTAACGTTTAGGTTATGGATTTTCTAACTATACTTATATATTACTTCACTCCTCCCTTCCTTTTCAATATAAGACTTTTATATTTTATACTCCAACATATCGTAATTAAAAGTTAAGATTTTTATTTTAAATATTTTGAGTTCTAATTATAAGAAACGAGTGTGAGATTGATGAAAATAAAGAGAACTGTCTTTATTATGTCTTTATTATGAAACTCACAGTCGGTTCATGGACGGAAAAGAAATAAAGAAAAGAAAGGAAAACGGTAAACCATTCATATGTAATGGGAGGAGATGCGTCCTGCTGTCTGTGCTAATGGCATAATGCACCCGGTCAAGTATGATTTGGACTTCTAGATGAGATGGAACCACAACAATTTCTTTCCCCTTTAACTTGCTCCCATAATTGATCACTAAGGGAAAAAAAAAATTGATGATTTGATCCGAGTTCGAGATTAATCATCCAAAATCCTGGAAAAAAAAAAAAAGCTTCCCCTCCCCCAGTTGACCAAAAAAGGTTTCCCTGCCAAGCTTTACTCCGTGTTCATTTTATAACATCTTGATCAACGATCACTCACTCGTTGATAACGAATTTGATCTAAGGGGGCGTGTATATCTAAAGTGCCTTGGTGACAATTTTCAGGAGTTAGTAGTCAGGACTCAGGACCACTCTTGTGTGTGTGTGCCTTTGCTTCTTGATTTGAATGGTATCCAAATGAGGGCCATGTCTTGAAGCGGAATTCTCGCCGTTAATAACAGCCGCAATTGCAGGCCCCTAGAATGCAAAGACGTTGCCACTGCCCATAAAATTTAACAGTAAAATTATCCGAATTCTTAATTTCAAACTAAAAGTCAACGTCTGGTGGATATAAAGTATGTGACTTTTTGAATATTTTTTTCACGCGTGCCTTCGAGTTGTAGTCAAAATTTGTTAAAGATAATTATTTTTTTTATTTGAAATTGTCTAATCTTTAATTTAATAAGTTGATTACTTTGAACCAACCTAAATAAGATCTTAAAATATAATAAAAATTTATTAATAAATATTTAATATGACGATATTTTTAGTATTCGCACAAAAAAAATATTTCGTACACGCACAAAAAGCATTGTAGAACCACTTTTGCGTTCTTTTCACGTGCATATGCAACGTTTTGCCGCGTGTGAATAACAATTGACTGTGATATTCCCCTTGCACTCTCTCTCTCTCTCTGAAGTCTCCTTTTTCTTGGGTTGTCTTCTCTTAAAGCAAGCATTAAGCTTCGATGTCTACATTTCAAGCAATCATTGTCGCAAAACAACTTTACAGCTACGAAGAACCAGAAAGGCGAGCATTCTATTCTGTCAATTGCAGACATGTCAATGGTAATAATCTCCTGTAAAACACTTGCTTTCAAGGACAAAGACCAAGATTAAGATAAATGTGCAGCTGGTGACAGTATTGAGATATACAATATGCAGCTTGCTTGTTTTTTCTTTTTCCATTTTTTTTTTCACATCACTGAGTGCCGGAGTTAACACACATCCTACCATTCTTCACCAGGTCAGAAAAAGCAACATCTGCAACAATTTGACAAACATGCTCATTCAAGATTTACCATACCAATAACTTTGTCACTCACACTGATACGCATTCTAAAGAATTGCAAAGACAGAGACCAAAGACAGAGACCGTAAACTTCTGCATTTATCCCATCAGCACTTTTGTAGATTTTATGTCGTCTAATATCAAATGGGTGAAAACCTCACAAGCTAGAGAAGCTCTACATGATGCAATGCAAGAGAACTACTCTTTCCGTTTTCGCACAAGACAAGGGAAATTAACATGTGGGATGTCACAAAAGTTCACTGTGACAAAGAATCGCAATGTTCCACCAGCCAATAGTTGTGAAAACAGTGTCTTCATCATTGCCATCGAAGATTATTTTTTGGCAGGAGATGGGGACTCATCATCATACCTGGATTTACAAAAGAATGTGAACAAGAACAATATGTTTAAATTTTTCTTTTTATTCTATTTTCTAATTTTCTTTGAAGAATGAAACAATGTTACACGGTACAGAAAGAACCTTTCCACACGAATCAATCGTATAATCTGTCATTTTTTTACAACATGTACATATGGAATGGAAGAGAAGAGAAGCCTGGCTATTCACCGGGTGCGATATGTTCTGCTAAAGATTGTTTTTTTTGTATCAATCAATCAGTAGCATGTGCATTGTTGAACGATTATTACCCTTAATCAACAGCAATTCTGCCCTCACCAAACTTTGAAAGGTGAAACAGAACCTAATAGAAGGTGGCAGGATCAGCTGTCACGACAGACATCAACCTGCAAGCCAAAAAACAAGACATAATAAATAAATTCCAGAGTCAGGTATACTGATGAACCCACTCAATCTCTAAAGCAACATATCATGTCTTCTCTTTGAATGCAAATATAACTTCGATAATTTCAAACACCATCAGCATGCAGCGAAATAGTGTAATTGATCAAACAGGCCAAGTGAATAAAAAAAAAAAAAAAACCAGAGAGGTAAAAAAAAAAGAAATGCCAAAACCAACTATTTTACAGGTAAAGGTACCTCAAAACGATAACCTAGGTAACAATTAAAAGAGCTTCATTAGGGACCTACACTTTTGAGCTCCACACTTCCCCTACACAAGGCTATTTTTGAGGGGGGCTTTTGAGGGGGCCCCCTCCAAAATAAGCCTTGTATGGAGCAATAAGGTATGGCACCCGATTGTTACATTTTACAAATTTATTGGAAATGCTTTAACTCGGCCTCAATATTCTTCAAGTAATCCCTCCCATACATAAAAAACTATGACTAATTATGTCTCTGCATTTTTCCAAAAAAGGAAAAAAAAAGTGATTCGTTCCATGTTTGATCAAAAGAAATGGACAAGAAAAGGGTGTAAAACCATTAAATAGAATAAATTTACCAAAATGCACTCTTGAAATCATATCTTTACAGAATATAACAGTTTACCAAGTTCACCCAGATTCCTACCTTCTTCGGAGAAAGCAAAAACACCTCCAAGCATGTCATCACTGTCACCAAATTCCTCAGATTTGGTGACATCACAAGGACTGCTGTTACTGTGGACACCTTCTGCTGATTCTTGACATTCGCTCAAGTCGGACGCTTTACAGTAACCCTCTTTAAAAAATTGTTCAAAATCTTGGGAGTTATTAACTGGCCCACCATCTACAATGTTCATACTCAAATCAGAACGATTAGAAATTGTGTCTGAAGCTTCATTGTTCATGCCACTGTTTGATGACTGAACTTCTGTAGCAGTTATTCCATTTGAAAGTGAGCATTTGCTAAAGAAGTTAAATTACAATTCATGAAATTGCTATCCACATCAGGAGAAAAGCCCATTTGGGATTGCTCAAATGAACGTGAATCACAACGATCATTAAGTGAGCTCTGATGCAGGATAGGTGATGGCGAAGCAGAAATCCTGCCTTCCACAGCATTACAATTACCAGCTTGGAGAATGGGCTGCCGGAAACTCGGCAAAAATCCTAGTAAAAGTACCACGAGCAATGAGAGTCAGATAAATTCCACAAAAACAATAAACATTCGAAGCATCATCATGCCACCACCTTGGTTTGTAGCTGAGCATGATGAAACCGACTTGGATCGAGAATTGACGCCACTTTCTGATTCCTTAACTGCATAAGAACCAAAAGAAGATGTTGAATACCTTTCCCCAGCAAGACCCCTGCACAGAGCAACAAATTGAGCTAAAATCCCCATGGAAATGAGAATTATGGGCATTTTGGCAGTGTCATTGAAATGGATATTTAACACTAACCAGCAAAAATTTAGCTTCGAGTGCTATCGTGCTTACTTGGTAATGATTGGTTACAAGAAGCCAAACAAGAGATGGATTATGTTTGTATTGTGACACACAGAATATTTAAGTAATATCAACTTAAGAACGAATAACAGAGTTAAAATGGTGTGTGGTGCATTTTGGCATGTTACCAGTTATATGATTACTCAGCAAACAAGCTCTGTTTCTCTTATTTGCCCTCTTCCATAAATATAAACAAAGTACTCAGGAATAAATAGCTCAAGTGTTGGGGACTAAATAGCTCCCAGTCCTTGATCAAAATGGATCCAGTTTGAAAAATCTAAATTGATAGCACTTAATACCCTTTGTAGAGTTACACCACTAATCCTAATACCTGTTACGACCTCTACCATAAGGAGTTTCTTAAACAAAACAGATCTGTAACAGCACAAAATCCATACCTGTCTGTCAATAGACAAATTGCCAAGGTTGGAATAGTAACAACAATTTAATTACCTTTTTATTCCCTATTCAAAATTCTTTTGAGGAATCCTTTACTCTTTTGGTGGACTGAGATCTTAAAATATATGAGTTTGACCAGCTGCAAATAGCATTTAAACAAAACCAACACAGATTTAATCTCTCCAAAAGCTTATATTCTGATTTCTCTCCATGTTGGATGAAGAAACTAAGCAAACTCGACTATATTTATAAACATAGAAGACCAAAAGATATTATAAATAACAGCTTGAAGGTTTAAATTACAACAGCAAATTTCAGAGGCAAGATCCCATGCTTCAGTGTGACATCACAAATTAGAGTAACATAAAATTTGGGCAAAATATTTCAGATATAGGTGGCATAACATGCCATGTGATAGAAAATATTTCGTCTAATAACACCACTAAGATAAAAGGACTAAAAAGGGGCGGGCAAGTAGAGATAAAGTTGAGGGCATTGTGTGAAGATGAAAGAAAACATTCATTTGCAATCCAAAATAATAGAATTTTCTGAAACAGTTGTTATATAATTACAGTGGCAGGATGCAAAAAAATGAATATACCTGTCAATCCAACCGGGAGTGGTCCTATGAAAATGGTCAAAAAGAGGCAACAAATCCTTCTGCTTAATCTCAATCTCATGAACAAGAACTTTCTCTATTTCAATCTCCCCACCACAATGATCTTCAGTGTCAATTTCTTCAGTAGTCCCAAAGTGATGCATCTCATAGAAGTACATCTAAAGAATAAATGAACCAATCAGAGGTAAAGTTTAAGCATGACAAACAAAAGCATCCTGCCGGAGCACATACAGATAGATCTGCCTGAATACCTTAGATTTCTGCCAGAGTGGCATCCTCCAAGAGCTCATCTGCACTTCGGCATTGGAGAGATAGAAGTGAGATGGTTCATTGGACATTAGTGGCTTCGTGTACACTGTATTATTATCTTCATAGTCAGAAGCATCCATGGTAAACTCTGCAGTTTCTTGTCTGCTAAACGTAATCCCAGAAACACATTCTTCTCTTTCTGGCCAATCTACTCTTCTGCAAACATCCCACCACTGGATGTGTTCAACGTTAACTCGTAATTCCTCATCCTGCCTCTGAACTGATGAACCTGGCCCAATCACCGAAACAATTTCACCTGGCTCAACCCCCACTGAAGACACCAATTTATATTGAACTATATGGCCAGAAGGCGCGTAAACCAATAAATGTTCCAAAGAATTAACTTTTTTCAAATGAGCAGGTTCCAAATCCTGCGGCACACTGTTGTGAAAAATTGTGGCAATAGCACCAGATGGAGCTGAGATCTTTCCTGCTGCAGAGGATGCAGCATTACTTACTGTGTTAAGCCAACCAGAGTTGCTATTTTTTATTCTGCTCACCACAGAAAGGGTAACAGGTGATGGCGGCGATGAAGAAAATGATTGCTGGTTTACCACGAATGATGAACTAGACCACCATGGTAAAGATAGAACTGGAACAAGGGTGGGCCCATCCGCATGGGAATTCTGTATTTGAAGAACATTTTCACCACCAAAGGGGGAAAGCACAAAGATATGGCAAGTGCCCCTGGAAGTAACAATGGCAATCCACTGACTATAATGACTGAAGCAAATGTCTTGTATTACCTGGAAAATAAAATGCTCCTCATGAACATACAAAAAGCAACACATCTTTAGAAAAGGAAAGGCAGGGACATACTGCTGATGTAAAGCCGCGATGGAGCTTGTACAGGTGCACATGTGAGGAGGTCCAGTCATAGCTCCTTTTGTCCGATCCACCTTGACAATAAGGTGGCATAATCCGAAATATATTTATGTTGTTCCCATTTATGGAGGCAGTTACTAGAAGTGTCCCACTTGGATCAAAACATAGAGCAGAAATTGGACTGCTATGAGCTCTAAATTGTGACAAAACAGCTCTGGAAACAAAATCTTTCACAACAACCTGCAATAGATCACTTAAATGAGAGAATTTTAAGATATGATTGATTACTACCAGAAGGCAATTTGATTAACATCATCAGTGACCATCCACATTGTCAAGCGATAACAAGAATCTCTGAAAATTCTTGTTCTGCAAAGTCAAATTTAACTAATTGATCACTTGGCCAAAAAGCACAAAATAAACCAAGATAACAACTGGTAAGTATTATCAGTCATGTGATCTTTAAGCTACAGCTGATTCTAACTCTCAATTGTTAAAACTAACCATTCCAGCTGTATCTGTTTCTGCCGGATGAGCTGCACTGCGACCAAGTTTCCAGTTTGTATGTGAAGACACAGGTGAACCAGAACCATCAGGGATAAGATCTTGATAATATCTAGACAAAGTCTTGTATCCCATGTCTCCCAAATTTAATAACCCAGCAGCTAACTGTTTACTAGATTCCATGGCATATCGAGCCACCAGACTCCCACTGCCTGGTGAAGTTGATGGACTGACACCCAGAGGAGGAGTAAGGCTTTGCGGACTTAAGCGACCTGTATTTGACACTAAGGGATTGTCAGAAGCATAAGCTAGCCATCTGGGACCCACAGCCATTGGACCATAGCCGATGTTGACCCCAACCATTCCTTGGCCTCCCAACTGGGGGACAGGATAGGTGAGGACACTGAATTTGTTCTCAAGTGTGAGAGCATCAAAGCAGTATATCTGCCAGCATAATAGAAAGAAAGATATCAATTGATTTTACCTTTTAAACTACATCTTACTATTTTGGCCAAACTAAATAGGCATCTTACTTCAGATGATAAGAAAGTATCCTCAATTAAAGTTTGGGCTAACTAGTAGTTACAATGCAATAACATCCAAATAAGGGTTCTGAAAGAAACTGTTCACTGCACAAAAACCTACCCCACACAAAAATTAACTAGGATAATGAGTTATTTTAGAATGGAAAAAATCCAAAGATAAACATGCTTACCTGCGTTGCAAGACCCACTGCGACTATCCGTGTACTGCATCTAATCATATACACAGTTGAACGGAATCTAAGGACATGAACATAACTATGAGATCTTAGAGAGTAAAATCGAACAATAGTGGGAGAGAGGGCAAGATTTCCCATTTGGGACTCATTATGATTATGGCCATCTCTGACCAACCCATCTCTTCCATTAGGTATTGGACCTGAGCTCTTTGATTCATCACAAGCAACAACTACAAGCAAAGGATGTGATGCTCTAAATCCTTCACGGCTCTCAGACTTTGCAGGGAGGGGCTGCATCTGTAAGAATGTAACTGGATCGTCACGCCTCGAAACAAGTTCAGTGACATTCGAGGCATCTTCCACATCAACGACTTGAAAGCCATTGGAGTACCCAAGTAAGAGGACACGTTTGAATAAAGATGAACTAAGCTCTAGCCTGTCAAAAGAAGCCCACAATACCTGCTCCACCAAACCAATAAAAATTAGTCTTTCCACTTGACAAAAGTGAAAACAAAATTATGCTGCGAGAAACTAAGGCATAAAAAAAAATTCAAAAGAAAGTTCAGACCCAAAAAAAGCCAAGAGATGTATTTTCTCCTTTTCTGATTCTACATTCCTCCAAAATAATCCAAAAAAATAAAGAAAGAAAAACAAATCTCATCTACTTACATTGTCTCAATGTGAAAATTACCGTATTTTTACAAAAAAAAAAATGCCATGTAAACAAAAGCTCGGAAGTCTACAACTAGAGCAATGGCAAGTAAATACTCAATTAGATGCATAAGCAGCCACTATTATGAGAATCAGCAGTGATTTTCAGCACTAACCATGTGATTGCTAAAACATAGAAACCATAATATAAGTTCACAATCAAGACTTAGTTGTCTCCCTTACAGACTTAAACACATACCTTAACTATATGAAAACGACCAACAAATCATCATAGCTAAGAAACAAAATCATAACTATGTTAGGTAGCCAAGAAAAATGAAACAGAAAAACTACTTAATCAATCAAACTTAGCATTAATGGCCTTCAAGAAAGCACGTCACTTCGCCAAACAACAAAATCCGTCATGTTCAAGAAACATAGGAAGAACAAGAGCCATGGAAACTCGAAATTTTCTTGCTCCTTCTTTCAACTTTCTCAGCAACCAAACAAAACTAAAAATTCAAAAATAAAAAGGCCAATTCCAGAATTCAGACAAAAATATATATATATATATAGAGAGTGCAGAGAAAGGAACCTGGTCCTTGTGGTCAAAGTTATCGCCGGAGATGGAGGCGGCAACGGAGGCACTGGCTGACCGGACGCCGGAGGAGGCGGTTTTAATACAAGAAGAAATGAATTTCAAAGAATTTGGAATCAAACCATTCGTTTTGTGGTTGTTGCTCTTACTGTTATTATTATTGTTACTTCCTTTTCCGCTATTCTTCATAATAAAATTAATCAAACAAAAAAAGAAAAAGGCTCAATCCACCGGCCACCACCGGGCGAGAAGTTACCGGAAAAAAAAGACAAAGAACTTAAGGCCTCGGTCGGCCGGCGATCGGCGATTGCACAAATTACAAGAATCCCGAGATGAGAAATTACGCCGGCGAGAAATTGAGAAGAGAGAGAGAGAGAGTAAGCTCGGTTCGGCGGGTGGTTTTGACCTTTCGTGAGAAAGAAAAAGAGAGAGAAACCAGGAGACGGTTCTTTGCTTTTGTTTTATGTTTCCGTGTCGATTGAAATGTCTGTTTTTTTATTTTTTTATTTTTCTTTTTTTTCCAAAAAAAAAGAAATACATCGAATGTAAATTTATTTATTTATTTATTTTACTTTTATTGTTGTTGTACTGATGCATCACTTTTTTTTAAATAATTTTTTTGTAATTATTATATATGATATAATAAGTAAAGTATATGATACAGTAAAAAATTTATATGATATATAAAAGAAAATATACGCAACTTGTAATTAGCAATTAATAAAATTTTTTTTAATAATTAATTACACGTATCATATAATTTTTTTTTATATATCGTATAATTTTTTTAATTCATCTTTCTTATTATATATTTTATATATTATATTATATACCAATAACTGCAAAACAGTTACTTAAAAAATAATTAAAAAAAAAAATTCCCATTTGGTAAATAGGAGAAGTGAAATTTGAGTTGTGCTCCCTATAGTTTTTGCAAATGTCTAAGTGGGACCTGGATGCCACCGTGGCGTCGTGTTTGGTTACTTGAAAAGGTGAACCGCAACAACAGCTAACAACTTTGTTCTTGAATAAAATCAGGCAAATGAGCTAATCATCATTTGAGGCGTGGCCAATAAAATTGGAGGGGGTTAGCGTTAGTGGAAATACAAATTGGCAAGAGAGATGATAGACATAAAGAAAAAGTTTTTCAGATGAGATCTGGTAGTATTTTAAAATTTATAATTTGTCAATATATCATGACAATAATATCAAATATCTTAGTATTTATTAATTTGAGTTCCTAATTTTAGATAAAGAATTAATATATAAAAATATCACTAATTTTGTTTAAAATAATAAATTTAATATTAATTTTAAAAAATAATAGTTTACTCTCTTTTAATTTTTTTAAATAAATTTAGCATATAATAAAATTTTTTAAACAAAATTTATCTGTTTCGATAATATGAGATTAATATATATGATTATCATGTTATCAAAATAAATATATATTCCTATAAAATCTGTCATCAAAATTGACAGATTTTATTTATATAAAATTATTACGTGCTAAATTTATTATAAAAAATTTAAAGAAAGGTAAATTACTATTTTTAAATTTTCATATTAAATTTATTATTTTAAATAAAATTAATAAGATTTTATATATTAACTTTTTATATAATCATTAGAAAAGTTAAAAAAATATATGGTTAAATTAAACACTGGGTTACATAAGGGAGGACAAAGGTTAAGGAGGACACGCGCAATCAACAACACATAACTTTACAAGTATTAAATCTCTTTTGATCAGTTTTATTCTGCTCCAATACCCTTTATCCTGCACTTAATCTTTGTTTCACTCAGTTCCTAATTAATTAACAATCCCTATTTTTATTGTAAAGCAGATCAATTCCATTATAATGTTTGATTACACCACTGGTAATATATTTCTGTGTTGAACAAGGTTGACCCTAAATCATAACGTGTAGTTTGTACTCATTAAAGATGTGTTTCGTTTGCGAGAATCCGATCACAAAAAAATAATTGAAAATTTTTAGTTAAACAATATTATCATTATTTTATTATTTTTTCGTAATTTCTTTTTTTTCATAATTTTTGTCATCAATCCAAACAATTAATTTTTACCTTTTTTCTCATAAATTATTATCTATTTTCTTACTTATCATTTTTTTATAACTTTCTCATTAATTCAAACAATTTTATTTTCTTACAATTTTTTTCTTATAACTTTCTAACAATCTAAATACAGTATAAATTTCTTTTTTTTCATAATTTTTAACTCAATCCATGTGTGGGTGTTGGTCGTCCTTTGCTTTCCCTTCCAAGTTGAGCTTGTCACGCTATTTTTTGTTGATGGTTGTGTTAACGTTACGACAAGTAATAGGGAGAATATCTCAAAACAATATGCGGAACCAAGAGAAAAAAAAGGTATATATAGAAAGCAAAGAAAAATAATTAAAAAGTATTATGTTTTTTTGAATATGTTGAGATTTTGATCACTATTTAAATCTTAATTATTGATTAAATGATAAGTTCAGTATAATTGATTCTTCATATTTAAATAGGAGACTCATATTATTATTATATATCTAATTTTTGTATTTATATAATGAGACTCGTATTCTTTAAGAAAAAACGAATGTAATAGTGAGAGGACGATTTCCACCTTGAAAGTCCAATAACGTGCCTTCGATGAAATGTTTTTCTTTTTTCTTTTTTGGTTAATTATATTTAATTTGGGCTGGATTTAGAATTTTCAAGTTTTAGAATATATTTCAGTATTATGTAAGCTCAATTGGTAGATTTTCTTGCTTTTAGGTTGCTGCCAAAACCATGAGCCCATTGCAATAATTGAAGTTTAATGGGATGCTGGAAGATACGTTTTGGATAAATATTTAATATAATCTACTTCGAAGTGGACATGACACGAGGATTAGATTCGGATCATCCAATTATGGAAAAAGTAAACCTAGGGCTTTGGATGCAATAAATGATTCCCTTTGTTAGATGGAGGCTTCATATGATAAACTCAACGAGGTTTAATTACACGGGAAAAAAGAAAACAATGTTGAAATTGCTCCTAATGTTTAATAACCTTACCATCAAATATGAATTTTCTCAAATCATTTAGTGTCAAATTCAAAACACCCTTATAATCTTTGTTTCGAAGAAGAAATAGAACTAGACTAAAATCGAATCGAAACGATTAGAAAATTTGAAAGAATCATTTTTTTTGTCAGAATTTAAGTTGTAACTTCTTTTAGGGTTCAACATTTTTACTTAATTGATTCTTTTTTATTCAATTTGAAGATATCAGGTGTCTATGAGCCGGATGTATGTAGGCACTTCACTTCTATTTTTCTTTCAAAAAAAAAATCTCTAGTCAAATATTTACTTCCCAATCTCCATAGAATGTTTAGGAATTCAAGGAAGAAAAACAAAAAAAAAAAATTTGTTAAATGAAAAAGTTTGGGTGTTAATTTATTATAATTCTGTTCGATAGAATTGCTCTGATTACACCCAATTTCTTTCAAAATTATATAAGATAGGACGTATATTTAGTTCTACTAAATATTTTAAAGATAATTTATAGCACATGATTTTGTTATACGGACAAAATATTTTAACAACTGGAATAAATACATCTGACTGGCTGAACATCTCTGTCTGCCCATTTAATTCCATATTTCTTTATAGCCCGTGGGTTAGGTCAGGCCTATCTCTGAGAAACCGATTGGCTTTTGGGCCAAATTTGTCTTCTTATTTCTGTTAAGCCTGGAAGTCTAACAAGCAGAGTACGTTCCAGTCTCATTTTCGTGGATGGGATGGACTTACCTTTGAATTTGAAAGCAGTACCATGTCTGCGTAAATCTTTCTCGTTCTGAGCAGGAAATTTATGGAACTCAGTTTTCTTGGATAGGATCGACTTACCCTCTCTAGGAATACTCAGTCTGCATAGAAAGGGACACTCTATTTGCAAAGTAAAGAACACTGTGTCTGCATAGGAAAAAAATTCTTAAAACCCATTTTAAGTTCAAATTCATTTTTTTTGGACGATAATCCTATTCATTTAAATTGTCCAGAAAGTAAGTTTACAATAATCCGATTCCAATAGAAACTCTTACTGGCATTTTGACTGCATATATATAAAAAGATGGCCTTAGCCAATCAAGGTAATGGCTTTCGCATACAGGCAATTTTGACGTGTATGAAACCAACACATGCGTGTAAATAATAATTCTCATTCTAATAACCCATTTTCTTTCATTAATTTTTTAACACTACCCTTATGGAAAGGAGCTATACTCCATGAGAAACGCTATGGTTAGTGGTTTGCTGCTTTCAGTTGCTTGAGAACAAGATAGCCTAATGCTAGTCACCTTTAAAGTCATAATGACAATGGAGATCTCCGATCTCTTTCTTCTTTTCTGGGAAAAGAAGATCTCTAATCTTGATTTGCAGAAAGCTTCGCCATTGGAGCAAATAAAGAATTTAAAAAGAATCATAAAGCCAGAAAGGGAAAGAGATCTAATCTGTTCTATTAAACAGCTCAAGCCTGTCATCTTCGCAAATGATTAAACGCTGCGCAAATCCTTACAATGCAGGTTCTGGGAAGCACACAAATGAATGTTACAAACACCCCATGGAAATAATCTCACATGATGATACTGTTTTACATGGAATTTGAAGTTTTTACTTGAGGATGCAAAAGTAATGCCTTCAAATGCCAGCGAAAACGGTAACAGTGAATGGTGGCTCTATATTTGTGGGGCTTTCAGAAACCTTGGAACCGCTAAGGTGAGGAGTCTATGGTACGAGAAACTATTGTAACTCATTAAAATTAAAAACGATACTATTGTAACTATTGTTCTTTCTCTTAAACTAGCTATTCTTTGCTTTCAAGAACCCAAAGCAAGCTTCTTGAGTCGATCGAGATCATTCAAGTACTTTGTTGAGTTGTACTCCTGCGCGTCCAAGAGCTCTTCTGAGTAAGTTCTGTGGAAGGCTCGCTTTTGAGATTCTTTCGCACACTGAGCAGCATATTCATCACCTCTTAACAGTATCACTACCTGCAAATGAGCTCAATTTCACTGCCCAAACTCTTTGAATACTAACTTTTATCGTAGTAAGAGAAACAAGGATCTAGCAGCAGACTTTTCATTTTTTTTTTTTTTTGGGAGAGAAAGAAGGGACCAAAGGGATGATGCCTTTACTTTGACCTCCTCTGATCCATTGAAACTTTCGTATATACATTACACATTGCCACAAAATGGATGCCTAGCCTTCAATAACAGAAAGGGAATGAAGAAAGAAACACAAGATATTAGCATTTATGAAATGTCATTTGCAGTCTTACTGTGTGGAAAATTTTTCATATTTTTACTTGTGTCAATTTTGGCAATCCTTGTTTTTGCAAGTTAAAAGGTAATGCCTAATTTTCTTGTGAAGGTAAATGTGCAGTGAATATTACTAGATGTAAGAACCAATATCACGTGAAATTCTATACTTGCCTGATTCATTCGAGGCCGCAGGATAGGAGACCGCTCAACACACAAGGAGGCAGTCAACACCACACGATCCATCTCTTCTGTGTCATAATTGTCAAAAAGTGAAGGATCAGCTAGTTCTTTAATATCATTATCATCAAGCAAAGGCTTTGCCTGTGGAAGAAAGTCATTCAATCAGTCGCTCACAACTTCAGACAGACTTAAGCCCCTTTTAGAATGTGACGCAATTGCATAGAAGTTAAGGTACCCATATCACAACACTTTGCTGTAAGTGATCCACAGCTCGACGTCCAGTTATAAGCTCCAAAAGTATAACGCCAAAGGCATATATATCAGTTTTCTCATCAACGATACCATGCATGAAGTATTCAGGAGCAAAGTAGCTGCATGTGAATAAACAAGGTAAAATTAAGTAATGGTCACGGTGTTAACTTGAGGCCAACAAGTTTGAGGCTTACAAACCCGAAAGTTCCTTCAAATTTCGATACATTGTGGTGTGTCCACTCTCTGGGTAGCCACTTTGCAAGCCCAAAATCACATATCTGGATGTTAATGGATAAAATCAATGAATTAGAAGTTTTATGGATAATCCGTGAGGCCATTCAGTGGTCACATAGAAAGAATGTTGTGGCACTAATATCTCTCTATGGATGACACTATGTAGAAAACATAAAATACATATATATATATATACATGAGAGGAGAAAATATAATGTTACCATAATCAATAAACACTGACTAAAACATTGCATATGTGAAAAGCAGAGGGGCATAAAGGAGAGAATATGTCAATACACAATACAAAGAAAGTTCAAATCCAGTAACTACGGCTGAATAATTTAACAGGATCAGTATATGTTACAGCAGTTAAAAATCACTGGCTAGGAATGCTCACAAAAGTACTGCTTTCGGAGAATTTTTTTTCAGATACCTGAGGCTCAAAATCCTCGGTTAAAAGAATATTATCAGCCTTGATATCTCTATGGATGATTCGCTTCGCACAATTCTCATGAAGATAAAGCAGTCCATCTGCTATCCCCAGAGCAATTTTATACCTTTTGGCCCAATCAATTTTGAATTCGGAGCCTAGAACATGATTAACAACAATCAAGTTACTGGCAAATGAAGAGACAACCAAATTCAAGAAGAATATCATGCAAATTGGCCACAAACCATGAAGGACAGATCCTAGACTCCCAAGTGGCGACAGTTCAAAAACAAGGTACATCCCTCCCTCAATGCCAAACCCAAGCAACTTAGCAGTATTGGGATGATCTACATGGGCTATAATGCCAAGCTCTGATAGAAAGCCTGCTGTCATTTCATCTGTTGTTCCTTTGTTCAGTCGCTTAACAGCTACTAGCTTTCCATTCGGCAAATGACCCTTGTAAACTTCCGCATAACCACCCTTTCCAATTACTACGAGAAAAACACATTTTCATTAATACTCAGATCAATAATTCAATAATTGCACAACCTTTTTTGAAGCAGCAGTCAATGTGTGTTAACACTGTGGCCGAGTATAAGTTACTGGATAAATTACCGACCATGGCTGAAATTGCTGGTGGCACGTTTGAGCTCTCCAATGGAGAAATTTTCCAATGAAGTCTTGAATTTGAATAAATCCCTCAGCACTGAATTGTCCTTTGTGCTTCTGCTCTTTCTACTGGATATACTTGGCACAGGCAGGGGAGTGAAGGAGGCCAAACGCTTTACAGATTTTCTTTTCCATAACTTAAAAAACTTACTCCAGTTGGCCTGTGCCTTGAGATTTGAAGATTGAATTTCAGATTTTTTGGTGTTGTCTTCAGGAGAAGCTGAGTCGGAATCCAAGCCTTTCAACGAGGCTTCTATAACTCCTCTGGGAGAATATCCATCCTGTTTCTCCTTTTCGATGTCCAAACTCCTCAAATCTGCAGTGAGGTTAACAGAATAGGAGCCTAAATATATGCACAGGCATAGAGATGCATTGGTGTAATACCAAAAGAAATGAAGGTAAATACCAAGAGCTGAGGCAGAAGAAGAAAGCTTTGCACTGCCTTTTCTCCGTTTGAATGATATCTTTGCCCTGAGTTTCCATTCAGGTCGTACAGCAAAATCCTTTGAATCCCCACTGTTTAAAAAATTGGAGGTAATTTAGAATGTGCCAGATAGCATCATGATTCCAATAATGTGAACAAACAAGCCAGGAGTGTCCACGTGAAAGCCTGATGCACTGATTATCTTAAACTTGGCATTGGTATTTTTACTGGAATGCTAAAGTTCAAGCTTACAACTTACAAGTAAATTTTCATCCACTATGGTGCAAAGAAATTGACTATAATGGATAATTACAAGCTTTTTGAACGAATTTACTGCTAGCAGAAGTAGCTCATCATCCCTCCACATAAGTATGTTACGTCATAAAGAATTTTGCATCATTGAATCAAGTTGTTTGCTAGTAGTGACCCCTTATCGTAAATTAGGAATGAAGAGGACAAAGCTAAAAAGATGACATGGTAAAAAACATTACACGGTGCTATGTATATAGAAACTGAACATGTATTAAGATCAGGATAGCCAGAATCAAGAAATCAGGGAAGAAAATAAAAACAAACCTTTTAAATCACCTTCCTCACAATCACATGATAACTGACCCACTAGCCAAATCATGGGTCAAATTCATTGCGAATCAGACTCAAATTAACATTACAAAGCAAAATGGGCAAACGTAAATCAAGGATCACTACCTAACACTCTCTAAACATTGACAAAAGGAAAAACAGAGAAGAAAGAAGACATGCCCAAAGGAGAGAACCTAAACATGATACATACATAACAGCAAAAGAAAGCTGCAACCTTTATTTTTCATTGTAGGTCAGTCCTCATCAAATATCACTCCCAAACAGATTGATGAGAATGATAATTTTTTTGCCTAAGTAACAATTTCTATCCACAACAACAACCCGCAATACCAAATTCTATGTAACTTAAATTTCAGACAAAGAAAATTTACATGGAAAGATTCAATAAACCAATTGAAAGGAATGGTTTTTACCAAAAATGGAAATGAAAAAAATGAAACATTTTGATGAAGAAAAGATATTAAGAAATACCCGAATGAAAGAATATGAAGAAGAACTCATGCGTACCATGGAGCAGTAGAATCTTTGCTAGTGTTAAGCTCTTCACTGGCGGCCATGAACAAACTAGCACTCTCCCACGCATTCATCCACCAAGAAAATGGAACAGAACCCAGAAAGCAAACAGGACAAAGAAACAACCTTTAACGTTGGAGAGAGATATAAAAAGTATTTCCTGGTCTTGGGTGCTATAAAAAGCAAAAAAAGGCTCATTAAAGTCTCTCTCTCTCTTTCTCTCCATTTGTACGGAGTTTCCTGTTTGCTACTTCTCTTTCTTAATGGGTCCTTGAAATTCGCTAATAAGCTCTGCTGAACTTCTGACATGTGGTGGAAGCTCTACAGCGACTTGTGCTCCCAAGCCTTAAACGCTAAGGCCCAGAGAAAGAGAGAGACAGAGAGAGACCGTTGCTCATTTATTTCGAAAGTTGGGTGCCTCCTGCAAATGTATTTTTGTGATAAAAATGAACAGCAGGAGTGGCGTCGTTACGACAAGAAGTACTGCGATTTTGGGTTAAGAATGACGCAAAAAAATGAAATAGTTAGAGATACGCTTCTCGCACCAAGAAATAAGCCGTAGACACCATTCAATTTTGGTGGAATTCGCATTTCAAGTTTTCAACCACGAGTCCAACACATGATTACAATTTTTTTTTTTTTGTTTAATTAGTTTTGGGTGAAACTGAAACTCAATACCATGATTACCATCTAATACTAACTGAGTGCTTTCTGCAAATTTTGTTCAATGTTTTAAGGACCGATTTTGCTAAAAGAAAAAAATTTTAGGAATTATAAGTGAGGGAGGATATTATCTAGTTAGACTTATAGTTTATTTTAAAATTTTCTTTTTTTTTGAACAAAAAATAATCAGTTACGAGTGTGTCGATCATCAGATCTCTGTATCAGATTTGAAAGAAACGCGTGTTTGAATAGTTTGTTTAACAACCTCCAAAAGGGTCAAATCCACTACGCTATCACTAGCATGACCAACGAGACTCTGCTACTGATATCCCAGCGGGCAAATCTAACTCTAAATATGACCCACAGACTTTCACCACTTTTCTGACCACATAACACATTAGATTTATTGATAATTATATATTTTATATTATATTTTTTTCCTCAAAGAATACGTATATGTATAAATCCTACGTGTATATTTATAATTATAATTATTATTGTCGATTACACATTTTAACTGTTCATTCTCCTAAAACATTGTGACGTTTCCTTTGGCAAATTGCACTATGAAAAATTAAAATTCCTTTTATCTTTTTTCTTTTCTAAAATTCAATATTTTGGTTCAACTAAGAGACTAATAGTTTGTTTGTGATTTTTTTTTTTTTTTGACTAAAGAGACTACTAGTTTGTTAGAAACGCGAGGAACATTGTAGTTGTTTTGCAAAATTCAGCCCGAATTTCCTATATTGGCCATTAATAGCTCATGTCATGTATTAATTTAATGTAGTTGATAATATAGAGCTCATATTACGATTCATTGTATTTTGCCTCCAAGAATTAATTTCCAAGACATTTTTGTTTCTCTTTTGGATAAACTAAAACATTGATTTGCAAAGAAAATGATACATAAAAAAATTTATATTTATCTAATATATTTATTTTTTCAATAAAATTACTATGTCTAATCATCAAATTTAAGACAATCAGTTTTGAAAAATCTTTACTAAGATAAAAAATTTGGAGAATCCCATTATCAGGAAGCTAAAACTTATTCGTTACAAGTAAAAAAATATCGTTACTAATCTTTTCTTTTTTGTCCTGGTAATCGTTATGTAATTATTGTACTTTTAATATTTTAATCATCGTATTTGTTTTTACATGAGTGATCACACTATGCAGAAAAGACAAAAAGTTGATTGAGTTACTCAACAGCTGTAATTATTTTTCAAAAAAATAAGGATCACATTACATAGATGCAAAAGAAAAAAAGCAGAAAAAAATAAATTATTTTTACAATAAATTGATTTATTTATATAACAAAACGTTTAATTTCTGTAACGAAAAAATAAATAAAATAATATTTTTAAATTTTATTATAATAATTTAATATTTCATTAAACAAATAAACTAACTAATTACACAAACAAATTTCTCCATCCTCTACCTGTCCACCTTTTTCCCGTCTACTTACATATATCCAAAAGATAACTATCTTGATCAACTACAATTGAAATCTTATTGTTTTGCAGCCAGCTTTGTCTAGATTATTGAGAATTTGAAATTACCGAATAATATAAAACTTTAGTTAACTTTGTACACTGAAAAAATTCATAAGAAATAAGCATGCATAGTGGAAATTTTTTGCTACCATTGAAATTAATTAATCATTAATCAGAAAAAAAAAATATATTGGTCATTGCAACGCTCCAATAAAAAATATTACTGAACTTCAAATAATAACTTTTCATTATAAATCCACCTTAAACTTCTATTCGAAAGACACATAACACTATGTTTTAAAGGCAGAAATGTTGATCTTCTTACACTTTGACTAACGACGACATCTCGCAAATAATATCAAAATGTAATGTAACAGTAACTAACTAGTGCTCTTTGTGATAGATTTTAGGTGGTTAAACTTTAACGCGTGTTTCGAGATTATAACTCCTATGCTGATTTTCTTACTAAGATGGGACTGTTTGTGGTTCCAATGATATTCTTCTCGACCGTCCACCATTAGACATCATGTGCTACAAGGATAGGAATAGAGAAAGATTGTCTTCATCCTTAGTTTTTGGTCTTTCTTTACTATCTGATGTACCGAAAAAAATAAAAAATGTTAACTAACTAGTTTTTGCTACTAGCTAGTCTCATTGGCTGGTTTTGAGGAGGGCACTGGATTGTGTTCCTGGATTGGACGGGTTTCAGAGGGCAATGTTATCTGGATTTGTTAGGTCATTGTTATAACCTGACGCAAAACTTTAAACAACAGCTAGTTCGCAGTTAGACAATGGATCCTGAAGAAGACAAGGTTGCATCACGATCACTTTTGATGAACAAGATCGAAATGATGAGATCACCGAGCAAGCAAAGTTGCATACTGGAAGGAATTTAAATCCTCAATTAATTGACTGCTGTGAGCAATTTTTTTGAGAATTTTTCTTCGAACATATTCTATAACTATATTCAAGTACAACTAGAACCACAACGCAAGCAAATAAATATATACATAGTTTTTTTAATGCAAATAAATATACAATGACTGCAAAGGTTCTTTATTTTCACAACAGCTAACAACATAACTATGGGAACTAATACGTTGCAACAAATTCCTGATAGCCAAGCAGCTTGTACTTCAGGAGACGACACCATTTTCTTTGACAGGGACGACTTCTTTAGTTGATCCTGCGTTACTATTCACATCCTTGTCTGGAGCTTTGTCCTTCTCTCTCTTCTTGTTCTGCCTTCAACTTAGCTTCTTCCTCGGCTTTTAACTTGGCCTCTTGCTCTGCCTTTAACTTGGCTTCTTCCTCTGACTTCTTTCTTGCTTCCTCCTTTGCAGCCTCAATAGCTTCTATCAGATTCTTCAAACAAGTATCTTCATCTTCATCCTCCGACTTCGGCATCAGGTTTTCAGCAACATCAGCTGGGGTCACGTTGGTTTCCTCCAACAAGTTGCGAATTTTCGGGAACAATTCATGTGAATCAATATCCAAGTAGTTCTTCGCTAGCACCTTGAATGCTTCAAAGCGACAATAGGACATCTCTATTTTCTTATCCATCCTCCCCCTCCTGATCAAAGCAGGATCAAGTTTGTCCACATGATTAGTAGTAAACACAATGATCCTTTCTCCCCCACAACCTGACCAAATTCCATCAATAAAATTCAATAGCCCAGATAAGGTAACTTTGCTGCTTTTGCTTTCTTCTTCCTTTCTCATTTTAGATATCGGATCTTCTCCTCTTCTTCTTCTTCTTTCTCCTTCCTTCTTCTTTCTCTGACCTGTAAGATCAAGCGAGCAATCAATATCCTCAATCACAATTATGGACTTACTCGTTAGGTCAATCCACAACCTTCTGAGCTCGCTGTTGTCCTTGACCGTAGTCAACTCTAGATCATAGATATCGTAATTCAAAAAGTTTGCCATGGCAGAGATCATGCTGGATTTCCCGGTTCCTGGAGGACCATAGAGGAGATAGCCCCGCTTCCAGGGCTTCCCAATTCTTGCATAGTATTCTTTCCCTTTGCTGAACTTGATGAGATCATTCTTGATCTCTTCTTTCTGCTTGGTTGCCATTGCCAAAGTATCGAATGTTGCGGGGTGCTCAAAGATTGCATGGCTCCATTTAGTCGATTTCCAGCCATACCAATTCTGGCTTGGATTGTTGGTGTGTAGCTTTCTTTGCCGATTCCTGACTGCGATCGCCTTTCCTTCTTCGATAACATGGCCTATGTAGGTCCCCGTGATGGTTTCTCTATGCCTCTTGTGGAACTTGAGCTCGTAAAACCGCCTGTCATCGGCACCCGGATAGATAGAAAGAGACTGAGTCTTTGGGGTCGTTTTACTTGCACCCCACCAGACCTTAATCCCATTAAAGGTATCAGCAATTTCCTCGTGATCATCCATGCTGAGGAGCAGAGATTTGCTGCTGTCTTTGACAAAATCAGCTTTCAGCTTTCGGGCTCGCGAGGAGGACTTGTCGCTGAGGTAGTTTTGAATGGCGGAGAAGGCCTCGTTCCGCTTCATTCGCTCGCCCTCGAACTCATGGAAGGTGATTTGGATGTATGGGTACACGAAACTCAGACATTTCTGGCGACACTTCTCAACATAGGCAAGAAGCTGAGGTGGGATGTATGGCCGGAGCACGGCCAAAGCAATCATTAGGCCAGATATTCCTGAACTCAGTTGAGTCCACATTTCTCTCTCTCACACAATTTTTTTTTTTTTTTAAAGAAAGAACCCTGGAATTGAATTGGGAAGAAAGAGAGCTGAATGTGTTATATTCAAAGCTTAAGGATCGAAAGAGGCATCAGACTAACAATATATAGAAAATTCTAAGGGAGCTGCGAGAAGTGGGGCCATATATGTACCTTAGAATTCTTCTTGCAGCTTCCTTAGAATTTTTTCTATAAGCAAAAAGGTTGAATGGCTGAACAAAAAATTTTTAGAAAATTTTTTAAAATTGTAATCAGTTAAATTTATTGTATAATTAATTAAATTTATTATACAATAAAAAGATAGTAATTTTTTTGTTTTTATTTAAATTACACTTATAATTAAAATAGTTATATATTCAATCTCACAAGTTATCTTTTAAAAATTTTCTGATAAATTTATATGTCCATGTCAGAGCACCTTTTCTATAAATATTGTTAATTTGATTACGTGGTCTCACTTAGGGTCACATAATCAAACTAACAAGTGGTCCACTTAATCAGACTAACAATATTTATGGAGAAAAAGACTAACAATGTTTATCGAGAAAATTCCAAGGGGGAAGAATTCTAAGGTATATATATGGCCCCACTTCTTGCAAGTCTTTTAGAATTCTCTCTAAATTTGGTTTACGTATCTTTCGTCTATTTGTATTATTTTTTTTTTTTGTATCTTGTTTTTTGATTTAGGTCAGGTCTGTGCATTTAAAATTTATTTTTGTATTTTTCATTGTATTCTTAACTCTAGATTTGTATTTATTTGTCTCTGTCTTCATTGTTTCGTTGTTCAGTATCAGAAAAAAAAATCCTTAAGTTTGTGCGCTTTTTGGTGTTTTATCCGTCAGATTTGACATATGCTCAGTATTTTAATCATAACTTCTTCTTTACAACTCCAAATTAAGTGATTCAAGTTCTGTTTAAAAGCTAACATATGGGGCTACAACTTTTGTGTTTTGACCAAAGTTCAATTCAATTGGTATCTTAGTTAAAAATGCATTCGAAGTTAGTACTCAAAATTTATACTGATTAAGAAAAAAGAGAAAACCCTAATCCGCCCATTCTAAACTCTTTTTCAGGTCTCCTAGTGTTTGTTTGAGTCGGCACTTATTATTTTTCAGCAATCTTTGAAAAAAAAAAACAGAGAGTGTTGTGCTTTGTTTGGTAACATAGAGAGAAAGATAGATTTTTAGTTGTGATTTTTTCTTTATGATTTATTGGTTTTTGAGTTGTTGGGTATTCAAAATATGGTTTGGAATTGAAATTTGAGTTTGTACCTTAAGGAATCAGACCTAAACATGAGTAGTTGAGTGATTGAATGATTTGAGTGCAAATAAGAGAGACTGAGTGACGAAGTATGAGGAGAGAAGTGCAAACATGTAAGAGAGTGTTCGTGAGGACCTTTGTACTTTTTTTTAACATTGATGCGAACCCCATGAATAGTACTGGAAGACGAGACACAAACCCTGTGGAAATACCGACAGACCCACGAACGAGGTTGGAGTCACAACTCAAAGAAAGTAAAGTTAGATTTGAAGGATTCTTGACCCAATGTCTATAAAGAGATGCGAATCAAAAGTATAAGAAAATTTGGTAAACGTCACACTCTACAAAGAAAGGAGGATGATAAGTCTAAATTGAACGCCACAAGGAGATATCCTTGATAAATTCGATACAAGAGTTCTGAAACTCTAAAGAATGTGTGTTCTTATCCTTAGTAAACCAATCTGAAAATAAAAGAGTTTTATATACTTATTTACAGACAAATTTAAGTAATTAAAGTTTTCAAAATAAAAGACAATTAAAACTAGAAACCTAAATTCCTATACCAATAAGAAAAATTTATTTCAATTAGAAATTTGAAAATTAAGACTAATTCTTACTTTCAAATAGATTGAGTTTTAATTAAATAATGTATGGAATAATCAAAATTCTAAATTAATTAATTTGAAATTAATTAGTCTCAAATAACTCTTATCAACTCAAACTTGATAACTTAATCAATCTTTCTCCTCCACTCATATTAGACTAACAATTTTCTGTATAAATATTGTTAGTCTTTTATATATATATATATATGTGGCCCCACTTCTTGACAGCTCTCTTAGAATTTTTTTTATATTTATAACAGACAGCTTTATTTTTATAACAAACAACTTAAATTTTATAATAAAATATAAAATTATTATTTATTTATTTTTTTATAAAATTTAAACAGTATGTTACAAAAATAGCACTCCCTCGCCCATATTAGGTCCACTGGACCGAGCCGATGTAAGAACAACATATTAATTTATTTTTTTATTATTATAAAATTAAGATTTAAATTTAAATAAATGTTGTTTAAAAATTTTAAATGTAGGGAACATGGGTTAATTAAGTTTCCAACTGAGGAAACTTCCGGGACAGAGAAGATTGATGCATCCGACTTGATGACAACCTATCGATGAGATGGGACACGTTACGTCACGCAGCTAGTTCTCCAATGGGACGTCCCGGTGCACCGACGACACCAGTGCAGTATTGATTGACCTGATATTAATATTTTAGTTTTATTATAAAAATTTAAAATTAAAATTTAAATACTTGTTATTTTTAAATAAAAAATATAAATATTATATAAATTTTTTTAATAAATTTTTAATATAATATAAAAAATAATTATTATATTTATATATATATAAATTTGTGCACAAGTATCTGCCTAATATTTCCGTTCTCGGATAGCGGCCCTCTGTAGACTTTGTCAAATATAAAAATCAGGGAGGTGATATTTACACGCACCAAATACTTCTTACACGCTCAATTAATATAAGAAGATAAAAATTTTATAATTTAATAGTGCGTGTAAAAAGTAAATCAATGCGTACAAATATAACTTCCCTAAAAATCATGCGTGCAAACAACAATAATTTTCGATATGCTTTTACAAACAAGAGTGTCATAAGATTAGATGGAAAAATAAATAATCTATATCGTGGACAAATGCACCGATAATTATCTAAACAAAATGTGTAAATAAATATTAAACAGGATGAATTGTGCACAAAAAAAAAAAAAAGAGAAAAATTCAACAAGAGTAGTACTTTATATTATAATATATATATATATATATATATAATTTTTTAAAAAATTTAGTGATTTTATTTAAATAATTTTGAAATAATTATAAAATAATATTGATTATTAGATATTAAATTTATAAAAAAATAAAAATTAAAAAATTATTAAATATCTTTAAGTTAGATTATATAGTTATTTATCATTATTTAAGTAAAATTACATAATATTATTCTTATTTTATTATGAAATAGGACGAGTGCCCACTCCATCGCTGTTTGGTGGTCATGCGATCTGGTATGTCATTCCCTTGAGTGACTATTATGTTATGTTATCATTATTTTTAGGTAAATATATAAATTTTGTTCACTATCTTTATTTTTTTTTGAGAATTTCGTCTATAATATTTTTTTATTTTAAATTATGCCCTCAATGTTTATGCCGTCAATTTTTTTTGCCCGCCGCCGTTAGTTTGTCGTTAAATTTAACATTTAGCAGTCCAATTATCATCACGTCTTCTAATTTGAATAACATGTCAGCATAAAGCGATAATTTGAAATTTAATAAAGTGATAATCTGTCATATTTTGTTATTTTCTGATTAGTTCTATTCAGATATTTGTTTATTATAGTATATACAGATAACAAAATCTTTATTTTTATTTTTACTTTTAATTTTATAAAATCATAAATAACATTTTCTTTTGATTTTTTAAAAATCACAATATTTGAAAAAAATTTTAAAAAAAATTATTAAATTTTAGGTCATCACTGTATACTCACATGTTATTCAAATTAGAGGACGTAACGATAATTAGACTGATAAATGTTAAATTTAACGGCAAACTAACGGCGGAGAACAAAAAAGATTGACGACAAAAACGTTAAGGGTATAATTTAAAACAAAAAATTGTTATGGCGAAATTCTCAAAAAGAGTAAAGAAGAGGGCCAAATTCATATATTTGCTTTATTTTTAAACTTCCTGCTTGGCGGCAAAGACCTCCCCTAAAAGAGTTGATCGTGAGGACAACACAAGTTGCCAAAACTAAAACTGTGATTGGATAGTAAGATTTTGGTTGGAAAGAAAATGATTAGAAAAAAAATTTGTAAGAAAGAAAAGTGAATGAATCCATTATTTGGATAGATGAAAAAATGTGAAAAAGAAAATGAATAGAAAGTGAATAAAAGTGAAAGAATATATTTATAATGTGAAATGACTATAAAAGTCTTGCAAAGTAGATTTATGTTTTCCACGTCGTAAATTTGTAACTCAAACGGTATTAACAGTATGTCAATAAATGAGAGATTAATAGTTTGAACCCTCTACCCCCTACTTGTTCCTCCTTTTCTAACTAGTTGGTTTAGATATAAAAAGATAAAAAAAAAAAAAAGAGATATATGTTTTCCACCGTTAAAAAAAAAATTGGTTTCATTAGTTTACTTGGCTTCCTTGGAATCTTTAGAATGGTCAGATTTATTTCCAATACTCACTTTTTTGTTCTTTTTTTTTTTATTTGAAGAAAGTCTTAGTGCATACGTATATAAGAGAGAGAATTGATAAAAAGTAAAATTAAACAGTCGAATCGAGGGTTGTGGGTTAACCCAAGATAAATTTGCTGATATCTAGTTTGCTGAAATCACTATCACAGTGAAAATTAGTTCAAATGTATAACTGTTTTGGGAATCGGTCCCAGTAATATAAGCAGGAATTGTAAAGCTCAATTGATTGATTAATCATTTAGATTGGGTTCTTCATGGATGTGTCATTTCAGTGGCGGATGTTTACCGCAAATTACCAAGAAGAATAGTTATAAAATCATGTCGTTCCTCTGTCATCAATCAGGCCACATAGAAGCCGCCCGAGTATGAAAATAAATCAAGGCAAGACGGCACCAGACAACGGCATTATCATCGCATGGAATTTTCCCCCGTGTTCTCCTGGTTCAAATGGACGAATACCAAATGGAAAATCATGCCATCAGTGTCAAAGCAATCCAATTCAAGTTTCATTACATTAGTGAATTTTAAACAGTATTAAAATAGTCATGTATTCTATCAAACGACATTTAACAGTTTAATTTATTTTTTCAAATTCGATCATTTAACAATACATGTTATTTTTAGTTTCTCGTTAATTCTAAAATTCTAAAAAACGTAACGCTATATAATTTTAAATAAATAATAACAAGTAACAATATATTTTAATTGTATCTGATAATTTATTGTTATTTTTTTTATGAATTCAATTATATAATTATCTACCACTTGATTGATACTTTAAAACTACTCTCTTGAAGGCAATAAATTTTTTTCTTCCAGAGATCCCAGCAAATGTTTCTCATTCAATTTTACAACATAAATCATGTATTCCACAAGTGACGTCTCCTAACTTACCCATCAATGCCTAACCTTGCGGGCTCTCTGGAAAAGCTTGCAATCAAAACTGCGAACCCAAATTGCTCGCTTCATTTATGCGGAAAATTACGGATAGTGGCAGGATAAGCGGATGATAGTACATCTTATTACGATTGATACGGAACACAAAGCCAATTGCATGAATCGTAAGGACACGGGTTCAATAAATTACCCTCCAAATTCGCCAGAATTACCCAACGTTGAAACTGTCTTCGTTCATTCCCCAGTGGAAGCACAACTCACTGATTGAAGGCCTCCCAATCTCTCCAAGTTAAAATAATACAAACATCATCGTAATAATACAAAATATAAGTTAGTGAAAAAAGAAAAATATAAAGAAATTGTAATATTTTATCAATTATGTTCAGATGTTTTCACTATTTTGTGTGTATGGTTTTCTTAAGCCAATGCTCTGGCGCCGTTGACTACTTGACTTTGGTGTCCCTCGTCCTTCTTTGACAAATTGGGTTGCACATTGCACATATTTTACACCTTACAACAAGAGCTATAGCTGCACCGAGATTAAGGCTAACGTACGATTCATTTGACTATATCTAATATTATTTATATTTATTTTTAAAATTTAGTTATTTAATGATTATTATTAGGGTGTCAAATAAATCAAAAGGTGGATATTTCATACTTATATTATTTCGAATCAGGTCCCTTGCATTTCATGTTGTGCCTAGGTCGAGTTTAGGTTCAGGTCGCTCGGGCTCAAGTCGATTTGCTGGTCGACATGCAATTAATTATTATGTTAATTTTTATTGAAAATAATTTTTCTCATTTCACTAATTCTTTATTTTATCATACATTTAAATATATAAATTATTTTATTATTTATATACATGATATATCGTAAATAAAATTATTTTTTATTGTTATATATATGTCTTTATATTTTTTTATAAATTTAATTGAATCAATATTATTTTTAGGATTTGATTTCATAATCTTTCAAATTAATTTTCATGTTTAATAACTTGATTTCCGTGCATAACTTTTTACAAATATCTTAATGATTTTTCTTCTCTAAAACTATGCAATCCCCTTTCCGTAAATTTGCACCATATAATAAAGGTTATAAATATATTTAATAATAGTTGCATTTTTTGTCCTACTTAATTAAGATTGATTGACCATTATTGATTAAATATGAAAATTATTATTAAAATATCTTAACTTTCAAATATGTAAATTAGAATTGCAATTATTGTGAGGCCATGCAAAAGAGTAATGAGAATCACCTAGTTGAGATCCATCTGGATTGATGTCCAAAGTGTGATGACTTTTTCTTTTCTTTTTGTTTTTTTTATTGCAGAGTTTTAGTGTTGTTAAGAGGTGATAATGACATTTTATAATAACTATTAGTAGCATGTTATACTTCTCAATTTTCAAGAAATTTTTGTGTTGCTGTAATTGTATTTTATTGGTTACTCAATTATTTATCTCATTTTATGAGTTGTAATTAATTAAAAATCGTGTATGAGTTGGAATGTCTCTATAATCAGTTAATCAATTATTTAATTGCATGTACCTCTGATTTTTTGTTACACATTGCCTCTTTTACTTAGCATAATGGTTATTATTCGTATTTTTATTGAACACTTAATACCTTAATTGAATGATTAAACATCAAAATAATTAATAAAATCTTAACAATAGAAAAAACATTAATAAAGGGAGTGAAATAAGGGGATGGTACAAAATAACTTTAAGCTTTTAATCCGTAACCGGTTTAAGTGAATACTATTATGCTACAGAACGATCAAGAACAAGATGATCAAGCAATGATTCATTATGCACCAGAGCAGAAGGACAAAAATGAACAAAAGAAATCGATAAAAGGGTAGAAATCAATAAAGACTCGTGCAGAGGACATATGTGGGAGTCTCGTTCACTAAATAAATGAAGTTTGCATCTGTTCCGGCTTCAATGCATTCATGTGGATATCTATAGAGAAGACTTTGGGTAAATTTCAGGATAAATTTCGAGCCTGTTTCTTCAATTTTTTAGTCCAAAAGAATTAGAGAAGGGGAAGGAGGGTTGCTAAAAGCAGTTCATTAATTCAATTGAGGAAGCTAGGGGAAACCTCTTCCCAGGCAAAGGCCCTTGGGACTGAATGGTGGCCAGCTTGACTAATTGGCTTTTTTCTTTTTTTTTTTTTTGTTTAGAAAAAATTTATGTACATATATTTTTTTTTATTATAGCTGTAATGTATTATTCTTTTTCTATCGTCTGTATCCTTATTCTGGTTATTGTTTGGCTTGAGAGAGCTAACTATGTATTTAGGTCTCTATATGCTGGCAATTTCTAAGATATCTTTGCCATTGAGAAAAGGTTAGTTATAACGAAAAAAAAGAGCTCTATCATGTAACTATATTTTAGGAAATATAAAAGTAATTATATATTCTACTCTACGATATCAAATAATTTATTTATTTATTTTTATTAAATTCAGTCATCTATTTATATTACTTTAATTCTACTTATAGAATGCCTCCAAGTACTTCTCAAGAAAATGTTGCGTAATAATAACTGTGACATGAAATGATGCTCGCACAAAAATGCTTTGACCAAGTTAATAAAAGTTGAACTGTCACCATTTTTTATCAGCTATGATATAGTGAATATAGTGAGAAATTCACATATAATATGTACACACAAGTTTTACCTCCTCCGAATTTGAATCATGCCAGGACTTCATTGCTTTCACATCTTCATGTGAAGTTTCTAAACACTAAATTCATAAGAATATTATGAGGATCACATTTTTTTTTTTTTTGAAAATCGGAGTTTTAAATTGTGTTTATTAACTCTTAAAATTGCTGGATGTCGATCACAATTACATTCCTTCCCATTTCTTTCCTCCATTTTTCAGATGATGATAATGTTTTCGTCATTTGAAGCATAGCAACTGACCATTAGTTTAAGATATTGGAGAAAATTAATGTAACTAACAACATCAAAGTAGAAAAAATCCACTTATTTCAACTCACTTCTTCCAACTCGACAAACACGAATAATAAAATTTTTTTTAAGTGTTGGTGTTATCTTATTTCTATCACCTTCTTTATTTGCCACTCCATAGCCATATAATTGAAATCATGACCTGACTCTGTCAATTATTCCTAGTATGATCACCACACCTGAGACCTTGTCACACTAATTTATATTCGGTTAAATAATTTTTTATTTTTTTTATTTCCCTTACAATTTTCTGTGTGTTTTGTATACCTAAGTGACTTTTATTTCTTCTGTCAATTTGCTCTAAAAATAGTTTTTTCCACAAGCACCATGATATTTATAATGTTACTTATAGATTAATAATTTTTAGCAAAATTTCACGTTACACTGGCAACATATTGTATTGATATTAAAGAATAGAGCCAATGGGTCCTTAAATATAAAATGTTGACAAACATTATCCTTGTAATGGGAAGTTGCATTGCTATAATAGTGAAGATATTGTGGCCTACAAGTCCCTCAACATACATGGATGTCATGGTTCCGATGAGATGGATTGAGATAATTCGAGTATTTGCTAATTCACTGAATATGGACGACCGAGCGAGAGGTATACATGATTATCTAAGCACAAGTTAGATAGGAAAAAGATATGTTATACACCCTCGTACACACGTTTGTATATATATAAATATAATAATTATTTTTTGTACTACATTAAGAAACATGTAAGAGTAGAAGATATTACAAGAGAAGAACGATCTCAGTTCTTACTATCTACGAAACTTAAATAGTAATGATATATATATATATAATTTATAGTAGTTTCACTTAATAAATGTAGTCGGTTATTTTTGACGAAACAAAAGACGACTAATAATTACAAGGATCCAAATTGTTGTTCTGTACTACATGCGAGCCGCACAAATCTTGACCTGGGGCTCCCCATTTAATTCTTTGTCCACAAGAATTGTGTTTTGGCTAGTTGCTAGCCGTGATAGAATCTTGACGTCCTACTCTCCATTTAATTCACAAGAATTGCTAGTTGGCTAGTTGCAAGTCCGTAATAAAAAAAAAAATTTCTTGAACGGAAATTTTTTTTTAGTGAATATCATATAATGTTTATATCTTATATTTTAGGGTAACGTCTATCTAAATTTAGATATCAATTTTTTTTTTAAAAAAAAACTAGAAAACAGTTTAATACCACAGTGCCCAACAGTTTAATACCACAGTGCCCATCTCGAGCTAAAAGCTCGGTTTACCTATCGCCACCTTTGTGAAATATGTGACTTTGTTCCTCACTCATCAAATTTTAGGACACTGTGTATTATGCTTTCTGTCAATTTCTTTCTTTCCTTTAAATTAGGGTTTAGGATTTAGTACACTATTAATTTTGGTTCTTTCTTTCCTTAAATTAGAAAGACGACAAACAGAACAGAGGTTCCGAAGCCAAGTTGATCATAACACGTTGCATCGGGCCGCCAACTCATTAAAAAATATGTTAGTGCGTTCTCTCCA
This sequence comes from Carallia brachiata, assembly GCA_021464245.1. Lineage (NCBI taxonomy): Eukaryota > Viridiplantae > Streptophyta > Magnoliopsida > Malpighiales > Rhizophoraceae > Carallia > Carallia brachiata. Next base: position 154,785 of record JADCRB010000059.1, on the reverse strand, counting down.
TTTTAATTCCTTTGGATGTGTAAATAACTATGTTTCTTTTGAGCCTGTATGATGTTTATTTGCTACCTTCTTACCACGTGATAACCAAAATCCGGTAAAAGGAGGTGGACGGGGCACGGTGACCAGTCGTGGATGGCACAATGTCCTTTTCGATAAAAAAATGCGTCCATGTAACCGGCTCCAGACCCATGGGAATGTGAGGAAAACATGGGGTTTGGGACCAAAATTCTCAGTCATTTTTCTCTCCTAAAAATATAGAGGAAAATAATATTTTTTCCTCCTATTTTCTTGCCATTTATAGACTTCCTTGCTATTAGGTGCTACGTCAGACTAACAATTCCACGAAGCCAATTGCAAGACGATACCAACAAGTAAATATTTGATACTGCAACAGTCAGTCTCAGATTCCCATAGATTCACTCGACTACATCTACGCCATGCCAATCGACTTCCAACGCGGTAGATAACTTCGACAACGTCAATGTCTCTGAGCAAAGGTGAAAATCTCAAGCAAACAGTAAATACCGAAATGGTGAATCTCGATTATTAAAGTTAATCGCCACCGAGGTGGGATGTTAACATTCCCATCGTTTTCATGTTAACACATCCAATACTAAAATATGTTACTGTGAATCTGAAAAGAGTTGTTCACCCAAATAGAGTTGAAACAACAATACAAAAATTAACTTGACAAAGTTAATAAAGTTTCAAACTGTCAGCATAGTTTCCCAGCTCAAAAATTCACCTATAAAATATGATATGTGCATGCAAGCCTTTCCATCAGAATCCATTGTAAGCGACAAAAAAGAAAAAAAAAAAAGGAAAATGTTGACAATTCAATGCATGGCCCCAGGCGAAGAAATCAGTTGCGTGAAATGGAAAATGGCAATTCTATTGTCAAAAATCAAGCAGACAAAAGGGGCCATGTTTTAATACAATCGTTGGTACAGTAGACTTTGAAGGTCTATTGTCAAAGCGTCATAGGCATCCGAGCAGAGCAACACAAGCTCTTTTAGCCCCTCTATTCCTCCTCTTCTGAATTTTAAATTTAATATTTTGAGGGTATATTTTTTAGTCACCGTTGAAGTGGTTCTTTCGGATTAAAAATTTAAAATATTAAATGTATTTTTTTTAAACTTGTAAACTTAATATTTTAAGTATATGCACTTTAGTAGCTACTGAGATTCAAGATATTAAAGTATTAAATATCAATCTAAGATTAAGTCTCTATTGTTCTCACTGGAGTTTTTCTTTGCAGTCCTCACTAGAGTTAAGCTCCCTACGGTTTTCACTGGCGTTAAGGCATCTACCTGAAATTAAGCCTTGCCCTTTTGTTGAATTTAATTTCTTTCGTTCAAGATCAAACTTACGTGATTCTTGACAAAAACATAAAGAAGCATTAATTGAAAAATTCATATAAAGATCAACTTTATAAAAATTCAAAATTCTTATTTGTAATTTGTAATTGTATTTTCAAAATCTAACTGTCAAAGACTCGAAATTTACAATCGCATCATCTATGCCAAGACTATTTTGCTTTCACATTTTAATGAGATGTTTATGATAACAAAATTCATAACAATATAATTGAGAGAAGATAATGCTATTTTTATGATAGTTTGAGTTTGAATCGTGTTCACTAACTTTCATATCGCTTGATCTCTCATCCATCATAATCGCGGCCCTTTTCTTTCCTTCAGTTTGTAGGTGATCAGTTTTTAGAGAGATGAATAATGTCTTTGTTATTTCAAACTGACAAGCATTTTTAGATATTGGAGAAAACTATTGTAACTAACAAGACACCTCACCATCCTTGGTTCTCCCCTCTCTTTCTTTGTTAGATTTTGATTCCATTAGGACCACCACAATACCCCTATTAGATAACAAACTGAAGTGTAAACTAAAAAAAATACTCGCATATAAATGCTTGCTGCCATATTTATTCTATTTTTATTTCATTTTCTGACTTAATAGATGTTGTCCCCCTTTTAATGTATATTTTTGATATACTACAGACATACAATGCATAAAAGATTTCTATAAATCATGGATTTGTTTAGGCGATGCAATTTTTTTTTGTTCTTACTTTTATGTTCTCATTCACTATGTTTGTTTTCTAACATGATTAAATATTTGTTAGTTTGAATATCTAATTAGATGTTCGAACAGAATGCAATTATTATTTTTTTTAGGGATAAGATTGAGTGTTAAGTTATATATTTTTCATCTAAAATAGACATTACTTACATCATTATTAGGTAATTAAGAGTTTTTTTTATTTTTATTCTCATGTCACAGTATCCAAGTTTGCTTGTTTTTTTTTTTAAGTATAGAAGTGATTGAGAAGGTAAATCAGGGAGATATTCCTGCTGACTACATAGAAGCGTCTGAAATGTGAAAATAACGAGAAAATGGGGCTCTTTAATTGTGTTTTGAAGTCCCAATTAATTGGTTCTTTGTTTGGTCTATGGGTGCTAAATTATATACCCAAAAGGGAAATTTTGTTCTTTCCGAATAGCCTCATATGGAAGGGGACCAAAAACTGCTTATGATGATGATATTTTCGAATCGAGTATATTCTATATAATGTGGCCAAACGAATGGGGATGGTCAATTACATATTTCCATAGTTTATATAGGATCACTCACTCCGCTTGTTCTGCAAAAATTTAACATTTCCCTTCTGTTTTGGGCACATGGCGACTTAAATTGAAGTTTATTCGGTTGATCCGTGCAAAGGGGACAAGGGGCCCTCTAAATTCAATCGTCTCTTAGCTTGCACCCACCAAATCATTGAAACCGTAGTCATGGAATTCCTATTAGCTCGTTAGGAAGCCCAATCCACGTATCACAGTATTTGGGATCAGAACTTTTTAATTTTTAATTTTTTTTTATATAAATATGGTTGGAAATTCTTGGAATGTAAGTTATACCTCAAACATTCTAAAGCATTGTTGAAGCGGCTCATTGTTGCATAAACTTTATGGTCTAGTTAGAGTGGTACAAAAAATGAGCAAGAAAGGGAGACCGTTTGATGTGGTGGGATAGGTCTTGTACTTGACGACACGCCTTGAAAAATTTTAACATGTGTAAACAAGTAAGTAAGAATATATAAACAGATTTTTTTAATGATTTTACAGATAAATAAGAATTTTTATAATAATTGTATACACATTTTTATGAGTCTTCATCATTTCTCGTACAAATTTATTTTAGTTATATATATATATCATAAAATTTTCAAAAAAATAGAAAAAAAATCAAAAAGACACTAGACCCGCAGGGCTTACCTACCACCTCATCCTATCCCCGTATTTCAAGATGGTCACCCAAGAAATCTGTGTTAGATTGATCAAAAGAACATTATTTCAAGATAATTACCTAAACCCCCAATAAGGAAATAAGGACGATCCTGAGATCAAGAAAGACAAAAAGTAAGGTCAATCCTATGATTTAGCGACTTGATTTAGAGAATCTTCTTCTTGTCAAGTAGACACAGGAATGATTCTGCAAAAAGCACTAGCCTCCAAAATCGGCCTTTTGTGGATAAAATTTGAGGGTAGTCCAATTATTTTCATCAAAGCTTAAGCTTTTGATACTTCAGCCGTTCAGAGCAAGACCTATTTCTGTTTTCTGAAACATAATCTAAAAAGTGCTTTTTAGATTTAAAAAAAAAACAATGATGACAATAATTATGCATACTATTTTAGCACAAAAATTTACGAGTAAAATAAAGATTTGAAAATTTTCTTAGACATGTAATTATTGGATCGTGAAAAATATATAAAATTTTAAAAATAAAAAATAAATAAATTATTAAATATTATTTGATTAGTTGCATATATCTTTCAAATATTTCATTAAGTGTGCCCACCAACTCTTCCTCGTTAGAGATTTCAATTACTTAAATGCTCATTTTTTAATTTTATATTTTAATTTCTTAAGAAGGCTCTCAGCCAGACTAACGGTGTAATCTTATGGAATTTCGATTTGATGTGTAATGCAAGATTAAGGAGGGTATTGAGGTAAATTTTCATCTCCTTACGTAGCTAGGATTCGCAACTATTATTGAAGGGAGGGTATTCGGGTAAATTTAGTTTTCCTAGCATGGAGGGGAGACTGGAGTCACTACGGTCATCTGCGTTTCAAAAGGGAGCCACCGACCGCAAAATTCCCTCTTATAAACACACAACGTTGTGCCGAAAGAAAACCCCTACGGCTATTCTCTCAGTTTCCTCCATTAATCTTCTCCACAGATCCATAGACTTCTGTTCTCTTCTCTTCTTTGAATCTTTCTTTCTTTCTTTCTTTCTTTCCTTCATTCTTATTCTTCCAAAATATTTCTCTTCTTTCTTTAAATCTCTCTCTCTCTCTCGTTAAATCCTTCTCAGGCGAAGAAATTTGGCGTCCGCACTTCCATTTTTACTTCGGCCTCTAGGCAAAGGAGAGAAAAGCCTTCCAAAGAAATCGATAAGCCTATTCGTTCTTCTCTTCTTGCACGATTACAAATTTTTTCACTTTTGTTGCTATTTTTTTTCTGTTGATTTTGATCTATTCTTTTCATCTTCTTGATCTTAGTATTTTCTTGTACTGTATTCTTTATACATTACTAAATATTCTGGATTCTCCTTTTTTTTTTTTTTCCAATTTCAGATTCTTGTCCCGTTTTCTGATTCTGTATCTTCTTGATATTGGTGTGTTCGTTTTGCCTTTTTTTTTTTTTTTTTTGCAGTTCTTGATATTCCAGATTGTTCTATATTCCCTACTTTTGTTTAAGTACTTTTCCTTTCTTTTTTTTTTTTTCTTTGTTCTTATTCCATTTTTTTGAATCAAAATTTTTATCTAGCGGTTACCTTATCCGTTGATCTTCTTGATTAGACGACACCAGATTTGATTTGATTATACTGCAAACGACGTGTTCCCAAGGCTTGCGACGTCCCTTGGCCTCTCAGTCTCGGGGCTCACATAGAGCCTCTCTGCTCGGAAAAATTGGTAAAGTGCAACACCTAGTGATCTCTATGTGTTTGCTTGGAAACTACATTAAATATGTGTCGTAGTTTGGGTGTCGTCTATGTTGCAGGTAAAAAGATTGTTGAAGAAACAAAATGCAAACTCGTGAGAGGCATTGAACTTGCAGCACGTGCAAATCGGTTCTCTTGATTTGACTATAAAGACTGATCAGAAAGATAAGGCTTCGCACATTAGCTGCTAGTTGGCAATCTGTGTTTTTGTTATTTTGTTTTCATTTTTATTTCCGGAGATTAACCATGGCTTTTGTTAACTTTGCAGTAGATATACTGCTCTCGTGAGATGGGAGGTGAAATCACACGATGTATCTCAATGTTGATGAATTGTTTGCTAATTAGTGCCCATATTGGTGTCTGAACAGTTTCCTTTCAAACAATATTGAAATTTATTTGAATCCGATTTTTTTTTCTCGTGTGTTTTCATGTGCAGGCCCTAGCTTTTTCTTTGATTGATATTGGCAGCTCCTTCAATTTTGAAGTAGCTGAAATGAGTGGGCAGATGGAAAAGCATATGTGGTAATGAAAGTCAATATTTCACACTCCCATTTTCTGATTTTCTTTTTGGTTTGTTTTGATCGTTAATGAATTCTTTGTTTTTATCTTTTAGTCACCCTTCTTTATACTCTTTTTACATTTTCATAGTTCCATTTTCTTGACCACTGGGTGGTGGGGATTATCTTGGCAGGATTGAAAATTTGTCTACTAATTCAAGTGGCTGTGGTGAAATTCATGGGTATCAATACTCTAGCCAAGATGTTAAAATTACAATTTAAATCATGTTTCTGTTGGCTGATTTTGGGTTCATCCTCGCCTTCTTCAAATCATTTTCATCCTCATGTTGTTACACTTACTGCTTATGGCGTGTTTGAATTCTTTTAAGAACCTTTTGCTGTAACTGCTATTATTTGCTGAGGGAAGCCTATATTTCATCAAGAGTCATTTATGCTATAAATGTAATGAAATAAATTCATTGACAACCTACATGTTGTTGTTAGCTTTGATTTTTCCTATAATAGTTCATCAAGGTAGATCTTGCAACTGACATTTCAGCATCTATATCTGTTGGTTACCTACTTTATGGTTGTGCACAAATTCTCATAGGATTTTACATACCTTAATATTTGTTGCATTGAAACCTCTTTCCTTTGATGGTGCTCCAGTTGCACCGTCGCTCTGCATGTCTCCGTCTTTTCTTTTTGCCTAACTTGCTTTCTCCTGATTTTTGCTGTTAGCGAACTGAACGGATTCAGTCATGTTTATTAGTTTGCTTTGTTTCTTATAAAAACTATCCAAGCCTTTTGGTGATTATAGGATAGTGTAAGTTCCATTAAAGAAATGTCATTTAAAATTTCTAATTTTGGTTGAGGGACTTACCATGTATAGTTGCTGCATAGATATTAAGTCTTAACTAACACAACTAATTCTAGAAAGAAGCATAATGTGCCATTTTTTAACAAGTAAGAGTTTGGGAAATGAGAGCTTTCCTCCCTGCCCTTTCCTCTTCCTTTTGGTTATATTTTCCTCCTTATCGATTGTTATGGTTTGGAAGCAAGGAAATTTGGCTACGATATTCTTTATGGTTGTCATTGTTTTTGCTTATGTCCTTTGTTTTGCAGTGGTCACTCTCTTGTGTATATGGACTGCCATTTCCAACTTACTATTCTTACATTCTACATGTTTTTCTCATTTTGTAATTCTTACTATTTTTTCTGCGATTTATCTTTTACCGTCCAAAACCTAGAAACCATTTCCTTTCATTGACCAAGATTACTTGTAGACTGTCAATCAGGTTGCAGAAACTGATTACTCTAATATAGCTGCGATATCCATTGGAATTGTTGAAGCATGTTGCTGCCATTTTGCATTCCAGTATTTAAAAATCAGTTATGGCTGTTATGATTGCTGATTTGAAGATGCTGGAGCTTGCCTAGTAGCTGTTGATGTGATAATTTCAGTCTTAAGTATAATCATAGCTTGCTTAGTCAAGTAGTGATGTCATTATGTATTTGAATTTGAATTTGGAAGCACTGCAGAAATTGTAACAGCTATATGTACTGCTCTTGTAAATCACCTTTATATAAAAGGTTTATGATCAATGGAAGTTGAGAGAGAAGAGGTCAGATTGTACCTCAAATGTGTGCCTCTCCCTTGCTGGAATTTCTCTCCAGCAAGCTCTTTTGTTTCTGCTGCAAACACCAAACCAGAGACTTTGTCTCTGCTGCAATTTCCAGCAAGCATTGAAGCCATGTTCTGCAACTTTCAGCTTGATTTCCCACCACCAAGCTCCCCTAAAACCAACAAGTGGTATCAGAGCAGGAAGATCCTCTTGAGACCTGCTGATGGAGAGAAAGAGAGAGTTGTTACTTGAAAAATGTGAAAAACCAGAGAGTTGTCCCACTCAAGCATTTGAACCTCTCTTTCTCCTCTTCTTCTTGCTTGCTATTGTTCTTTTCTCATTGCAGTAAAATCAAAACCTGAAACTCCCAAGTTTTTAGGTCTAAACAACAAAATCCTTTCCTGCAACTTCTAAGTTCAGCCTTGTCCTGTTAGTTGCAGTTTGCGTAGAGGCATCATAGGCCTCATCTTTCAAAAGTTGAGGAAAACTTTTGTTTTCCAGCAAGTTGCATCCTTTGTGGAGCATATGAAGACCCTCCATTGTGTTCAAGGAGGAGAAAAAGAATGAACTCAGCTTTAAGACCTCCATGGCTTCAGGAGGAGAAATAATGAAGCACAAAAACCATTGAAGACTGGTTTCTTAACCAGCAAACTTGAAAGCTCCATGTGAGCTAAAAACATTTGAAGGCTGGCTTCAAAAACCAGCAAGTTGAAGGCTCTAGAGGAGCCAAATACAAATGAAGACTGGTTTCCATAAACCAAAAAATTTGAAGACTCCATGTCAACCAACCATCCTTGAAGATTGGTTCCAAACCAGAAACTTTGAAGCATGCAAAATTACAGCACCAAGGAGGAGTGTTGAAGCATGTTGCTGCCATTTTGCATTCCAGTATTTAAAAATCAGTTATGGCTGTTATGATTGCTGATTTGAAGATGCTAGAGCTTGCCTAGTAGCTGTTGATGTGATAATTTCAGTCTTAAGTATAATCATAGCTTGCTTAGTCAAGTAGGATGTCATTATGTTTTGAATTTGAATTTGAAAGCACTGCAGAAATTGTAACAGCTATATGTACTGCTCTTGTAAATCACCTCTATATATAAGAGGTTTATGATCAATGGAAGTTGAGAGAGAAAGAGGTCAGATTGTACCTCAAATGTGTGCCTCTCCCTTGCTGGAATTTCTCTCCAGCAGCTCTTTGTTTCTGCTGCAAACACCAAACCAGAGACTTTGTCTCTGCTGCAATTTCCAGCAAGCATTGAAGCCATGTTCTGCAACTTTCAGCTTGATTTCCCACCACCAAGCTCCCCTAAAAACCAACAGGAATTAACTCCAATAAAGGAAGCATCATTAGGGAAGAGGCAGTAAAGTTGACTTTCTGATGGATTGGCGAGGAAAGTCATCTCTGTTCTGCAGGATATTCTTGGCTGATGGTATAGTCCAACTGAATTTGCATTTTCCAAGTTGTGGTGCACATCATAAAAATGCCATCTATAGTTTGTAGGATGTTGATCTATTTTGCTTTGTGGACCAAGGAGATACTGATTGAAGATGATATAGTTTTGGACATTCTCTTCTGTCTTCTTCTCCAAATTTTGGGTCAAATTCATTGCGATTTACATGACAAATCATAAGGTGCAAAACTAAATGGGCAAAACGTAAATCAAGGATCACTACCTATCACTCTCTAAACATTGACAAAAGCAAAAAAGAGAGAAAAGAAGACATGCCCAAAGGAGAGAACCTAAACAAGATACATGAATAACGGCAAAAGAAAGCTGCAATCTTTATTTTTTATTGTTGGTCAGTCCTCATCAAATATCACTTCCAAACAGATCAATATGAACTATAAATTTTTGTCCAAGTAACAATTCTATGTACAACAACCCGCAATCCCAAAATATATGGAAAGATTGAATAACCAATTGCAAGAAATGGTTTTTACGAAAAATGGAAACGAAAAAAATGAAACATTTTGATGAAGAAAAAAGATATTAAGACATACCCAAAAGAAAAAAATATGAACAAGAACTCATGCATACCATGGAGCAGTAAAATCTTTGCTAGTGTTATGTTCTTCACTGGTGGCCATGAACAAAACAGCACTCTCCCACGCATTCATACACCAAGAAATGGAACAGAACCCGGAAAGCAAACAGCACAAAGAGACAATCTTTAACGTTGGAGAGAGAGGAAAGTATGTCTTGGTCTTAGGTGCTATAAAAAGCAAAAAAAGGCTCATTAAAGTCTCTCTCTTTCTCTCCATTTGTACGGAGTTTCCTGTTTGCTACTTCTCTTTCTTAATGGGTCCTTGAAATTCGCTAATAAGCTCTGCTGAACTTCTGACATGTGGTGGAAGCTCTACAGCGACTTGTGCTCTCAAGCCTTAAACGCTAAGGCCCAGAGAAAGAGAGAGACAGAGAGAGACCGTTGCCCATTTATTTCGAAAGTTGGGTGCTTCCTGCAAATGTATTTTTGTGATAAAAATGAAAAGCAGGAGTGGCGTAGTTACGACAAGAGAAGTACTGCGATTTTGGGTTAAGAATGACGCAAAAAAATGAAATAGTTGAGAGATACGCTTCTCGCACCAAGAAATAAGCCGTAGACACCATTCAATTTTGGTGGAATTCGCATTTCAAGTTTTCAACCACAAGTCCAACACATGATTACATTTTTTTTTTTTGTTTAATTAGTTTTGAGTGAAATTGAAACTCAATACCATCTAATACTAATTGATTGTTTTCTGCAAATTTTGTTCAATGTTTTAAGGACCAATTTTGCTAAAAGAAAAAAATTTTAGGAATTATACGTGAGGGAGGATATTATCTAGTTAGACTTATAGTTTATTTTAAAATTTACTTTTTTTTTCTGTGAATCAAAAACAATCTAATTACGAGTGTGTCGATCATCAGATCTCTTTGTCAGATTCGAAAAAAATTCTCGTTTAAACAGTCCGATTAACAACCTCCAAAAGGGTCAAACCCACTACGCGATTACTAGTAAGGCCAACGAGACTCTGCCATTGGTATTCCAGCGGGCAAGTCTAATTCTAAACATGACCCACAGGTTTTCGTCACTTTTGTGACCACCTAACACATTAGATTTATTGATAATTATATATTTTATATTAGATTTTTTTCCTCAAAGAATACGTATATGTATAAATCCTATGTGTATATTTATAATCATAATTATAATTATTATTGTCGATTACACATTTTAACTGTCCATTCTCCTAAAACAGTGTGACGTTTCCTTTGGCAAATTGCACTATGAAGAATTAAAATTCCTTTTATCTTTTTTCTTTTCTAAAATTCAATATTTTGGTTCAACTAAGAGACTAATAGTTTGTTTGTGATTTTTTTTTTTTTTTTGACTAAAGAGACTACTACGTTTGTTAGAAACGCGAGGAAATTGTAGTTGTTTGCAAATTCAGCCCAATTTCCTATATTGGCCATTAATAGCTCATGTCATGTATTAATTTAATGTAGTTGATAATATAGAGCTCATATTACGATTCATTGTATTTTGCCTCCAAGAACTAATTTCCAAGACATTTTTGTTTCTCTTTTGGATAAACTAAAACATTGATTTGCAAAGAAAATGATACATAAAAGAATTTATATTTATAGAATATATTTATTTTTTTAGTAAAATGGCTATGTCTAATCATCAAATTTAAAACAGTCAATTTTGAAAAATCTTTATTAAGATAAAAATTTTGAAGAATCCATTATCAGTAAGCTAAAATTTATTCGTTAAAAGTAAAAAAATATCGTTACTAATCTTTTCTTTTTTGTCCTAGTAATCGTTATGTAATTATTGTACTTTTGATATTTTAGTCATCGTATTTGTTTTTACATGAGTGATCATATTATGCAGAAAAGACAAAAAGTTGGTTGCGTTACGCAACAGCTGTAATTATTTTTCAAAAAAGATAACCATCTTGGTCAACTGCAATTGAAATCTTATTGTTTTGCAGCCAGGTTTGTATAGATTATTGAAAATTTGAAATTACCGAATAATATAAAGAGAATCAATTGTTATATTTTGTTTATATTGTATCTAGAAGTAAATTTTTTATAACTGTAATTATAAAATATAAATTAAAAAATAATTATATTTCTTTGTTACATATTTTAGTATCACAGTTGCAAAAAAAATTCTTCCAAGTAGAATATGACCCATTTGTATAGCAAAATCGTTGGGCCAACACCTTTTTCCGTAATATAAAACTTTAGTTAACTTTGTACACTGAAAAGATTCATAGGAAAAAAGCATGCATAGTGAAAATTTTTTGCTACCATTGAAATTAATTAATCATTAATCGGAGAAAAAAAATATTAGTCATTGCAACGAGCTTGTAAAAATTGAAGATTACAAATTGAAGATTGTAAAAATAAAAGAAAATTTACGTGATTCGATCTCCGTAGATCCTCCGATTAGTGTTCCTTTTTTGACTCCGTCAAGGGCTGCACGAGCTTGATCTTGACAGAAATAAATTCCACAACTTTTTCTTGAACTGGGTAAACTGAAACTGGATCTGATTTGGACGTTTAGACTACGGTTAAGGACCGCAGAGACCAAATTTGAGCTGATTTGGCTTAATTTTACCGAGAGTCGAAGGGATTTTTTCTCAGATGAGTTGCCTGGATTTTGCTGAGGGCCGTATGAGACTTAATCCCAGCCGAATTTGTAGTAATTTGATATTTTCAGATTTATATTCTCATAAATTCAGATATAGGGCGATCAGAGAATATAAATCTAAAAATAACTTTGGAAATGAAAACAGCAAATTTTTTGGGTCTTACCCCTGAAATATCTCTCAAAAAGGAGTTAGTAGACTGCAGAGTAAAAGCACGTAAGAAAAGAAGAAATTTTCTTGAGAGATTTTCAAAATTTTCTTTTTCTCTCAAATTTTCTGAATTTTTTTGTTTACAGATTTGCTGAATATGCTTTGAACTGAGGGGCAGGGGCCTATTTATAGGGCTCCTTTCCCATGTGAACATCACATGGGAAAGGAATCTTTTTTTTGAAATATTTTTCTTTAGCCGGCGTTGCTGATTTTGAAATCAGCAACGCCGGCCTTTGACTTCTTTTTTTTTTTCTTTATTTACAAATGCCCCCACTTCAAGGGTCGGTAAAGAAGAATTTTACAGAAATGATTCGAACTGAGTCTTGAAGTCCAGTTTGAAACTTGGAAACGTCCTGATGAACATTGAATCTTGAAGTTTCTATCTTTGACCATGTCTGCTGTTGTTGGATCGCAATAGGAATCCGATACGATCTTGAAAAAGTTAGCAGCCCAACCAATATAAAAATTGACATTCTAGCTCCAGGTGCATTCGAGCTTCCATAGCTAGCAAAGGCTGGTAAAGGTTCTTTGAAGTTCCAAACCTCTGGTGAGGATGATCCGGTAGGCAAAGAACTTGAACCTCCCCAAGAGGAAGGCCCAGCACCTCGGAACTTCAAGACCGTCACACAGAGAGACTGACTGTAGTGATGATTTCCTAGTCTGCTTCGACGTAAGGAGAGTAGTTGAAACTTCCCTGTACGTCGCCGCATCCAAAGAAAGATTAGGATGATTGCAGCGTCTCATCCTTCTGTGGTAGATGTGAACTAAGGAGAGTAGTTGGAACTCCATGACACCGATGACGTTGGAGACTGAGTTTCGAGGGCTTTTAGGGATCTCTCGAGGAAGACTACTCCTTCTTTTCTTAGCTCGTGCACCTCCAACTTCTTGATCGAAAAACTTCCTGAGACAAGTGCAGAGACTAGCCATTTTCTTTTGAGAAAGAAGAGCTGAGGGGTGAGTATTACAATTCGGACATGTAGGATATATATACATAATATAAAGAGTTTTTTTTTTTTTTGAAAAGTCAAAAAGAAGGTACGCAGAATCGAGTAGGGTCATCCACGTCCCTTTCCTGCATAAGAGACAAAAGAGGCAGCGGCTGACGCGTGTCACGAAAGTCGTTACCGTGTGTTCCAGAAGTCGTTCCCGTGTGCTGCAGAAGTCGTTACCGTGTGCTGCCAAAGTCGTTGCACCTTATATTGTCGGCCGTCCTAGCGGGGCCCGAGGCAACTCCAAGTCAAGCTCGACCTCGTCTGGTGGGCCGATGATGTTGACGTCGCTTTCCGGCTGGTTGATGCTGCCGGAATATTCTGGAAAGAGAGGCAAAGTTTCGCCGGAATGACTCCTTTCTGCTAGAAAAATTCCTCCTAGACTTAAGTACCTAGGAGGGATGAACCCTTGGCTGACTCCGTAAGACCACCAGGACCAGCATGCATGCTCCCATGGGCTACGGCTTTGATGAACATACCGTGGAGAGACCATTGCAGTGGAAGAACTCGGACCTGCTTCATTTGAGGGCGAAGCTGTACCGGTGGGATCTACTATCGGAACGACAGACTGTTCTTTGGAAAAAGCAGTTCTCAGTGCTGGTTTCTTCCTGCTTCTCCGATTCTGGAACCAATAAAACACATTTTTTCCTTCGATTGCCCCGAGCGGGCGCAATCGTGAGACAAGTTGGTAAATTTGAGATGCATTAGGAATAATACCTCCATTGTTGTGGAAGACTTCCTCCAAAATTTGCAGTTGTGCCATGGTCGGTTGCCACCTTGTGCGGGGTGACCTTTCTTCTCCCTTGTCTTGAGGTTCTGCAACTGGTTCCATCTTTCTTGTGGCAGAGGAGCAAAGGTCTTGGTATGTGGTGAAGATCGGTTGAGACTGATGCTGAGTTTCAGACTCAAACCCTCCGTCGCTTTATATTTTTGGGCCGTTCACAGTTTATACTCATGCGGGCCAGGAGTTGGATTGGATTTTGAACTTGGGTTCTGGACTGTGTCTGGAACTTGGAATTTTTGGTTTTGGGTTTTGGATTGGATTTGGGTCGAGTGTTTGGGCTTCTAGACTTGGATTTTGGATTTGGGTCGGGTTTGGGTTTTGGATTTGGATTTTAGTTTTCATGTTTTGAGTTGGACTCTGAATTGGGCTCAAGTGTTTGGATTTTCGCTTGGTCTTTCAGATCGGGACTTCGCAACTTTTTTTTTTATTTTTTTTTTTTTTTTTTTGATTTTTTTTCTTTTTTTTGATTTTTTTTTTTTTTTTTTTTTTTAAACATATTTACACATAATACTGTTTCAGAAATTTACCATTGATTGGGCCGATTCGGACGCCTTCTTGGTCTGACAGCATGTAAGCGTTGTGAGTGTAGGCCTCCCTGCACTAAGTATGGCCCGTCCCATTTGGAAGTAAGCTTGTCACCAGGCCGATGCTTCATGTTGATGGGCCGTCGCACTGCAAGAACAAGGTCTCCAACTTGAAAAGATCGAGGGCGGACCCTGCGGTTGAACGTGTTGGTGAGCCGGGCTTGGTAGCACTCAAGTTGCTGTTGTGCTTCGAGCCTCCTTTCATCGGGCTTCTAACTCATCCAGACGTAGGCGAGCATTCTCCTCCTGTGTGAGTCCTTCCAGAACAGCCATGCGCAGGGATGGAATCTGTGTTTCCAACGGCAGTATTGCTTCGACACCGTAGACAAGTGAGTATGGCGTCGCCTGTGTTGGAGTCCGGTAAGTTGTACGATACGCCCATAATGCCTCCGGAATTCTGTCATGCCAATCTCTTTTGGATTTAGAGACTACCTTCCGCAACAGGTTGCATAAGGTCTTGTTGAATGCTTCGGCCAAGCCATTTGCTGGGGCATTGTACATGGATGACTTGTACTGCTTGAACTTGAACTTCTCGCAGAGCTTGTCGATTAAGCTGTTGTAGAACTGCTTACCATTATCAGTGATGATGAATCGAGGGACTCCATAGCGATAGATCAGCTGAGTCCGGATGAAATTGGCAACATGCTCCTTCTTTACCTCTCTAAGTGGAATGGCTTCAGCCCATTTTGAGAAGTAGTCGGTTGCTGCGAGGATGTACAGGTGACCAGGGATGACTTTGGCAAGGGCCCCACTAAGTCGAGACCCCAAGCTTCAAAGGGCCAGGATGAGACAGTTGGATGCAGTGGCTCCGGTGGTTGATGTATGTAATTCGCATGAAATTGACAAGCTTGACAGGTTTTAGCAAACTCAATTGAATCACGTACCATGGTTGGCCAGTAGTATCCCATCCTTCTGAGTTGGAAGTGCAACTTAGGCCCTGATTGATGTCCGCCACAAACACCAGAATGTGCTTCAGTGAGAGCCTGTTTTGCCTCTTCATTGCCTAGGCAACGAAGTAAAACTCCATCAAAAGACCTTCGATACAGAGCATCCTTGAGATATATGAAGCGGGGAGCTCGTCGTTGAATTTCTGTCTTATGACGACGATCTTCGGGCAGCTTCCCGTGCTGTAGTAGTCAATGATTGGTTGGCGCCAATCCTCGTCCTCCGCGAGACGTACAGATACAGCGTTGGCTGCTGTAGTTTCTTCCATCTGGCACTATCCATTTCTGGCATACGGCAACAACTGTAGCCTGGATTTCTGACTTTGCAAGAGAAGTGGCCAGGTTAGCCAACGCGTCTGCCTGAGTGTTTTCTCGTCGAGGCACATGCTCCAAGGTGATGCTTTCAAATTCATCCATTAGCTGTCGAGCACGTTGATGGTAAGGCGCAAGGTCCTCTTTCTTCACATCATACAATCCTGTAAGTTGGTTGATGACGAGCTGGGAATCTCCATGGACTTCTATAGTTGGAATCTTCATATCGACAGCCATTTGAAGACCAATGATTAAAGTCTGGTATTCAGCAACATTATTTGAACATAACTCACCGAGAATGATAGCATATGGTAGTATTTGTCGTTGAGTGACAAACACTATGCCGGCACCAGCACCAGCACCATCACCATCACGTCTTGCTGCACCATCAAAGAACATCATCCATGGTGGTAGTGTCTCAATGTAAAAGACCTCTTCATATGGAAGATCATCTATGAACTCCCAATCTGACGGAACAGGGTGATCTGCAAGGAAGTCTGCTAGAGCTTGTCCTTTGACTGCTTTTTGAGGCACGTAGACAATGTCGTAGCTTTGTAGGATTACTGCCCACTTGGCAAGTCGTCCTGACAAGATTGGTCTAGATAAGATATATTTGACAGGATCAGCTCTGGCAATGAGACGTACCGTGTGAGCTTGCATGTAGTGCCTCAGCTTGTCAATGGCAAAGAACAGTGCTAGACATGTCTTTTCAATGGGCGAATAACTCAGCTCCGGACCGTTTAGTGTTCTGCTCAAGTAGTACAGGGCAACTTCCTTTCCCTGCTCATTTTCCTGTGCAAGCACCAAAGATCTTTCCTGCGCTGCAATGTAGAGAATCAACGACTTTCCTTGAATTGGAGCACCTAGGACCGGTGGATTGGAAAGGTACTTCTTTATGCTCTCAAAGGCTTTGCTGCAAGCTTCGTCCCACTCGAAGTTGACATCCTTCTTCATCAACCGATGGAAAGGTTGACATCTCCCAGCTAAATTGGAGATGAAACGGCGAATGTAAGCCAGCTTTCCTTGTAGACTTCGCAGCTCGTGCAGGTTTTTAGGTTCAGGCATCTTTTGAATTGCCTCAACCTTTGACTGATCAACTTCGATTCCACGATGGCGCACCACGAACCCAAGAAACTTTCCTGATGTGACACCGAATGCGCACTTGAGAGGGTTCATTTTGAGCTGATGCCTCCGAAGTCTTTCGAACACTGTCTTGAGATCCTCGAGGTGGTCTTTGCGCTTCTTAGTCTTTACAACTAAGTCATCAACATAACATTCTACAATCTTGTGCAGCATGTCATCAAAAATTTTTTGCATAGCACGTTGATAAGTGGCGCCAGCATTTTTCAATCCAAACGGCATAACTTTGTAGCAGTATATACCTTTTGGGGTGCGGAATGCTGTCAACTCCTCGTCTTCTGGTGCCATTCTGATTTGGTTATAGCCTGAAGAACCATCCATGAAGGACAATGCTTCGTGACCCGTTGTTGCATCGACTGTGATCTCCGTTATGGGCAATGGAAAGTCATCTTTCGGGCAGGCCCTGTTAAGATCTCGAAAATCAACACATACCCTCAACTGTCCATTCTTCTTTCTTACCGGGACAATGTTGGCAATCCACGTTGGGTAGGTGACCTCTCGGATGAAGCCAGCATTGATCAGCTTGTTACCTCCTCCTCGATTTGTGGAATGAGTTCCGGGCGGAACCGTCGTTGTGGCTGCTTGACAGAACGAACACCCTTCTTTACTGCTAGACGATGCACCGCAATTTTTGGGTCAAGTCCAGGCATTTCTTTGTAACTCCATGCGAACACGTCCCTGTATTGACTTAATACCTGAACATATTCTTGCTCTTCTTCTGCAGTAAGTAAAGCACTTACAAATGTAGGTCGAGGATCTTCCGGAGAGCCAAGATTGACCTCCTTGAGTTCATCAACAGTTGCTTGGCCACCATCTTCAAGTTCCGGGGGAGCCTCCTTCACTTCACTGATGAGTCGAAGTCAGCCTCCTCGCTAATTGTGACATGAAATGCAGAACCTCTGACTTCACCTTCTTTGTTTGACTGGATAAGCCTGTCTTGTTTGGTGGTGGTGGTGATGGCACGTGCATCAGCTGCTCGGCTTCGGCTCTTTAGCGTGATCCGCACAGGTGACTTCTCCTGATAGCCTAAGCCAGGTCGGGACTGTGATGTTTGAGAAGCGGCGCCATGTGTGGACGGCAGCGTACCCATTGTGCTCGGGTTTGAGAAGTCATAGCCCGCCTTTGCCAAAAGCTTGTATGCATTAGGATCAAATCCTTCATGTGTTCTTCTTTCTGGAAGTGAGCCGCCTTCGACTGCCCCCGTGTGTGGTTTGACGAAGCCTTTTAATGGTTTTGAGACAAAACCGGCTCAATCTTTGGTATCGGCAGAGTGTAAGTCTCCTTCAGGTTGTGCAGCTCCTTTGTTTTGGGTTGGCTATGACCTTGCTCCTGTTTAAGATCAATACAATAAGAGAAAGGGGGTTGACCTTCTGAGCGTCGTGACTTCGGCACATAGCGTAGGACTGGAGTGGAGCTTGAAGATGCAACATCCTTCGGACGAGTTCAGCAGGCTGTGGCAGCTTTTCATTTGTTGGAGCCTGGGTTGGGCATTGGCAGGTTCTTCGACAGCTTTTCCCTTTTTGTGGATGCCCCCAGTCCAAGTAGCTTTTGATGGAATGATCTCCGGATTGTCTGTGTCGGTGTAGAAGACTGCATCCGCCAAATGTGATTCAGCATCATCGAACGGCTTTAAGTCAGCATTGACCTTTTGAACGCCACCATTGTAGTACTTGAAGCACTGATGCAGGCTTGAGAGCACAACTCCATTTCCATGAATCCACGGTCGTCCTAGCAACATCTTATATGTGGTACGTGCATCATCACGTGAAAGAGTGCTAGAAGTGAGATTACCGATAGTTAGCTCCAAGCGAATCATCCCAATTGCTTTCTGTCCTCCTTGATTAAAGCCATGAATCATCAAGCGGCTGTCTGATAATTCATCAATGCCGATGCCGAGCTCCTTTATGGTGGATTTTGGGATAATATTGACTGCTGAGCCATCGTCGATCAGAATACGTCGGACCTTCTGTTCTTTCACATAGCCTGATACATACAGCGGCCGATTGTGGGGTTTGGACCCCAGCAGGAGATCCTCATCTGAAAATGAGATAGCAGAGTAACATCCGACGTGATTTTGGTCCGCCTGATGCTCCGTCGAGCTGGAATTACTTGATGGCAGAGGTTCAGCTGAGGTCTGAAGAGTATTGCCGACTTGATTTTGCCACACTTCTGTTGTTTGCAAAGCTGTAAACAGCTGAGGGTTAGCGAGAAGGGTTTGGAGAGCTTCATATACCTTCTCCGTTGTCGACTTTTGTTGTCGAGCGGCTCCTCCTTACGGTGTGTCACCTTCTTCTGATGGTTTTGAAGTGATGGTGGTCTGGTTTGCCGAGGTTACGCCTTCCTGGTCCAGAATGATTTTATTCTGGCTTTGAGCTTCATGATTAGCTCCTTCAGGACGAAACACTTCTCGGTTGGATGACTTACTATCCGGTGATATTTGCAGAATCTCGGATCGCTGACTCGATCCTTTTCATTCGGCCGCTTGCACTCTGGGAGTTCGATCAGCTTCGCCTCCAAGAGTTGTTCAAGAATGTCGGGGACGTCTGAGTCGGGGAATGGATACTGCTTCTGCTCCAACTCTCGCAATGTCACCTTCCGCCTTTCCTGTTGTTTTGGCTGAGTTATTTGGGTCGGAGGATTTACCTTAGCTTTGGCGCCCACTTTTACTGGTGCGGCTTCAACAGTCATCACTTCTTTCCTTTTCCGGAGCTGTTGGGTTTCTTAATCTCCCTTCTGCCCCCTTGCTGGTCCAACTGGATGGGAACCGTGCCTCCGGAAGTCTGGATGCTTATCTCCATATCATGTGCGCGGGTCGCCAGTTCTTCGAAAGTTCGGGGTTTGACACCCTGCAGGATGTATAACAGCTCCCAATGCATTCCTGGATGCACATCTCCACGGCAGAAGTCTCCGTCAGGCGATCTTTGCAGTCCAAGCTGAGGGCACGCCATCTGTTGATGTATTCGACAACGGGCTCTCCTTTCCTTTGTTTGGTGCTGGTAAGCTCCATCATACTTACCGTCCTTCGAGTGCTGAAAAATCTGTTGAGGAACTCTCGTTGTAGCTGTTCCCAACTGTCGATCGATTCTGGTTCAAGATTTATGAACCAGGTGAAAGCGGTCTCCCTGAGTGAACGAACAAACTGCTTCACCAAGAGATCTCCGTAAGTCCCTGCGTTGTTGCAGGTTTCAACGAAGTGGGCGATGTGCTGTTTGGGATCGCCTCGTCCGTCGAATTGTTGAAATTTGGGCGGCTGGTAGCCCAAGGGCATGTTGAGACTTTCGATCCGTCTGGTGTACGGTTTGACGTACATCTGTGATCCTTGGAAGGATGTAGCTTGTTGCAGTCGGATCGTATTGGCTATCATTTCCTGCAATTGTTGAACAGATAGCGAAGCTACAGAATTTGAGGGTGGCAGCTGTGTAGAACTACCTGGTCGCTTTTCTGCAGGGAAGACGTCGGCTGGTGTGGCTTCTGGAGTGAAACCGGGTGGATATGGTTGCTCCTCGCGGATTTCGGGATCAACTTGGATCGGGGCTTTTCCTTTGAGAGCTGCGATCTGTTGATCTTTTTCCTCCACGACTCTGATCAGCTGCAAAATTTTGTTCTCCAATTCTGAAATCNACCCGGCTGCTCAAAGTACGACTTCCATCTCTTCTCAAGCTAATACATAGATAAGTTGCACGATAAAAATGTCACCATTTCTTTTACATTATCAGTAGTTACGCACTTTTTTTTTTTTTTTTTATGAATAACAATTATTAGGATAATCATGATTTTTCTGGCTGAAAAAAATTTAAAATTCCTGCTATTAATTGTTGCATATGTTGATTCAAGTATAGATAGGGTAGCTGGTTTCGGCTTGCCTCAAAAAATTATGCCAGTCCCAGACGATTCCCGACGAGCAGGTACAGGGTGGCTGTCCCCTCAATTGCGCCAAAAACGAGAATCCGGTCTCCCCTAGCAAATTGATACTCTTGTCCCTATTATAGTGAGGGCGATGTTACTGATTTATGAATAGTAGTTGCAATACTACATGCTTTTGCTTTACGTTTATTAAGAATACCACGATTACGCAGTAATTGTGATTGTCTATGTACTCTTCCATCTTTTAACAAATTGATATCTTTAATTTATTTTTGGAATCAGATAACATGGGAGTGGGAATCGACCAGTTTGATTCCCTTTCCCATTGTAAAGCGTAAATTTCGAGCCTAAAACAATTAAACTCGAAAATACAAAAATAAATTACAAATTAAAAATTGTAAAAATGAAAGGAAATTTACGTGGGGTCGATCTCCGTAGATCCTCCGATTAGTGTTCCTTTTTTGACTCGGTCAAGGGCTGCACGAGCTTGATCTTGACAGAAATAAATTCCACAGATTTTTCTTGAACTGGGTAGACTGAAACCGGATCTGATTTGGACGTTTTGACTACGGTTAAGAACCGCAGAGACCTGATCTGAGCCGATCTGGCTTAATTTCACCAAGGGTCGAAGAGACTTGTTCTCGGATGAGCTGCCTGGATTTTGCTGAGGGCCGTATGAGGCTTAATCCCAGCCGGATTTGTAGTAATTTGATATTTTTAACTCTATATTCTCAGAAATTCAGATCTAGAACGATCCAAGAATATAAATTTAAAAATAACTTTAGAAATGGAAACAGCAAATTTTTTGGGCCTTACCCCTGAAATATCTCTCAAAACGGAGTTAGGAGAGTATACTGCTAAGTAAAAGCACGTAAGAAAAGGAGAAATTTTCTTGAGAGATTTTCAAAATTTTCTTTTTCTCTCAAATTCTCTGAATTTTTTTCTGTTTACAGATTTGCTGAATCTTCCTTTGAACTGAGGCTGGAGGGCCTTTTTATAGGCCCTCCAGAGAGGACCTTACGCCACCAATCTTGAATTTCAAGATTGGTGGCAGCTGCCAATCTTGAATTTCAAGATTGGCGGCAGCTGCCAATCTTGAAATTCAAGATTGGTGGCTGCCAATCTTCTTCTTTCTTTTTTTTTTTTTTTTTTTTTTTTTTTTTTTTAATTAAAAAAGGATGTTTACAAATGCCCCCACTTTAAGGGTCGGTAAGAAAAAATCTTATAGAGATGATTCGAACCGAGTCTTGAAGTCCAGTTTGAAATTTGGAAACGTCTTGACGAACATTGAATCTTGGAGTCTTCTATCTTTGACTATGCCTGCTGTTGTTGGATCGCAATAGGAATCCGATACGATCTTGAGAAAGTTAGCACCCCAGCCAATATAAAAATTGAAGTCTTGGCTCCAGGTGCGTTCGAGCTTCCATAGCCCGCAAAGGATTTTTTATATCTCTTAAAGTTCCAGAGCTCTGGTGAGGATGATCCGGTAGGCAAAGAACTTGAACCTCCCCAAGAGGAAGGCCCAGCACTTTGGAACTTTAAGACCTGCGCACAGAGAGACTGACTGTAGTGATGATTTCCAAGTCTGCTTCGACGTAAGGAGAGTAGTTGGAACTTCCCTATACGTCGCCGCATCCAAAGAAAGATTAGGATGATTGCAGCGTCTCATCCCTCTGTGGTAGTTGTGAACTAAGGAGAGTAGTTGGAACTCCATGACACCGATGGCGTTAGGGATCACTCGAGGAAGACTACTCCTTCTTTTCTTAGCTCGTGCGCCTCCAACTTCTTGATCGAAGAATTTCCTGAGACAAGTGCAGAGACTAGCCATTTTCTTTTGAGAAAGAAGAGCTGAGGGGTGAGTATTATGGCTCGGACATGCAGGATATATATACATAACATAAAGAGTTTTTTTTTTTTTTTTTTTTTTTTTTTTTTTGAAAAGTCATAAAGAAGGTACGCAGGGTCATCCACGTCCCTTTCCTGCATAAGAGACAAAAGAGGCAGCGGCTGACGCGTGTCACGAAAGTCGTTACCGTGTGTTGCAGAAGTCGTTGCCGTGTGCTGCAAAGTCGTTACCGTGTGCTGCCAAAGTCGTTGCACCTTATCTTGTCGGCCGTCCTAGCGGGGCCCGAGGCGCAGCTCCAAGTCAAGCTCGACCTCGTCTGGTGGGCCGATGATGTTGACGTCGACGTCGACGTCGCTTTCCAGCTGGTTGATGCTGTCGGAATATTCTGGAAAGAGAGGTAAAGTTTCACCGGAATAACTCCTTTCTGCTAGAAAAATTCCTCCTAGACTTAAGTATCTAGGAGGGATGAACCCTTGGCTGACTCCGTAAGACCACCAGGACCAGCGTGCATGCTCCCATGGGCTACGGCTTTGATGAACATACCGTGGAGAGACTATTGCGGTGGAAGAACTCGGACCTGCTTCATTTGACGGCGAAGTTGTACTGGTGGGATCTACCATCGGAACAGCAGACTGTTCTTTGGAAAAATCAGCTCTCAGTGCTGGTTTCTTCCTGCTTCTCCGATTCTGGAACCAATAAAACACATTTTTTCCTTCGATTGCCCCGAGTGGGCGCAATCGTGAGACAAGTTGGTAAATCTGAGATGCATTAGGCATAATACCTCCATTGTTGTGGAAGACTTCCTCTAGAATTTAGTTGCGCCATGGTTGGTTGCCACCCTTGTGGGGGTGACCTTTCTTCTCCCTTGTCTTGAGGTTCTGCAACTGGTTCCATCTTTCTTGTGGCAGAGGAGCAAAGGTCTGGTGTGTGGTGAAGATCGATTGAGACTGATGCTGAGTTTCAGACTCAAACCTCCGTCGCTTTTATATTTTGGGCCGTTCACAGTTTATACTCATGCGGGCCAGAGTTGGATTGGATTCTGAACCTGAGTTCTGGACTGTGTTAGAACTTGGAATTTTTGGATTTTGGGCGGGCGATTGGATTTGGGTTGAGTGTTTGGGTTTCTAGACTTGGATTTTTGGATTTGGGTCGAGTGTTTGTGTTGGATTTGGACTTTTTGGGGGTGAGTGTTTGGGTTTGGATTTTTGGATTTGTGTTTTGAATTGGGCTCAAGTGTTTGGGTTTGGATTTTTGGGTTTGGATTTTCGCTTGGACTTTCAGATCGGGACTTCCGAATTTTTTTTTTTTTTTTTTTTTTGATTTTTTTTTTTTTTTTTGATTTTTTTTTTTTTTTTTTTTTTTTTTTTTTTTTTTTTTTGATTTTTTTTTTTTTTTTTTTTTTTTCAAACATATTTACACATAATATTGTTTCAGAAATTTACCATTGATTGGGCCGATTCGGACGCCTTCTTGGTCTGACAGCATGTAAGCGTTGTGAGTATAGGCCTCCTGCACTAGTATGGCCCATCCCATTTGGAAGTAAGCTTGTCACCAGGCCGATGCTTCATGTTGATGGGCCGTCGCACTGCAAGAACAAGGTCTCCAACTTGAAAAGATCGAGGCGGACCCTGCGGTTGAACGTGTTGGTGAGCCGGGCTTGGTAGCACTCAAGTTGCTGTTGTGCTTCGAGCCTCCTTTCATCGGCTTCTAACTCATCCAGACGTAGGCGAGCATTCTCCTCCTGTGTGAGTCCTTCCAGAACAGCCATGCGCAGGGATGGAATCTGTGTTTCCAACGGCAGTATTGCTTCGACACCGTAGACAAGTGAGTATGGCGTCGCCTGTGTTGGAGTCCGGTAAGTTGTACGATACGCCCATAATGCCTCCGGAATTCTGTCATGCCAATCTCTTTTGGATTTAGAGACTACCTTCCGCAACAGGTTGCATAAGGTCTTGTTGAATGCTTCGGCCAAGCCATTTGCTGGGGCATTGTACATGGATGACTTGTACTGCTTGAACTTGAACTTCTCGCAGAGCTTGTCGATTAAGCTGTTGTAGAACTGCTTACCATTATCAGTGATGATGAATCGAGGGACTCCATAGCGATAGATCAGCTGAGTCCGGATGAAATTGGCAACATGCTCCTTCTTTACCTCTCTAAGTGGAATGGCTTCAGCCCATTTTGAGAAGTAGTCGGTTGCTGCGAGGATGTACAGGTGACCAGGGATGACTTTGGCAAGGGCCCCACTAAGTCGAGACCCCAAGCTTCAAAGGGCCAGGATGAGACAGTTGGATGCAGTGGCTCCGGTGGTTGATGTATGTAATTCGCATGAAATTGACAAGCTTGACAGTTTTAGCAAACTCAATTGAATCACGTACCATGGTTGGCCAGTAGTATCCCATCCTTCTGAGCTGAGTGGAAGTGCAACTTAGGCCCTGATTGATGTCCGCCACAAACACCAGAATGTGCTTCAGAGAGCCTGTTTTGCCTCTTCATTGCTAGGCAGCGAAGTAAACTCCATCAAAAGACCTTCGATACAGAGCATCCTTGAGATATATGAAGCGGGGAGCTCGTCGTTGAATTTCTGTCTTATGACGACGATCTTCAGGCAGCTTCCCGTGCTGTAGTAGTCAATGATTGGTTGGCGCCAATCCTCGTCCTCCGCGAGACGTACAGATACAGCGTTGGCTGCTGTAGTTTCTTCATCATCCTTGTGGCACTATCCATTTCTGCATACGGCAACAACTGTAGCCTGGATTTCTGACTTTGCAAGAGAAGTGGCCAGGTTAGCCAACGCGTCTGCCTGAGTGTTTTCTCGTCGAGGCACATGCTCCAAGGTGATGCTTTCAAATTCATCCATTAGCTGTCGAGCACGTTGATGGTAAGGCGCAAGGTCCTCTTTCTTCACGTCATACAATCCTGTAAGTTGGTTGATGACGAGCTGGGAATCTCCATGGACTTCTATAGTTGGAATCTTCATATCGACAGCCATTTGAAGACCAATGATCAAAGCCTGGTATTCAGCAACATTATTTGAACATAACTCACCGAGAATGATAGCATATGGTAGTATTTGTCGTTGAGGAGTGACAAACACTATGCCGGCACCAGCACCATCACGCCTTGCTGCACCACCATCAAAGAACATCGTCCATGGTGGCAGTGTCTCAATGTAAAAGACCTCTTCATCTGGAAGATCATCTGTGAACTCCCAATCTGACGGAACAGGGTGATCTGCAAGGAAGTCTGCTAGAGCTTGTCCTTTGACTGCTTTTTGAGGCACGTAGACAATGTCGTAGCTTTGTAGGATTACTGCCCACTTGGCAAGTCGTCCTGACAAGATTGGTCTGGATAAGATATATTTGACAGGATCAGCTCTGGCAATGAGACGTACCGTGTGAGCTGCATGTAGTGCCTCAGCTTGTCAATGGCAAAGAACAGTGCTAGACATGTCTTTTCAATGGGCGAATAACTCAGCTCCGGACCGTTTAGTGTTCTGCTCAAGTAGTACAGGGCAACTTCCTTTCCCTGCTCATTTTCCTGTGCAAGCAAGGCTCCCAAAGATCTTTCCTGCGCTGCAATGTAGAGAATCAACGACTTTCCTTGAATTGGAGCACCTAGGACCGGTGGATTGGAAAGGTACTTCTTTATGCTCTCAAAGGCTTTGCTGCAAGCTTCGTCCCACTCGAAGTTGACATCCTTCTTCATCAACCGATGGAAAGGTTGACATCTCCCAGCTAAATTGGAGATGAAACGGCGAATGTAGGCCAGCTTTCCTTGTAGACTTCGCAGCTCGTGCAGGTTTTTAGGTTCAGGCATCTTTTGAATTGCCTCAACCTTTGACTGATCAACTTCGATTCCACGATGGCGCACCACGAACCCAAGAAACTTTCCTGATGTGACACCGAATGCGCACTTGAGAGGGTTCATTTTGAGCTGATGCCTCCGAAGTCTTTCGAACACTGTCTTGAGATCCTCGAGGTGGTCTTTGCGCTTCTTAGTCTTTACAACTAAGTCATCAACATAACATTCTACAATCTTGTGCAGCATGTCATCAAAAATTTTTTGCATAGCACGTTGATAAGTGGCGCCAGCATTTTTCAATCCAAACGGCATAACTTTGTAGCAGTATATACCTTTTGGGGTGCGGAATGCTGTCAACTCCTCGTCTTCTGGTGCCATTCTGATTTGGTTATAGCCTGAAGAACCATCCATGAAAGACAATGCTTCGTGACCCGTTGTTGCATCGACTGTGATCTCCGTTATGGGCAACGGAAAGTCATCTTTCGGGCAGGCCTTGTTAAGATCTCGAAAATCAACACATACCCTCAACTGTCCATTCTTCTTTCTTACCGGGACAATGTTGGCAATCCACGTTGGGTAGGTGACCTCTCGGATGAAGCCGGCATTGATCAGCTTGTTCACCTCCTCCTCGATTTGTGGAATGAGTTCCGGGCGGAACCGTCGTTGTGGCTGCTTGACAGAACGGACACCCTTCTTTACTGCTAGACGATGCACCGCAATTTTTGGGTCAAGTCCAGGCATTTCTTTGTAACTCCATGCGAACACGTCCCTGTATTGACTTAATACCTGAACATATTCTTGCTCTTCTTCTGCAGTAAGTAAAGCACTTACAAATGTAGGTCGAGGATCTTCCGGAGAGCCAAGATTGACCTCCTTGAGTTCATCAACAGTTGCTTGGCCACCATCTTCAAGTTCCGGGGGAGCCTCCTTCACCATCTGATGAGTCGGAATCAGCCTCCTCGCTAATTGTGACATGAAATGCAGAACCTCTGACTTCACCTTCTTTGTTTGACTGGATAAGCCTGTCTGTTTGGTGGTGGTGGTGATGGCACGTGCATCAGCTGCTCGGCTTCGGCTCTTTAGCGTGATCCGCACAGGTGACTTCTCCTGATAGCCTAAGCCAGGTCGGGACTGTGATGTTTGAGAAGCGGCGCCATGTGTGGACGGCAGCGTACCCATTGTGCTCGGGTTTGAAAGTCATAGCCCGCCTTTGCCAAAAGCTTGTATGCATTAGGATCAAATCCTTCATGTGTTCTTCTTTCTGGAAGTGAGCCGCCTTCGACTGCCCCCGTGTTGGTTTGACGAAGCCTTTTAATGGTTTTGAAGACAAAACCGGCTCAATCTTTGGTATCGGCAGAGTGTAAGTCTCCTTCAGGTTGTGCAGCTCCTTTGTTTTGGGTTGGCTATGACCTTGCTCCTGTTTAAGATCAATACAATAAGAGAAAGGGGGTTGACCTTCTGAGCGTCGTGACTTCGGCACATAGCGTAGGACTGGAGTGGAGCTTGAAGATGCAACATCCTTCGGACGAAGTTCAGCAGGCTGTGGCAGCTTTTCATTTGTTGGAGCCTGGGGTTGGGCATTGGCAGGTTCTTCGACAGCTTTTCCCTTTTTGTGGATGCCCCCAGTCCAAGTAGCTTTTGATGGAATGATCTCCGGATTGTCTGTGTCGTGTAGAAGACTGCATCCGCCAAATGTGATTCAGCATCATCGAACGGCTTTAAGTCAGCATTGACCTTTTGAACGCCACCATTGTAGTACTTGAAGCACTGATGCAGGCTTGAGAGCACAACTCCATTTCCATGAATCCACGGTCGTCCTAGCAACATCTTATATGTGGTACGTGCATCAATCACGTGAAATAGAGTGCTAGAAGTGAGATTACCGATAGTTAGCTCCAAGCGAATCATCCCAATTGCTTTCTGTCCTCCTTGATTAAAGCCATGAATCATCAAGCGGCTGTCTGATAATTCATCAATGCCGATGCCGAGCTCCTTTATGGTGGATTTTGGGATAATATTGACTGCTGAGCCATCGTCGATCAGAATACGTCGACCTTCTGTTCTTTCACATAGCCTGATACATACAGCGGCCGATTGTGGGGTTTGGACCCCAGCAGGAGATCCTCATCTGAAAATGAGATAGCAGAGTAACATCCGACGTGATTTTGGTCCGTCTGTTGCTCCGCTGAGTTAGAACTCATTTGATGGCAGAGGTTCAGCTGAGGTCTGGAGTATTGCCGACTTGATTTTGCCACACTTCTGTTGTTTGCAAAGCTATAAACAGCTGAGGGTTAGCGAGAAGGGTTTGGAGAGCTTCATATACCTTCTCCGTTGTCGACTTTTTGTTGTCGAGCGGCTCCTCCTTATGGTGTGTCACCTCTTCTGATGGTTTTGAAGTGATGGTGGTCTGGTTTGCTGAGGTTATGCCTTCCTGGTCCAGAATGATTTTATTCTGGCTTTTGAGCTTCATGATTAGCTCCTTCAGGACGAAACACTTCTCGGTTGGATGACTTACTATCCGGTGATATTTGCAGAATCTCGGATCGCTGACTCGATCCTTTTCATTCGGCCGCTTGCACTCTGGGAGTTCGATCAGCTTCGCCTCCAGAGTTGTCAAGATGTCGGGGACGTCTGAGTCGGGGAATGGATACTGCTTCTGCTCCAACTCTCGCAATGTCACCTTCCGCCTTTCCTGTTGTTTTGGCTGAGTTATTTGGGTCGGAGGATTTACCTTAGCTTTGGCGCCCACTTTTACTGGTGCGGCTTCAACAGTCATCACTTTTCCTTTTCCGGAGCTGTTGGGTTTCTTAATCTCCCTTCTGCCCCCTTGCTGGTCCAACTGGATGGGAACCGTGCCTCCGGAAGTCTGGATGCTTATCTCCATATCATGTGCGCGGGTCGCCATTCTTCGAAAGTTCGGGGTTTGACACCCTGCAGGATGTATAACAGCTCCCAATGCATTCCTGGATGCACATCTCCACGGCAGAAGTCTCCGTCAGGCGATCTTTGCAGTCCAAGCTGAGGGCACGCCATCTGTTGATGTATTCGACAACGGGCTCTCCTTTCTTTGTTTGGTGCTGGTAAGCTCCATCATACTTACCGTCCTTCGAGTGCTGAAAAATCTGTTGAGGAACTCTCGTTGTAGCTGTTCCCAACTGTCGATCGATTCTGGTTCAAGATTTATGAACCAGGTGAAAGCGGTCTCCCTGAGTGAACGAACAAACTGCTTCACCAAGAGATCTCCATAAGTCCCTGCGTTGTTGCAGGTTTCAACGAAGTGGGCGATGTGCTGTTTGGGATCGCCTCGTCCGTCGAATTGTTGAAATTTGGGCGGCTGGTAGCCCAAGGGCATGTTGAGACTTTCGATCCGTCTGGTGTACGGTTTGACGTACATCTGTGATCCTTGGAAGGATGTAGCTTGTTGCAGTCGGATCGTATTGGCTATCATTTCCTGCAATTGTTGAACAGATAGCGAAGCTACAGAATTTGAGGGTGGCAGCTGTGTAGAACTACCTGGTCGCTTTTCTGCAGGGAAGACGTCGGCTGGTGTGGCTTCTGGAGTGAAACCGGGTGGATATGGTTGCTCCTCGCGAATTTCGGGATCAACTTGGATCGGGGCTTTTCCTTTGAGAGGCGATCTGTTGATCTTTTTCCTCCACGACTCTGATCAGCTGCAAAATTTTGTTCTCCAATTCTGAAATTCTTTCCTCTGTGCTGGTTGTGTTGGTCATCATGACGGCAACAGATGAGGCTCCGGGAAAGACTGGGGGAGAGAACTCTTCTGATTCTTCTGTGTGAGTCGGATTTTGTTGAGCAGGCTTCGTCGTGTTGCCCCCGACTTCGATCGGGGTGGGTGATCGACTCCTCCATGCGGCAAGAGAGTCAGGGGAGAGATCCTGTTGTGCAAGCTGTGGACTCTCCATTTCGACATTTTGTCGGGTTTGGACGGCAAGAAATTGTGTCCGTCCCCGGGTTTCTGGACCTGCGTACCCAGGTAGGGTAGTTGATGCAGGCAATGGAGCCGTTGCCTTCTTTTTTGTGGCAGCAGTTGTACTCCTTTTCGGTGCCATTTGATGTGCTGAACACCTGTAAAATTTTTTTTTTTTTTTTTTTACTTTTTTTTTTTTTTTTTTTTTACTTTTTTACTTTTTATTTTTTTTTTTTTTACTTTTTACTTTTTTTTTTTTTTTTTACTTTTTTTTTACTTTTTTTTTTTTTTTTTTTCTTTTTTTTTCTCTCGGCCCCTTTTACCTCTTTTTTTTTTTTTTTTTAAGGAACAAGAGATGGGAGGTGAAGATGTCCCACCGAGCGTGCCAAAAATTTGTAAAGCGTAAATTTCGAGCCTAAAACAATTAAACTCGAAAATACAAAAATAAATTACAAATAAAAATTTTAAAAATAAAAGAAAATTTACGTGGGGTCGATCTCCGTAGATCCTCCGATTAGTGTTCCTTTTTTGACTCCGTCAAGGGCTGCACGAGCTTGATCTTGACAGAAATAAATTCCACAGATTTTTCTTGAACTGGGTAGACTGAAACCGGATCTGATTTGGACGTTTTGACTACGGTTAAGAACCGCAGAGACCTGATCTGAGCCGATCTGCTTAATTTCACCGAGGGTCGAAGGACTTGTTCTCGGATGAGCTGCCTGGATTTTGCTGAGGGCCGTATGAGGCTTAATCCCAGCCGGATTTGTAGTAATTTGATATTTTTAATCTATATTCTCAGAAATTCAGATCTAGACGATCCAAGAATATAAATTAAAAATAACTTTAGAAATGGAAACAGCAAATTTTTTGGGCCTTACCCCTGAAATATCTCTCAAAAGGAGTTAGGAGAGTATACTGCAAGTAAAAGCACGTAAGAAAAGAGAAATTTTCTTGAGAGATTTTCAAAATTTTCTTTTTCTCTCAAATTCTCTGAATTTTTCTGTTTACAGATTTGCTGAATCTTC
>JADCRB010000059.1:0-123431 GCA_021464245.1 Carallia brachiata | reverse complement strand
GCCAATTCAAAATTGGCGACGCCGGCCATTGAATTCATTGAATTCAATGGCCATTGAATTTAACGAATTCATCTTTTTTTTTTTTTTTTTTTTCTGTTTACAGCATGGAACTGAAAGACCCGTAAATTAATAGCTTTTTGGGTTGGACCCTTCAGGTTATCGGCGACAAAAGAAAGACAAAAAGAGCAAAATCATGCCTAGCAACCCACAAGCGATCACATCTACAACATTAAAGAAAAAGTGACCATTCAAAATCTTAAATTTAAATAACTTAATATTATTATTTTATTAACTAAAATAATATCATACAATAATAATAAGAAGTACATGCACTAATCATAATATCTCGATTAATATACTCAGCAGCCACACAATAATCTATGACTCTCAATTTCTTATATACTAAACTTTAACAACTTATATTCCAACTCTAATAATGAAAACATGACTAACTAATCATAATTCTACTAGACCGCTAAATTTTAATTTATAACGAATCTGAATTAATCTCAACATCTCCCTTTAATTTTGATTCAGTCTTACAGTCATTCACAGCATTAGTTTTAACTTGACAAAATCTTCAAACTTCAATTTCATCATCGAAATCTGCATCAAATCAACAATTTCATAATTTCAACTAGAATCTTGACTCTTATTCAAACTGGTTCATAATTTACAAACAAATTTCAAAACTTCACTAACATGATCATCAGGAGTCTTCTTGACAATTTTTCTTCTAAATTCTTCTAACCAATTTCAACTTGGCATTTGATTTTGTTTCTTTAATTCTTACTTAACCTTTCAATTCTTGAAGGAACTTGTGACAAATGACCTTCAATAACATCTGAACTTCAATCTTCACGACACGCAGCCATGAAATTGTAGAGTACTTTTACTCTATTTATTAGTTTGTTTTCCAATCACACATGAAAAACTGAAAGGAGCTATCATTAGCTCTCAACTGAACTGAGCATCTTAGCTCTTAGCATAATATGTCCCTAACTCCGAGCTCTTTTAGTTCCACACGTTCTCACATCTAAGTTTTTTAATTAACTCTACCAAGCACTTTCATCTGAACATTCACTAGCTCTTAATTGTTGATAACATTAAAATTCAATTTGACTCTTAAATTTATCTTTTAACTTCACATAATTATTCTCTTCTTTACTTCTAAATTATCTGCAATTTCAAATCTTCTTTCTCTTCGTGACTGCTTCAAAGTTATTTCTAAAATTAATTTCCCCACCTTTTTCTTTTTTTTCCTTCCTTCTCATGCTCATAATTATTAAATCATCAAATTTCTTTCAACTTCTTCTAGTTTTCATGTTTGTCAAATCCTTTAATTCATCAGTAATTCTTTTATTACTTGCTCTTTGATTTTCTAACAATTCTTTATTGTTCTTTTTTGAATTTTTTATTCTAACCCCTGATTTTTTCTTTTTCTCCGATCTGCCCAACTTTTTTTTTTCTTTCAAAGAACTCCTCTCTCGGGTGCCGAAAACAACAACACCACAAACACCAACAACAATGGACAGCTTGAACTCTAGCCGACGACGGAATGGCTGGTGGGTAAGTCTGGTCACCAGAGAAGAGTCCACGACGGCTTTTGAAGTGAAAGGCCGTGACACGGCGGTGAACGAAGCGATGATTCCACGTTTGACATGAGCAGGAGCGGGAAGACGACTATGGCTCTATCCGGCGACTTTCTAGCGATGAAACGGCTTGTCGGAGGGTAGGGATCGTAGATCGGTGGCTGGGAAAGGGAGTTTTGATGGTCTCGACTAGCGACAATGAACGGAGGAAAGCGAGATCGGCCTGAGAAAGGGTGGCTGAACTTTCTAGTTTCTATCGATCTACGGGTTTCCGACAAGATTTCTGGTGCGTGGGTGCCGGAATCAGGGAGATCGGGGTCCGAAGCTTCAGATGGTGGTGTCCGGCGACAAAATTGCAATCTACGGCGGCGCATGTGGTGGCGCGTGGACGGCCGGCAGCTGTTTTGGCGAGACTCCGACAGCCTTTTTTTACTGTTCAGATCAAATATCTCTTGTTATATCCAACGGTGGTAGCTTTAATTGCTTCGTTTTCAACGCGAGCTAACTCAACAAAATTTCTTATTCTCGATCAACTGATCCGAAATTCGGTGATGGTGACTTCTCGATCGACAAGTTCTGATACCACTGTTAGATTTAAATAACTTAACGCTACTATTTTATTAATTGAATAATGTCACACAATAATAATGAGAATCACACATACTAATTATAATATCTCGACTAATACGCTCACCAACCACACAACAATCTGTGGCTCTCAATTCCTTATATACTAAACTCTAACAACTTATATTCTGACTCTAATAATGAAAATATGACAAACTAATCCTAATTCTGCTAGACCGTTAAATCTTAATTTATAACGAATCTGAATTAATCTCAACAGAAAAGGGTAAGAAAGACCAAAAAGAAAGAGTCTTTTGAATGTGATCAGGTGACCAAGAATAGAAATCCATTGGGAAAGAAATTCTATGAATTGAGAGAGAAAGGATATATAGAGGTTGAGCATATTGGGGTTTCAGAAACTAAGAGAGAAATCCTTATAACGAGAGGAATTCTTTGCAAAAGAGGGAATGAGAGGTTGTGAGCCTCCTTTCCTCCTCTCCTACAAGGTTTTCATGTTGCAAAAATTACGAGCATCACTACGTCATTATAAAATTTAACAGTTAAAAGTTGCTATAAAAACGATATAATAAGTAAAATATGCGATATTTTATTATATTTATAAAAAAATATATATGTTAAAGAGAAATATATGACACGTCTAAATAGTTATATATTTCTCAAATTAAAAAATTTTAGTTTTTAATAGCTATTCACGTGACTCTTATTATACTATTTAATATGTCGTATAACATTTTTTTGTAATTACTTTATCATGTCATAATTTTATCTGTTCATATGAATCGTATATTTCTTTTTAATATATTGTATATATATTTTTAAATATAATAAAATGTTGTATATTTTACTTATTGTGTTATTTTTACAATTACTTATAACTACCAAATTTTGTGGTAACCAAATTTTTTTGATTGCAAAACAATTATTTTATACACAACAACAAAATCATTTTTTTTTTTGGACATAACAACAACAAAAGCATTCAATGTTTCTGTTTTGAGTTCTTAAACAAAGATTCTAAAAGGGAGAAAATATTTGGGACCGATGGCCTTCTAGGAGAGAAATTTAAAAAAAAAATAGATATTTTTTAAAAAAATGTGAATGTGAATCATCGTATCTATGGACTGAAATTGGGATTATCCGTTTCGTCGTCATTAATCTCTCTCTTAAAAAGAATCTCCACCTAAGTATTAATGAGCCTAAATAGACGCATGAGAATTCGAAATTGGATCAATGCATTATCGACTTATTACTAAATTACTATTTGTGAACTAATACGTAAACTAAATACTTTTTATTTTTTTTAATGCATTCATAGCTTGCGAACCCAAAATTAATCGCATGTGAAGCAATATAAACGATGCCATGAAAAATAGTTCATGTCAATTTGTAAATGCGTTAGTATTTTTATTTTTTAATAGAAAAAATTTTACTGAACGTATCAGTCATCGAATCTTTGGCTCGGAACTGGAATAACTTCCATTCATTCAAAATCTCATTCAATAACCCTAAAAAGGTCGACCCACCTCTCGAGTACCAATGGGACCGAGCATGATTCTGCAACAGGAGTCCTAGCGGACCACTCTGAGTCCAACATTGCGCATCACGGCTTATACTTAAAAGGGTCCCCAGCATAGTTCAGCCAGAGGGAGCGCATGTGTGGAGAATCGAACGCAGGATTTTTAACGTAAAAATACACTGACTTATTACTGAACCACTATCTGGAATGGTTAAACATGTTAGTATCAATATTACAAACAAACATTATAAAATATGTGTAATAGTGCTAGCGTAAGAAGCCTATAGGTCTTGATGAAGATTGAGGCTGTAATATTAAAGAAGAAAGAAGACAAAAGGAATGAAAAATCAAAGAAGAATAAGAAGATAATAGGGTTAAAAGGAGCTTAAAATCAGAGAATCTCAACGATCTTGAGACTAGATTGGAGATGAACCGAGAAGCCAAACCTAATTAGAGTGAATCTGTGTGCGGTCAGAGGACTTCCAACAACCACTACAAAAAAGACCCCCAAGAAAACACGCAAAGAAAAGGAACAACAAGCGTTGGTGAGAATTTGGTTCTTGCAAAAGAAAATAAAACAAAAGAAAAGAAATTTAAAGAAACAAACAGAGATTTTATAAAAGAAGCCACCGGCGGATTTGGCCGTTCCTACCTCATGTCATGGCGGTGAAAAACCAAGACAAAACAAATAATAATAGTATTTTGAAATGGGTCAATTCATGTGAACTGGACATAAACTTCATTTTATAAAGTCAGACCCGGACTGGCCCGGCTATTTGTTCCACCGACTTTAATTTTCTTAAATTATTTGACAAAATAGAAACCCCAGGCCCAGGCTCCAACTGACTTTTACTTTTTTTTTTTTTTTTTTTTTTTCGACGGGAATGAATTTTTGTATTAATATTCATCAAAGAACGTATACAAGGCTAACGCATAGGCGTCGAGAACATCTGCGTAATGTAGGAAATACAATTCGGTACAGTGGCCTCCAATTGGTACAGTGACTTTTTACTAAACATATAGTAGAAGAAGAAAAAAGGAATTTGGGCCACTAAAAATCATTTGTCTTCTTGCACTTGCACACTGTTGCCCGTGAGTGGATCTGCAGCAGCCGTGCTTACTAATGGGCTAATGGGCCAATCCACCGAAAGAAAGCTTCTAACTAATGTGGTTTTATATAATTGCTTGCGGATGATTGAGTTTGTTTAGGCCCAAATTTATGCAGCTGGACGGTAAACAGTCAAGGTCAACGTCAAAGATAATGTTGAGTAATTGTTGATGTTACCTGCCACCTGCCACGATGACACATTTTCCACGACAGAACGCAGGAATCAAACGAAGCGGGAAGACGGGTGTTTGAGTGAACGAGTCAACACGGCACATTTTAATTTTTTTGTGAATTACATTTGTTAAAAAATATAAATTTTATGATGATAAAATATAAATATTATTTTTTTAATGATTTAAATTTTTATGTAGATTTAAGATTTAAGAATTATATATAATATGATATCAGAGTTTAACTCTAATTTACTTCTTTAATATGAGTTTCGTTTCAGTTTAATTTTTTTATTCTATGTATTAATTAACTCTAACGTATTTTAAAAAAACGTGTTAACGAACGTAAAATTTTGTATTATTTAAATAAAAGTATTTGATATGACTTATAATATTTTAAAAATTCCTTTTTAATAGCTTAAACTTGTAAGTGAATTTGTGAACTTTATTTGGCAATACTATTTTTTTTTTTTTTTGACAGAATTTGGCAATACTATTTAACTATTCTTTTAACTTATAGGACATACGTCGAAAAATTTCATAAAAGTATTTTGATTCAATATTTAGAGCTTCTTCATTTACCATGCGCAGTCCACAATAAAATCACCAATTCAACAAAATGACCATAACGATTAGGAACAACGATGGTTTAGAAAATCATACGGTAAAAATGATATACGTTACTTTAAAAAAGAAACTTTTTTGAAAGATTAGAATTTGCATACTGCAGTACTTTTAACAACTCGACGTTATAATATTTTCAAAAGAAAAAAAACAATTTGACGTTATAAAATTTTAGCCTCGCGAATAATGCAAGTTTCAAAGAAGTTCTCTTAGGAGAGAACTAATTAAATTTTTAATTTTAACTTATATTTAAAATTCAGTTAATTTAATTTACATTTTATGTAAATGAAATTAAAAATTAATTTGGGCCACCAAAAATCCATTTTCTTGCACTGCGACGGCAATGCATCCATGACCTTAAGAAAGGTCGTGTGTCATACACTCCGTCATTTCGTGTGAAGGCTTTTTTCAGCGGGCGGAAGTAGAGCACTCCAGGGCTAACTGATGGGCCAATCTGCTAACAGAAAAAAAAATATTCTATATCATTTTTTTACTATCTTCTTAGTTTTTCTTTAAAAAAAAAAAAAAGTTGATGTTACCTACTACTTGCCGTGCTGACCAATTTTTCATGATAGAACACGAATGAATTTAAGTGTGAAGACTTGGTGTTTGGTTGAGAATGAATTTAAGTTTGAAGACTTGGTGTTCGATTGTGTACGACTGTAAACGAGTTGATATATTCGTTAAAAGTTTGGTGGCTCGGTTCGGTAAACGCTCAACTCAGACTCATTCATTGAACTAAATGAGCGATACACGAGTTTAAAAGTAAAATTCGTTTAATAAACGAGTCGAGTCTGAACAGAAGTAGGTTTGATTCAGTTCAGACTCGTTAACAGTTCATTTAAAGTTAGTTTATAACTCAACAAATATATCATTAATAATTTGTTTAATATGTATTGTTATAAGCTTATTTAATGTATTAATAACATTTAATTGTATCATTTAACTTCTAGTATAAATAGTTATCAATTTAAGGTTATGTCTTTTATTTTATGTACGTATTTAGATAAGACTTATATGTAATTAGACTGCAAGTAAGTTAATACGTTCGTTTAAAATTAGGTAGTTGGTTTGGTGAGAACATGATTTGAGTTTATTCGTTTAACTAAACAAGTAATAAATGAACTTAAATCTAAAGTTCGTTTAAATAAATGGTTTTTATCATTTCATTTTATCTATAATAATAACTTTTTTAATTTTAATTGTTTTATTGGTATTAAAAAATTAAATGATACAATTCGTTAAAAATTCGTAAGTTCGGCTTGATAATAGCAGGCTCGAATCAAGTTCTATTTGTTCGTAAATAATACTGATACCAAACCTCATTTTTAAGGTCGTTTAATAAACGAACCGACACTCAACTTGACAAAGTTTGACTCGACTTAACTTGACTTATTTACAACCTTAGAGACAATCAACTGCCCGAAAACCACACAGCACAT
Source organism: Carallia brachiata (assembly GCA_021464245.1). Lineage (NCBI taxonomy): Eukaryota > Viridiplantae > Streptophyta > Magnoliopsida > Malpighiales > Rhizophoraceae > Carallia > Carallia brachiata. Next base: position 116,391 of record JADCRB010000059.1, on the reverse strand, counting down.
TCTAAACTAGAAACATGGCACACTTTTCATGAAAGACAAGGAAAAATTTACAGAGATATATAATAGTAAGTATAAAATTAGGATATAAAATTTAAATTATTAAATTATAAAAAATATATTAAAAATTTTAAAAATAAATAAATTATTAAATTAACTGCGTATATTTTATGTGTTATAAATTACCTATCACATAGCTGAATCTTAAAAATAATAACTTGCCGGGCTGATCAATTTTCCATGATAGAACACGAATGAATTTAAGTGTGAAGACTTGGTGTTTGATTGAAAATGAATTTAAGCCTGAAGACTTGGTGTTTGATTAAGACAGTGAACCGCCAGAAAATTGAACACTACAGCACATTCTAAACTGGAAACATGTCACACTTTTCATGAAAAACAAGGAAAAATTTATAGAGATATATAATGATAGGTATAAAATTAATATATAAAATTTAAATTATTAGATCGTAAAAAAATATTAAATTTTTTTAAAAAATAAATTATTCAATTAACGTGTGTATTTTATGTGTTGTAGATTACGTACTTACATAACTGAATCTTAAAAATATTAACTTACGTAAATGGACTTTCTGTTGGGATTTTAGATTGTTGGGCGGCAGAAACAATATCCAATTTTAAATGCGCACATTCACGATTTAATAGTATTCTTCTTCTTCTTCTTCTTTTTTAATCCTTCATGATAGGCATATACTCCAACAATTCATCCAATTACATTTGTTAAAAAGTATAAAATTTATGATGATAAAATATAAATATTATTTTCTGTTATTAATTTAAATTTTTACGTAGATTGAAAATTTAAGAGTTAGATCTGATATAATATCAGAGTTTAACTCCAATTTAGTTCTTTAATATGAATTTCGTTTCAGTTTAATTTTCTTATTTTACGTATTAATCGAGTCTAATGCATTTTAAGAGAATATGTTAAAGAACGCAAAGTCTTATATTGATAAAATAAGAATATCTAATATGACTTATAATATTTTAGAAATTCTTTTTTTAATGGCTTAAACTTCTAAGTGAATTTGTAGATTTTATTTGGCAATATTAATTAACCATTCTGTTAACTTATAGGACATACCGTCGAAAAATTTTCTAAAAATATTTTGATTCAATATTTAAAGCTTCTTCGTTCACCATATGCAGTCCACAATAAAATCACCAATTCAACAAAATGGCCATAACGATTAGGAACAACGATGATTTAGAAAATCATACGGTAAAAATGATATACGTTACTTTAAAAAAGAAACTTTTTTGAAAGATTAGAATTTGCATACTGCAGCACTTTTGACAATTTGACGTTATAAAATTTTACCCTCCCGAATAATGCAAGTTTCAAAGAAGTTCTCTTAGGAGAGAACTAATTAAATTTTTAATTTTAACTTATATTTAAAATTCAGTTAATTTAATTTATATTTTATATAAATGAAATTAAAAATTAATTTGGGCCACCAAAAATCCATTTTCTTGCACTGCAACGGCAATGCATCCATGACCTTAGGAAAGGTCGTGTGTTCGAAGAACAGTAGACACTCTGTTTTTTTTTTTTTGAATGATACACTCTGTTACCTTTTTTTTTTTTTTGGTAAATAAAGGAGGCGTCAAGGCTAATTACAGAAGCAAGCAGAGTTACCAACCCATCTCAAGGTATCAATGCACCTCAATTTTATCTTGGTCTAATAATGGAAAGACTTTTAGTAGGAGTTGATTAAACATATAGATGCTATGGTCAAGAGTACATGCAATGTTACTTATTTCTTGTGCAGGCTTTTTTCAGTGTGCGGAAGTAGAGCACCCCCGGGCTAACTGATGGGCCAATCTGCTAACAGAGAAAAAATTCTATATCATTTTTTTTTTTATATCTTCTTAGTTTTCCTTAAAAAAAAAAAAAAATTGATGTTGCCTACTACTTGCCGTGCTGACCAATTTTCCATGATAAAACACAAATGTATTAAGTGTGAAGACTTGGTGTTCGATTGAGAATGAATTTAAGCCTGAAAACATGGTGTTTGATTGAGACAGTTAACTGTTAGAATGACACATTATTCATGAAAAACAAGGAAAAAAATTAGGATATAAATAATAATAAGTATAAAATTAATATATGAAATTTAAATTATTAAATTATAAAAAATATATTAAATTAAAAAAATAAATAAATTATTATATTAATTGTGTATATTTTATGTATTGTAGATTATGTACTTACTTACGTGGCTGAATCTTAAAAATAATAACTAATGTAAATGGACCTTCTGTTGGGATTTTAGACAGTTGGGCGGCAGAAACAATATCCAATTTTAAACGCGTACATTCACGATTTAATAGTATTCTTTTTTTTTTTTTTTATCCTTCATGATAGATTGATAGGCAAATACTCTAACAATTCATCCAAGAATTCTCCCTTTTCACAAATTATTCCCATTGAAATTATTTTTTGTTTCTTTCATTTTTTTTAAGAAAAAAGAAAGGTTACGCTCCCAAGTTCTTTTGAATCATACTTTTGATTTTTTCAAGTAAAATGGTAATGGAAATAGTGGATTATATCATAAAAACATAAAGTAAAAATCTAAAAATTATATTTGAGATCATAAAAATGTTATCGTATTAACATAAATTTGCTCTAAACTTGTAATACATCTCAAAAATCATAAATCATAATCACTGTTAAAGAATTTTCAAATTCAACCACAAAATAAAGTACGCACATGAATTAACAATTAAATCTGAACAAATTTCATCAATTTCTCTAAATCTTGTAATAATATAATCAAAAAAAATATTTGCTCAAAGAGAGCTTTATTTGATTCCATAAATTGCTGATGTCTACAGTGAGAGTTGCCATTTTTTATTATGAAAGGAAAATAATTATACAACCTTGAGATTGACCATAACCTACCCAATACCAAATTCCTTGCATGTCTCTCTCTCACGAGCTACAACTATAACAAAATATCTGACATATAGGACACACCACCCAGACGAAGAACAACAGTAGACAGCACCCAAAAAAGAGATGGTCCAGGGCTCTGGAAGGCGAACTCTGTTCCACAATCACAAAAATATGGCCCAAGAGAGAAAAAAATTCGATTGAAAGAAAATTTAAATACTTTTGTCGTAATAAAGATGGCTATCATTGTAAGAAAGGGAACTAATGAGAAGAAATTGAACCGTAAATCTCTTAGTAAAAAATCTCAACTGTTATCCAATTTGACTAAGATAGATCCTCTCTCTCTCTCTCTCTCTCTCTCTATATATATATATATATAACTAGTTTATAAATCCCGCGCAATGCACTAATTATTTTATTTATATCATAATAAGATAATTTTAATATAAAAATAATAATCTATATAATATAATATAATATAATAATGATATTAAGTAATATTATGATATTAAATGAAGAAGAAGAGTTGGACTAATTAACCACTCTTTGGCCATGCGAATAATGTGAGTTTCAAAGAAATTGATTATGCATACTGTAGTAGCACTTCTCCTACAGGGGAAAACTAAAAACTGGAAATTTGTCGTTGATATTTATTTGTGTTCTTGTTGCTTTTTCCACAAACATGGGACCCTTCCGTGAAAAATACGTAAATGCACCTCCGTCTCCGTCTATATATAGAAGAAGGCCTAAACTGCTCAATGCAACAAACATTAGTAAGTAGTAAGAGAGGTGCTGGTAACATACAATACAAATGAGGGTAGTAGCTATGAATATGAATATAAATATGAGGTCATGGATGTTAGTGATGATATTGGTAATTTTGTTATTGGAGGAATGGGGAAGTCAGTGTCATGGTTGCTGGGAAGACGAGAGATTTGCTCTTTTAGAAATCAAGTCTTCCTTCAATCGCGCACATCAATACTCCCACTACCTGCCTCGTTGGGGGATAGATAATGATTGCTGTAATTGGAATAGAGTCCAGTGCAATAAAACAACGAAGCGGGTCATTAAACTTTATCTAGGGTATATAATGGATCCGAATTCTAGAGGGTGGTATTTAAATACTTCTTTATTTCTTCCTTTTAAAGATCTGAATTTTCTTGGCTTACGAGAGAACCAAATATTTGGTTGTATTGAGAATGAAGGTCCTCTTTCTACAATTCTTACTATATTCATTTCTTAATCACAATATAAGATGAATTTTTTTTATTATTACTATTTTTTTAAAACAAAAAAAAAAGAAACTAATAAATAGAATGATATACTATATATATATATATATATATATTATTTATTGTGATATAATATTATATATTCCTCTTGTACAGGTTTCGAGAAGTTATCAAATCTTGCCAATTTGGAGATACTCTATTTAGACAACAATAAGTTCAACAACAGTATCATGTCAGCTCTACGTGACTTTTTATCTTTGAAAATATTGCAGTTATCACGAAACAAACTCAATGGAACTATCGATATCCAAGGTGAGTCTCTGGTAACTTAGCCTTTTTTCAAAAACTTTTACTTTTATCAACATATATAACCGGCAAATTAAATAGAGCAAACTGAGCACTCCATTTCATGTATTTGGATCCCTTTACTAACAAATCAACATAAGAAACTGTACAAGGTTTTTCATTTTGGCCGTAGTTTTTTTTTTCCTACATTTATATGTTAACAATAACAATTTATAGAGGATTTCTAATTTAACTTACATTTTTTTAGTAAATATAGTTTATTCATAATCTTATACTGCACAATAAATAAAGTTTACTTGAAATAAAAAAATAAAAAAATAAAATATGTGGTGTTAGAATATGAGTAAATTTTACTTATCTAAAAAAAATAAAATTAACAAATATTACAATTATAATGTTTAAATATTTATTAGTCAATAAGGCCAATAATAAATAACTTTGTCCGCAGTTGGATATACAGAGTCAACCAAACAGACTAAATGCCGACATGAAATTGAAAAATAACTCAAACTTTAATAGAGATTAATGAGAAAGTTTATTTACACTAATCTATCAAATTGAGTGTGATTTTTCTGCTGCCTTATTGTCTGTCTTGAGGAGCAAAGATAATCAAACCTTGAGTCCGAAAGTTTTTGGGAAACTAAGAAAAATTTGTGGAGAACCAATTAAAGAATCAATAAGAAAAAGAAGGAGTTGAAAGAAATAAAGAAAGGAAACCACAAGCCAAGCATGACCACTGAGATGGGGAGAGGCCGAAAGAATGACTTTGAATTGTTGATTGCTTCCATTTTTGTACCCTTTCCCAAATTAAAAGAACCCTAAATGAAAGAAGAATTTGAACTGAAACTTTCAACTTGCAAGGGAGAAAACTCTTGCAAGAGGATGGCAAGGAGCTCCCCCAACTCTATCCTTAGTTTTAATTAACAGTTTGTAGTGATTGATGAGTCCGTACAAGATTTATTAAAAAATTATTGATGATATTATTTATTTATTTATTTATTTTGGTTATATAGAAGACCAAAATGATAGAAAGGGGAAACATAGTCATAAAATCAAAATGTTTTAGTAAAAGAGTCACATCTGATTTAAAGATTTGTAATATTATTTTACCTTAGTCTTCTTAAAAATAATTTTTAACATTTAACAAGTGATTTAGTGGACTGATAAAAAGGAAATATGTCTCTCTTTTCACATGGTGCATAATTGTATGTGGTCAGATTTAAATTATCTAGCGAGCTTAGAGGAATTATGTTTACACAGCAATGAAATTGAAGGCTTCAAATCCTTTCGAGGTACGAGCACTTGTCACTTTATTCAATTGTCGTGCATGCTAAGAAGCGCGCGGTTCTCATATGCCAACAGCCAATGAATTAATTTTACTGCCTTAGATTCAGAACAAATCTATTCGCTGTTGATCAATACAAGGATGAGAAATGCAAGGAATTATACTCTTTACATAAAGCACAAAGCTTTTCCTGCCACTATTTTATTCCGCTAGGATATTGTACACTGAAAATTACTATCTAGTTCCACCAAAGAAAAAAAAAAAACCTGCTACGCGTCTGATCTCATCGGCTCATCTTCTCGCCCATTAATACTTTTCATTGTCGGCCGTACTGAAAAGCAAATATTTTCAGCTGTGGAAGTCATTTTTCAGGTGATGATGAAGAAGTGTTGAGGTTAAGCAAGTTGGAATACCTGAATCTATTTAATAATAGCTTGGACAACAGCATTTTGTCATTTCTTAAAGGCCTTTCATCGCTTAAGCTGTTATATCTCGATTACAACCAATTAAAGGGATCGATAAATATAACAGGTCACATATCTATTCTTCTATTTTCTTGTTCTTTTTTAAGAAATTAAGGAATATTATACATGTATAATTCATTTGCAGATATTAAATGTTAAGTTTTATTATTATTCTTTGGTTTCAATTGTTGTTCTCAGATTTAAATGCTCTAAGTCAATTGGAGTTATTGGGTCTAAGCAGAAATGAGATCACTAGATTTGTGGCTGCAGGAGGTATAAATCCAATTTTTTTTTGTTTTTTTCCACTCCTATCTTGATCCATTGCCACAGGACCACTACTAGGCCGTCCCCAGCCCAAGTTTCTTGGATCAATTTTTTGTTTTTTCAACCCAAGTTGTAGAACCTATAGTATAGATTCTATAGTACATCTTTTAAACAAATGTAAAGAATTAATAAAAAAAAAAAGAAAAAATTTAGTTTGAATTTCACTTTTAATATCCACTAATAAGTATTTTTCAATCATATCTTCTCAGATTAATTTTAAATTTTAAAATCATTATTCTTGGCATCATTCTTAAAATTCTTAGAATGCAAGGTCAATAAAGTACTTTTAATCATACCAAACAAAATATAATCTTTCAAAATTCTATACCTCATTCACGTATAATGTTTTCAAAGCCTAAAATATACTAGACAATGCTATAATATTCTTCATTTTCCCTCATCATATAAAAATGTAGGATCTCACATTCCATATTTATCCTCTGATCATTTTAGTGATAATGTTGTCTCTTTGGTTTATATTTTGGCAAACCATGGAATTTTCAAGGCCTAATCCTTTCAACCTAGAAAAGCTAAATGGTTCTTTCCAAGGTTTGATTATGGGTGGTCGGAATATATAAAAGGTTAGGAAATTGGCGTATGATTCAAATTACAATGCACAAATTTAATTGAAAATTTATTTAATACAGTCTCGCTAACTAAGTTAAAATATCACATAAACGATTAGAGTAAAAAAAAAAAATATATCTTTTGCTCATGAAATTAGGAGTCAGTCACTTATATTTTATATATTTCTTTTTCTTATCTAAAAAAGGGACCAAATTCTATTTCTTTTGACATTCACAGAAAATAAGAGTTGGAACAACATAAGATGGCTTATGCTTGCAGAAATCAGTACAAATGCAAGCTACGTGCTGGAGCTACAATCACTTCTTGGATCATTGCAGGGATCATTCCCTAACCTTAACACCCTTGACTTACGATTCAACGACCTGCGCGGAATATCATTTGGTCAAGGTAGCTGCTGTGACCTTCTGGAAATCTGACATTTAAAAACGTCTAATTCTTGCTTCGTGATTGTGCTTCATTTCATATAGTTAATTATTATTTTTCTAAATTTTCAATTGCTTCTTCAATAGGGTTCCACCATCTGAATAATCTGGAATTGCTCTTATTGGATGGTTCTTCTGTGGATGAAAGCTTCCTCCAAAGCCTTGGGGCACTGGTTTCTCTTAAATCTTTGTCCATGTCAGGATTGAATGGTTCCCTAGTCGTTCAAGGTAAATTCCAATACTTGTTTTTTTGTTTTTTTGTTTTTTTAAATTTGCTGGCATCACACTTTGCTTTTGTTGGACCGCACATTGCGGACATCAATCAAGCACTAAAGCCACAGAGCAATGATATTTATAAGATATTCCGAAAGTCATATCTCATCAACCTTATACAGAACAGTGAATTTCAAATGGCTCATTTTGTTTTCGTAGACAAACAAGAAAAGGTAAATTTAGCTTCATGGTCCTTTACGATTTACATATTCTTCAACAATTGCTTTCTTTCTTGTGTATCTATAAATTTAGGTTTGACAATTTTGTAAATTTTATCAAATTGGATCTCGCATTTTAAAAATGTAGTTTGTCAACTTGGATCATGTTAAATCAATCGATAGTCATTATTACTATTCTTGCGTTATACTAACATGTAGGTAATGTGACAATTCGGATAGGCGTACAAACATTTTTCTTGTATTTTTAGATTTTGAATTTTTAAAATTTTTCTGATTGAGTAACGAGCTCTCAAATTTTTTGAGTACCAACTCAAAAGGATTTTAAAATCAATTTTATCTTTATAAAATATAGTAAATTGATCAGATAAAAAAAAAACATAATCTCAGCTACAAAATTTTTATAATTTTTTTTGGTTTATCCTGTTTCGAACTTTAAATTATCTACTAATTCACTGAAATAATTTTCAATAAAGTATTGAAAGGAAATTTTGCAATGTATTTTACCCTTATAGCTATATCTTAAATTTGGATACCTTTTTATTTATTATGTAAATTTAAAGATTAAAAAAAAAAAATTTTGAAAATGTTTCAAGAGATTATAACCCAATTTGACAACAAAAACATGTGTCTACCCAAATTGCTAGGACGCTTACCATGTGAGCATTGACAAAAGAATAGTAATGTTTGGACTCTCTATTAACTCAGATTGATTGAACTTCAATAGTTGGTGATCTGGATTGACCAAAGTTAGAATATTGTGATTCAAATTAACAAAATTAGTAAAAAAAAATGGCATTTTGAATTCTTATTAGTCACAAAATTGTCAACCAAGTGGTCACACGCCCCACTCTCCAATTCCTTCTTAACTGTCTAATTTTTTTATTACCAATTTCAGGTTTATGCCAACTAAACCAACTTCAAGAACTAGACATCAGCAGAAATAATCTCAGCGGTACCATGCCCTCATGCATGGCGAATTTGACATTTCTTCAGTATTTTGATCTTTCACTCAATCACTTTCAGATTCCAATGACACTCAGCCCCTTCTACAACCATACGAAACTGAATAGCTTGTATGCTGACGGAAATAATATATTTTCCGATACAGAGCAACATAATTTCGCTCCAAAATTCCAATTGTACAGACTCTCATTGTCTGGTTACGGAATTGGTGGAAAGTTTCCCAAATTCCTTTATTATCAGCATAAACTGGAAGATGTTGATCTCTCGCACATCCAAATGAGCGAAGGATTTCCATATTGGTTGTTAGAGAACAACACGAACTTGGATATACTTCGCTTGGTTAACAATTCTCTTTCAGGACAACTCCAGTTGCCGAGCCATTCTCCGATGAGATTGGTACACTTGGACATTTCTCAGAATAGCTTACGCGGCCATGTTCCAGCACAAATTGGAGCACATTTTCCAAACTTACAACTTTTAAACATGTCGGGAAACAGTTTCGATGGAAGCATTCCTCTTTCTCTTGGTAATATGAGCTCAATTAAATACTTAGACTTGTCCAATAATCGATTATCAGGAGCGGTACCTTGGCAGTTTGCCACTTCTTGTTTAATGTTACAAATGCTTGTCCTCTCGAACAATAGTTTGCAGGGCCAAATCTTCCCTACAAATTGGCAGTTGCAAGACTTGGTTTCATTGCAGATGGATGACAATCTCTTTACTGGAACCATCCCAGACAGTTTATATAATAGTTCCTTATTGAGAATCTTGAAGCTTGGTCAGAATAATTTGCACGGGACGCTTCCCCTATGGATAGGAAATATGTCTGCACTTCAAGTTTTGGATCTTTCAGAAAATAATATCTCTGGAAGCCTACTGCCAAACTTCCCTTCGAGCATAGTACAAGTTTATTTGTCGAAGAATAGATTGCAAGGGTCATTAGAAAATGTATTTTATAAGAGCTCTAATTTGGTGGCATTGGATCTTGGACATAATAATTTTACTGGCAGCCTTCCAAAATGGGTTGAAACATTGTCTAACCTGAGGTATCTGCTGCTGGGCAATAATAACTTTGAAGGTGAAATTCCAATTCAGTTATGCAATTTGGGTAAATTACGCTTGATAGATTTTTCGCACAACTACTTATCAGGTCATATTCCCGTTTGCCTAAGATTTGGAAGCACTTGGGATACAATGGATAGCCCTCAAAGCATTAGGATAACTTATGGAACACGTATCGTTGGAGGGTTTAATGCAAGTTTTGGCTCTATTGCTAATTCTCCTTTTGAACTGCATGTGCAGTTTACTGCAAAGAGTATTTCTTATTCTTATAAAGGAAGACCTCTCTTATACATTACTGGAATCGATTTTTCTCACAACAATTTGAAAGGAAAGATTCCACTAGAACTTGGAAGCCTTAGCACTATTAAGGTGCTAAACCTATCTTATAATAACCTGATAGGATCAATCCCATCGACTCTTTCAAACTTGATGGAAGTTGAGAGTTTGGATCTTTCATACAACAACTTGGATGGAAAAATTCCTCCTCAGTTTACTCAACTCCAACAACTAGCTGTTTTCACTGTAGCACACAATAACTTATTTGGAAAGATCCCAGACATGGTTGCACAATTTGCAACTTTTGACAACAGTAGCTATGAGGGCAATCCTTTCCTGTGTGGACCACCACTGACAAAAACTTGCAATGGACATCCATCACCTCCATTATCGCCCAAGAATTCAGGTGAGCATGAAGAAGAGACTGGATTGATAAACATGGATGCATTTTATGCAAGCTTTCTAGCATCTTATGGCGTGGTGCTGCTGGGAATGGCCGTAGTTCTATACATAAACTCACATTGGCGACGAGCATGGTTTCACTTTGTGGAGTTATGTATCAACAAATGTTATTATTTTATTGTGGACAATCTTCCTATGCTGTCCAATTACAGAGGTTTACAGCCTTGTGTCTAGTCTAGATAAATTTGAGGAAAATAAAGAGAATAGCAAATTAGCAATCTAACTCGTGATTTGGCAGACAGTGAAATGAATTCAGATGGAGGTCATCACTTCATTTCGAAATCTGCAATCAAACATAATGACTTTTAGAACACTGGAGACTCATTTAAATAATGTGGAAAGAAAGGGCAATATTAGTCCTCAAATGTTAATTAAGAGGATGAATAGTTGCCGGAATAAAATATTTTTTTCACAGGAGAAGAATAGAACGGTTCAGAAGGTCTCTTCTGATGACACTCTTGCCCATAGACACCCGACATAAATAAATTTAACAGATGGATATCCTATAGGGCTATAATCAATCCAGTAATGACTTAATTATCCAATTACATGGACAAGAAGAAGCATAGGGAACGGAACGAACGAAGAAAGTACCAAAAAAGTAAAAAAAAAGTCTAAAAAATTATCGGTATTGAAGAAAAACCAATAGCTATGGTTGAAACCAAAATGAAAGATTTATTCTTTAGTTCAACTAAAGAGTCTGACACTCCAATTTTAGTTTCAGGAAATAAAGAACTGAAACCTCCTTTTCAGTTTTAAAAACTTAAAAAACTTAACAGAAAATAATTATTTTGACTAATAAGATCTGTTTTGGCTAGCTTGATTAAAGAAGAAGAAGAAGAGAAAGAAGGAAAAATACAAAGAGAAGCAATGCATTGCAGAAGAATAAAAGGCCACTCACAGTCTATAATTGTTGATCACCAGCGATGCTGCCATGAAAAAGCAAGAACATGAAGCACCAAAGACCAACAAAAGAATCTTTCTTGGACACCCAACGAATCTTCTTGGGGTTTTATTTCAAGAAAATAAAAGAAAAGGTAGACAGAGAAGAGAAGTTAGAAGGCCCTCACAATGTGAATGTGTGATTGTTGATGGATATGGAGCGATGGATCGGGAAGCCAGGCTTCCTCGGGCAAATCAAAATCTTGTTTATTCGTGGAAACAACAACCATGGGGACGGCTAGTAGAGGAGAAACTTGGGAGGGCGGGACTGCACACATCCTGCACTGGCAAGGGAAGAGAGGACTGAGGAGATGTCTTTGAGATGGAGACGCCATTGACATACCAAAAAAATAATGATAATAAAATAAAAAAGACCATCTTTAATTGAAGATTAAAAAAAAGGAGAGAGAAAAAAAATGGAAATCCTACAGAAGCAGAAGCCTCAATCAATGTTCCACTCTATTTATAATGCGTTTTTTATGGTAAGCGTTGTCTTAATCTCCTCTTCTCTCTTCTGACTTGAATTTGAAAAAGCAATGTAGCCGTTGGACTGATTCTTGGATGTTACTCCTAAACAGGACAAGAAAGGAGAGACAATTTTACCAGAATACCTTCCCTAACCTCACTACCCGGCGGCAAGCCTCACAATTTGGAGTTGGCTATTCTCATCATTCTACCAAAAGAACGCTTTCTAATTTATAAAAAAAAAAAAAAAAACAAAAACGAAAAAGGGGGAATATTGTAATTCTTCTGAAGTGGGGGGTCACCCTCATACGTTAGGAAATTATTTGTGGATTTTGAATCAAAACAAAACCCTACTGAGGAGATTTGATCTCTAGTCTTTGTTTGTTCTCAAACAAGAAAAGAAAATTAACAAAAAAAAAAGAAGAAGGAAGAATTCGCAATTAGCAATGAACATATAAAATAAATAATGTGAAGACATTAAAGAAGAAGCAGAGAAAGAAGAAGAAGAAGAGGAAGAACCTGGATTATAACATAGTTTGAAATTAAAGAAGAAGACGAGGATGAATAAAAATTAAAGAACAAGAAGAGGAACACTAGTAGCTCGCAATCTGCCGATTTTGATGATTCGAGATGAATTGGTAAGCCAGACTTTCTTGGAGTGCACTTGCGCGCTCTCGGAAGGTTTCCGCGGCTACAAACCGAAAGCCCAAGAAAACACAATAAAAAATAATAATAATAAATAAAAAAACAAAAAAGCGGTGGTGAGAATATGGTTATTGCAAAAGGAAATGAGAAAGACATAAAGGAGGGACTGGAAAGAAAGGAAAAAGAAGACTCTGCGCCCCTGACGACGGTGAGCAGAAGCACTCTATAGAAGGAAGCTACCGTCGATTTGCCCGTTGCTACTTTATGGCGGTGGAGAAACAAAGAACCAAACAAATGGTCTTTAGAAATGGGTCGGTGTTTGGGCTGGACCTCCTTTTATAATATCGGGCCCCACACGGCCCTTTCCTCCATTGCCCTTAATTTTTCTTACATATATTTTTTTAAATAAAATAACTCCCTCAGGCCCAGGCCCCAATCGATTTTATTCTTCTGTGCCGTCGGAGTAAAAAAATACTCCGTTATTTTTTTTGGAGCCTTTTCTTATTAAGTGGACCCTGAGCACCCGTGCTAACTAATGGGCCAATCGAGCAAGGAAATCTTCTAACTAAATATGGTTTTTTTTATAACCACCGAAGGATACGACCAAAAAAACATAATTAGCAAAGGATCCAGCTTGTCTGAAATAATAAAAGGTATGTACTTTTATGAAGTATCGGAGATTGAACTTCAATTTTCTCGTTAACTTGTCTTCCATCCAATAACATGCTACCATATCTAATACGAATCAAAAAATATATATATAATTACTATTTATATGGATCACCTGACTAAAAAAATTTAGAATTTTGTGAAAAATTACAAATTACAATTCTACCAAGTCAAACAGTAAAATTAAATTTATAGCCCAATACCTAACACAAAAAATTATATAATTATCTTATTATTTTATATTTTATTTAAATATAAAATCTTAATACTTTTTAAACAAACTATATAATTCCTTATAGATATCTGAGCTGGGCGTTGGGACCCAAACAAAGTCGAGGTCCAGTCATGATGAAACTAAATGTTAATTACGTAAGCTACTAGCTGCCGTGTGCAGACCAATTTTCATGAGAGGACACCAAACGAAAGAGGAAGAATTGACCTTTTGACCGCGACGGTCAATTAACCCTTACTGGTAAAACTGATAGACAAGCAAGTTTCTAATTTTTATGACTTTTTGTGACAGCTCAAAGAAAATAGTCTGCTTTAACTCTCCTCTTTTATATAAATTTAACTCCCTTCTAACACAAATAATAATAATAATAATAATAAATAAATAAATATTTTTGTGCCGAATGACCAGCAACAACAATAAGGAAAATCAGGGGGTAAAAATGATTTACGTTGCTTTAGAAAAGAATATTTTTGTAATACTGAAAGCAAAAGATCATATTAGAAATTTGCAGTCAATCGGCAGCACTTCGCCCGCATTTACTAACCAATTTCTCGTCTATAAAATGTTCGCCTTGCACTAATTCAATTAATAATGTAAATTTCAGAGAAGTTGAGATAAATTTTTCTTATGCATAATTAAATATTAATGTTTGTGCCTATGTGGATTTTTTTAAATTCATTGTAGAAGTAATAATCTTTTTTTTTTATATTGACAAGACTATATAATTATATTTAAATAACAACAAACAACAATACAATTTCATTCAACAGTATATTTTTTTTTATAAATTTAATTATTTAACGGTCAGTATTACTATATTACCTTATCAGGACATTAGATGAAAGCAAATTAATAGGAGAGGCACTAAACTTTCCGTTTTCAGAAATGTAATCTTTTGTCAGGAGAATTGATGAGAGCGCAAAAGTAAAACCACACAGGCATTTAAAATCTAGAGTTGTCAAGCTCAAAACTAAAGTTTACGCCAAGTCAACAAAATTGACCAATGAAATGGTATATTCAATTCCACTTTGCTTGAACATAGGGATTAATAAGTTTAAGTTTGAACTTAACGTTTTTTAGATGCTTATAACAATACAATTTCATTCAACAGCATATTTTTTTTTATAAATTTAATTATTTAACGGTCAGTATTACTATATTGCCTTATCAGGACATTAGATGAAAGCAAATTAGTAGGAGAGGCACTAAACTTTCCGTTTTCAGAAATGTAATCTTTTGTCAGGAGAATTGATGAGAGCGCAAAAGTAAAACTACACAGGCATTTAAAATCTAGAGTTGTCAAGCTCAAAACTAAAGTTTACGCCAAGTCAACAAAATTGACCAATGAAATGGTATATTCAATTCCACTTTGCTTGAACATCGGGATTAATAAGTTTAAGTTTGAAACTTAACGTTTTTTAGATGCTTATGACAATACAATTTCATTCAACAGCATATTTTTTTTTATAAATTTAATTATTTAACGGTCAGTATTACTGTATTGCCTTATCAGGACATTAGATGAAAGTAAATTAGTAGGAGAGGCACTAAACTTTCCGTTTTCAGAAATGTAATCTTTTGTCAGGAGAATTGATGAGAGCGCAAAAGTAAAACTACACAGGCATTTAAAATCTAGAGTTGTCAAGCTCAAAACTAAAGTTTATGCCAAGTCAACAAAATTGACCAATGAAATGGTATATTCAATTCCACTTTGCTTGAACATCTGGATTAATAAGTTTAAACTTGAAACTAAACGTTTTTTAGATGCTTATATGTGAAGCGCTATGATTTGTCAAATCATCAAACTTTTACAAAGTTGCTTCACATTATCATCCATGTTACTTATTGTAGCATGTCAAATTCATTGATTTTAGATGAGCAGAAAATAATGCACAATATCAGTTTACAAACTTCCAGATAGATTTGAAGTAGATTCTAGACAAGTTCCCCAAAACATGAATTTTCATGTAGGTCTTAAGTCATATAAACTACACAATGAACATTTAGGATAATAGGAATGGATATGGTTTCCACTATTGCTCTCAGATTCCTAGGACTCTTTACAACTTTTCCTATCAGTTAGATAACCAACAAATATGTGAGCATCTCAAAATTTGATGACAATGTCATCTCTGATCCTCATTACACATTTTCTGCACAGTTCTCTCTAACCGAAGATACTCAACTCTATCATCAATTATGAGTCAGCCAATTAAATACCCTCTCTACATTATTCACTGTTCAAAGCACTAACATTATGACAAAATAAAAGACAAAACTAGGAAAAAAAATAGTAACTGGACAGCTGCTAAGATGCCATGGTCAAGCCAAATCAGTGATGAAAGTATAAGCTATTCGCCCCCCAATCTTATCAAGATTTTCAACGTAGTGGACCAGTAATCATACACAAGGAATTCCAGAAGGCAATGCAGACACAAAGCAATGAATATAAAGTTTGGAATACCTGTCAACTTACTAAGCCCATCATCCCCAAGCTTGCAAGAATCCAAGTTAAGCTCTCCAAATTTATTAAGCCTAGAAATGATAGTAACATGTAAAGGGTGACAATGGGGAACAAGAAAAATAGAAGAAAAAGAAAGGAGGAAGAGGAAGGAATGGCAAAAAAATTTAAGAAAATCTATCCTTGCCCCTGGATTCATCGTGCAAAATGATAGCACTTATCTGGTGCTGGGAGTAGACACTGGGATAGGAAATTATTCATGGTCATCTAATACTTTCTGGATTTGGCTGCAAAATCAGTCACTAACAAAGCTTTAGATGATTTTTTAGGCAACCAAGACTGAAACCTCCAATTTTGAGGGAGTTACAGATGTATGGCTTATGCTACGCTTGAAGATCAGCAACTACTCGGGCAAACTAGGGACTAAAAACCTCAAAATCCAAAACTTGGCAAAGTTGAGACTGCTTCAACTACTTATCCATCACTACATCATACAACAAACCCATTGACAACATAAAAATAGCAACACAATTAGTAACATTCAAAAGAGAATACGTGATGGACAAGCTTAGGGAGGTTTTCACCATATAGAGAATCATCACTACCACCACTTTTCAAAAGAAAGTAGAACTGCACATCCTTTTTGTATCTCATGTGGGTTAAAAGAAAATGTGAGACAGCTACTAGTCTTCAGTAGAGTCTACTTAATCAATGGCAACTGAACTGTGTGTGTGTTCTGAGAGAGAGAGAGAGATAGAGAGAAGAAGAGAGAGAGAGAGAGTGAGGGACCTCTTAAATGCACCAAACATGCATCATTTATGTTGTTGAAAGCCAAGCACTGCAACTTGAAGTTTCCCAGAATTTGTGTCCTTGTAGTCTACAATTACAGAAAATATTTTGTCCTGGGAGCTCGACTGAAGAGTAACACATAAATATTTTGTAAGCAAACCAGGGACTCATATGACTACAATTACAGAAACTCTTCTACTTGGGCATTGTTTGAAACTGTCAAATAAATGTTATCCAACAGAATATTAAAGGCATTAAAGCCCATAATCTAGAAATGCAGTCTACTCCATTTTTAGACTGATGATGCTGTATGGACTCCTTAAAATATTATAGTTTAGTAGAAAACACACGACAATCCACGTGCAAAAGAGTAGCAAAATGTAAGTCAAAGGAAATTTCAGTCCATTATTCAAGCATTCGTCAGATTATTCATTGCTTATTATCAGCAGAAGCTCCCCAAACTGTAATACCCGTCCAGTTCTTAATAGAACAAAGGTCCGAAACAAAAGCTAATAACAGTCTACATTCACTCTACTGCTCATTTATAAAATTTTTTATTAAAAGATCAAGGCTAGAAACAAAGGAAACTACAATACCAATAAAAAGTTTAATTGCAAAAAGCTTATTCCCCAAGAAAACAGAATAAAATTAAATACCAAGGAAAAGGGGAGAAATTCAGAATATTTTTCACAAAAACAACATATTTGACAATTAAAGTTAAAGTGATAAGCAAAAGAAACTAAAAGAACAAGAAAAGATTCAATCTTTTGGACCCACAAATAGAAGGGGATAAAAAAACACATCCGAACTAATCACAATAATGGCAACAAAATCCATAAATTGTTTCACAAAGAAAAGAGAACCAGGAATTCAGTTTTCTGGAGAAAAAAAAAACTAAAAACAAGAGAAACTCAAAAATCAAGAAAAAAATTCATGAATGAAACGTGAAACGCTTACTAAAACAACATATTCTCCAAGAAAGCAACAAACCCAGTAAACTAATAAAACAAAGTCCCATTTGGTCTTCAATTATCCCCCAACCAAAAGAAAAAATCTTTGCTAAAACATTGTCGAAATATTAAAATTAGAACAGAATTTTTAAAAAAAAAACAAGAACTGAATTACAAAGAATTTAAAAAAAAAACGCAAACGAAGGGTTTTCAAGAAATCAGTACACAATACACTGTGTCAGAAGATCAAAACAAAGTGGCAAGAAAAGAAAAAAACCCAGAAAGGTTGATGCAGTTGGAACTGAAAGACCAGTAAATTGATATCTTTTTTGGTTGGACCATCTAGGTTCTCGGCGACAAAAGAAAGACAAAAAAGAGTAAAATCATGCCTAGCAACCCATAAGTGATCACATTCATAGCCAATGAAGAAAATGTGACCGTTGAAAAGGTAAGAAAGACCAAACAGAAAGCGTCTTTTGAATGTGATCAGGTGACAGAGAATAGGAATCCATTGGCAAAGAAACTCTATGAACTGAGAGAGAGGACTGGGGTTATACAGAGGTTGAGCACATTGGGGTTTCGGAAATCGAGAGGGAAATCCTCATAACGACATGAATTCTTTGTAAGAGAGGGAAAGAGAGGCTGTGGGCCTCCTTAGTCCTCTCCTACAAGCTTTTTATATTACAAAAAAAGTTATTTTATACACAACAACAAAACCAGTCGCCGCTATCGTTTGGTATATAAACAAAGATTCAGAAGTGAGAAAAGATTTGGGACTGATGGCCTTCTGGGAGAAAATTTTCAAATCTTTATTTTACTAATTAATGTGTGAATTAAATAATTTTTATTGTTTTTAATGTGTTCCCAGTTTGCCAAACCAAACTTAACCCTATTTGAAGTGCTGTAAAGGTTATCATAAAAAATAGTTACATATCAATTAATAAACGCTTTAATATCAATATTACAAATAAACATTATAATATGTATGATAACTTTAATCAAGAAATCTGTAAATCTTGATGAATATTGAAACTGTAATATTAAAGAAAAAGGAAGAAATAATAATGGTGTTTTTGCAGAAACTCTAACTCTAGCAGAGCTTAAGAGACGGATAAAGTATTTTTTAGGAAGGAACGGGAAGAAGATTGATTTTGAAATTCAAAGAAGCAAACAGAGATTTTATAGAAACAAATTACTAGTGGATTTGGTTGTTACTATTTCATGGCGGTGGAAAATCAGAACGAAACAAATAATGTAGTTAATTCAAGTGGGCTGGACATGGACTTCATTTTATAAAGTTAAGTCCGGCCTCGTCGGGCTATTTTGGTGGACCGACTTTAATTTTCTTGACAAAGATGACAGTTTTATCCATACTCGTTAGAGATTACTCGTACTTACCTTGACGGGTATGGGGTAAATGACGTTTGATCAAGAAATGGGATGAGAATGCTCGTTACCAGAAATTTTTTAATGGGGACAGAGACGTGGATGAGGTTCACTGTTTTTGCCCCCGTACCTGTTCTTGTACCTATCCTTATTCCCCACCCGTTTTCAAATTTACTGTTTTACCACTCATATTATAATTATATATTTATTTTTAAAGGGTAATTTTGACAATTCATATCAACCTATCCTAACATTCTACCCTAACCACTAATTTCTCTCAATTTGCAGCCCAATAACAGCAGTCACCCTTCAACCAAATTGTTCAACGAAGAAGTAGGGCTTGTTTGTACATAAAAAAGCGTAGCAAAGAGAAGAAAAATATTTATAGATATCGCTACTGCCGCTGAATGACAATAAATGATGGGTTGTGAAAAATAACAGAGATTTTTGCTGGAAATTGCTGCAACGATGATTTATTTAAGGGTTTACCTGATGACGTGGTGATTTGTATTCTTTGCAAACTTAGCTCCACCGTTTGTCCCTTGGATTATATCAATACTTTGATGATGTACGTCCTTTTTAATCTGTGCCCCATTTTACTTTCATTTTCCCCTCTTTTTTGGCGAGTTTCATTTTTTATGAACTTAAGCAGTTACAGTTCAAAATCTGAAATATGGTTTTAAAGTCCTGATGCTTGTTATAAGAATCATAATCATCCTCATCGCGTTATTATTGTGCAAAATATTTAAACCATTGGATAGAGATCTATAGCTTGTAAAATTATATCCTAAGGCCTTCATGGATGTAAGTATCCTCTGTTTCTTACTCTTTTCTTTTTGTGGGTTTCATTTATGTACTACCATAGTTTCATTGTCTAGGAATTTCTTTGGGTGAATTTCACATTAGTTCTATTGAGGTTTGCCCGTCCAAAAATTGGATTTGTTTGGAAATATGTATATTCTAAACTTGAATTAGTTAATTTGGAATGATGGTTGATATGTGAATGTTATAAAAGGGCCTGCAATTTTAATGATTTTAATAGAATTTGTAAATTGCCAGGATTTTGTAGCATTTATGGTGTTTACGAAATATAAGTTTATCCTTTGTTATCTCGTCCTCTTCAGATCATCTCCATGGAGATTTACATTCAAAGTTCAAAATTGTGGGATTTTGTTGAAAAGATGGTAAAAGCCAAGCTTGGCATGAATTTTCCACCAATTATTCATGGGTTAGCACTTTTTTATGAAGGTGGTGATGATCTGACGAGGATGAGATATCAAACTACGCTGCTAACTTGAATAAAGTAAAGTTTTCATCTTACTTTAAAAAAATATATTTTAAACTTTTTAACTTGCTTTTGAATAAAATATATTTTTTCATTGATTATAAATGTGGTGTCAATGATCATTTGCTTTTGTCTCTCTTCCTTAAATCTATTTTTCAAGATAGTTTCTTTATGTATATTTGCAGTACATCTTCTTGCTCTATTAACTACTCATATATTCTGCAATTTCATGGGATTGTCAGTGCTATTAGCAAGAGGCAAGGTATAGTAGTTTCATTGTAAGTGAATTAATTTCATTGATTGACTACATTGATTCTGGTACAACATTAGTGTCCCATAAATTTTATCAATTTATAGCATATAATGAGTTTTGAAGAAATGCTTTCCCATCACTCTTTTATTTTTCTCCCTCTTATTTCTAGAATTATAGAAATAGTGAAGCGAGTTTTTATCTGTCTCCAACCTAAAATGTATATTTTGCATGTTCATGGAGGTTGCCACCAGTCATGTTTCTTTTCTCCCCACCCAGACACTTGCCCCTCTTCCCCAGCAGGTTGTAGTGGTGTCTTTTTCCTTAATTTTGAGTTCAAATCTAAATTACATTGTGGGTTTAACTAAATTATGCTGGTGTAGATTCTAATTTAGGATTTATGTTGTTATGGAATAGAAGGTATAGTTGTTGGTGTGGAATGTAGCTGTGAATCATAAATTTTTGGGGCATATACAAAGGTCATTTTGGGTTGGAAGTCAGGTGGGGATGGGGTGGGGACGAGGCAGAGACAGAGATTTTCGATCCCCAACGGAGACAGGGACAAAGACTAAAATTCTCTTCTCGTTGGGTACGAGGATAGAAATGGGGATTAGGTTCAGAAGTTGGGGCAGAGATTGGGGAGGTTATCCCTGCTCCCGATTCTCGTCATTGTCGTTTCTATTTCTTGATTTTGTAATAAAATAGTACACCAAGCCCAAGCTCCAACCGACTTTTTACTCCTCTTTATCCTAAAAAATACACAGTGGAAGAAGAAAAAAGGAATTTGGGCCACTAAAAATCATTTGTCTTCTTCCACCTGCACTCTTTTATTTCTTGTGCAGGGTTCTCTTAGTGAGTGGACCTGCAGCAGCTGTGCTTACTAATGGGCCAATCCACCGAAAGAAAGCTTCTAACTAATGTGGTTTTCTGTAATTTCTTATGGATGATTGAGCTTGTTTAGGCCCAAATTTATGCAGCTTGACCCTAAACAGTCCAGGTCAACGTCAACGTCAAAAAGATAATGTTGAATAATCGTTGATGTTACCTGCCAGCTGCCACGATGACACATTTTCCGTGAAACAGCACAAGAATCAAAACTCAGTGGGAAGACTTGGGTGGGTGTTTGATTGAACCGGTCAATACGCCACATTCAAATTTTTTGTTTTTAAAATTAGTTTTGTTAAAAGTATAAATTTTGTGTTAATAAAATATAAATATTTGGTATAATTTATAGTTTTTTTTATTAATTTAAATTTTTACATGAATTGAAGATTTTAGGAGTATATCTAATATGATAGTTTAATTTTGTTTTTTAATACAAAATTTGTTTGAGTCTAATTTTTTTTATATTACATATTAATTAAGTCTAACAAATTTTAAGAGGGTGAATTATAGAACATAAAATTTTTTATTGGCAAAACTTTATATTAATCACTTGAGAACACGAATAAAAGGAAGCGTGAAGATTTAGTGTACCAACTAGCTATTTTTACTGTAGCATATAATAACTTATCTGGAAAGACCCCAGATGGTTGCACAATTTGCAACATTCAACAAGAGTAGCTACGAGGGCAACCCTTTCTTGTGTGGACCGCCACTGCTAAAATGTTGCAATGGACTTCCATTACCTTCATCATCATCCAAGAATTCAAGTAAGCATGAAGAAGAAACTGGATTGATAGACATGGATGCATTTTATCCAAGCTTTATAGCATCTTACAGCGTGGTGCTACTGGGAATGGCCGCAGTTCTATACATTAACCCACACTGGCGACAAGAATGGTTTTACTTTGTCGAGTTATGCATCAACAACTGTTATTATTTTCTCGTGGACAATCTTCCTATGCTGTCTAAGTTCAGAACTTCACACCCTTGTGTTTAGACGGTGTTTGTGTATGCACTTCTGTTTTCGAATTTCTCGGATATTATGGTAACCAGTCCTCAGTTGATGTCCGAAAGTATGATCTGGTAGTCATACATGTAGCATAAAGATAGGCTCCCTACATTCTTTAGCATGACTCAATCAACTCAGTTTCATTCGACTTTGGACTGTTGAGCATATGTACCAAATGCACAAAATAGTCTAGGAAACTAAAAGCTTAGCAAGGACTGACAAACTCCATGTCATTTATTTGCGACTTCTTTGAGCCATTAAGAAACTAGACCTAAAATACTTGGTGAAATTAGAAATTTGGGCAATTAAGACTGCATAGAAAAAAGTTACATTCCAAAAAGACATGTTTTATTAAGATAAAGTGACATTCGAGATTGATTAATATTATCTGGAACAGATATCTTCAGCCACGAGCTCTCCAATTGTTCCCTTCAATTGGGTGCTTTTACTCGCAACAGTCACAAGTTTACAACTACTGGGTCAACTGATGTGGACTAACATACGAAATTTTGTATTGGTAGCCTATCGAGTTAAATGACTTCAGTTACTCATTCTCACTCTCACTCTCACTTCAGCCAGCAGCACCTAAATCACGCAAAAGAACATCGTACCAGAGTTGATCTCACACTATGGTATATAATGCAAATTGTTCAACGACCCTATAAATTTCAGGAAGTAATCTTCGAAAGACAAGTTTCTTCCTCTTTTTTTTTTTTATCCCACCAGAACCCACCATTTTTTCAGCTTAAGCTGACCACAAGAAGCACCAATATTCCATGGCATTAAATTTATAAAAAACATCGACTTTTTTTTTGACCGGAAAAAAAAACATCGACTTTTTCGACATCCAAATTTTAGATTTCTTATCAAAAAAAAAAGTCCTAGAATACAACAATATTAATGCCATGAAGCCAAATTTAATGTTAGTTGCATAAATTTTTCTCGTTACATTTTGTTATGTACCAAGTTTGATGTGATAACTAATTGTTTAAGATCCTTCCTAACTAAGATTCCTAATTCAATTTGGGTCTCACGGCAAATGACTAGAATGATACAAATAATTTTAGGATAAGGAGTTATTGTCTCAAAAAAGTATAAGAAAAATATAAACATGAAAATTTGTGTTAGTAAAGCATAGATCAATATGAACCAATATTACAAGATGGCCAAAGCCCCAGAAGTGGACAGAGAGAGAGAGAGAGCGAGAGAGACTGTCTTTGGAATGTTTAATATTTCATAAAGTACCTGGTCAAGAAAATGGTGTAAGGAGTTGATAACTCGAACAACACACTCTGCAAAATGCAAGGAAACTAGAAAATAATGAGTTTGCTGACATACGCACCAAGTAGCTTGCTGACACTACATGAGAATATACTGCCACACAAGAAACCAAACAAAACAAAGGTACTTAGTCATTTGGAAATAAAGATTACCTCACATAATATAGGTTCCCCCAACGACGCATCCAGAAAATTTTCTAAATATAGCGAGATAAGCAATTCAAGCTGCCGTTGGGCTGGTAGTTTGGCAGAACTTGTTTATGGAAGAAGATGGAGGGATGTCAATCGCTGATCGCACTCAATGCTTTGGGATCGAGAGAGGAAAAGTAATGAGAAAAAGAAATACAAGGAAGACAGAATAAAAATAATAGAGCAAAAGTATAATACAACAAAATTTTTATCCAGAGGTTCTGACAACATGAGCAAAATTTCAAAGAAACTCTATTTGCTTAGCGCCAGAAAGGATCCATTGAATGAGCAAGTAGCAACTCTCATAAAGAATGGCATTTCCAGAAAGCTTGTAAAAGATATTGATGTGTTGTAGAAGAGATTATCCCTTACTGAGTAAACATTTGCAGTGATTTGCCAAAAGAGGTGTACAAAACAAGGTGAAACAGGAAAAAGGAAAAGGAAGATTTTTGGAAGATGTGCAAGCTTGATTGAAGCAGAGAAGGAGAAGTTTGGCATGGATTACCTTCGATACATCGGCCAGTATTGATGCCAATTCCTACAAATGTTTGAATGCCTTGAGCATGTATTAGGGCTCCACGTGGACTGGCATCAATAAATGTATGAACAATATCCAGCAAGTTTCAATGGTATCTGAAGCTTCCATATAAACATGATGCTACTTTCAATATAAACTTTATAAACAATGTAGTATGCAGAAGTCAGAAGTGACTAGGAATTGAACTATTGTACAAGTATAAACAGGAATTGAAAAGAGAAAGTTAGAGAAATTTAGAGATGGAAACATGATTGGAATATGAGCATAAGGGTAACCTTGGAAGCGAGAAGAGAGAGAATCCCATGCTTGCGCATGTTATTGGGTAGATATGGTAATGGAATTCAAAATTAAAATCTGAACCAGACCTTCTCTAACTTGCAACTGCTGGCAGAGAGAGATTAATTTAATTAAATTATGGATACACAAATAAACAGGATCAGACGATCAGGCATGAGAGAATAACCTAAACAAGAACCTGGAGATGAAGCTGAAGATAGTACGGTCAATGGGACTGCACATAAGAAGATTTTAACAAACAGCAAATAATGGATTTCAGACGACTAAAGGGTTTACCCTTCTTGTGTAGTATCCTTCACTTAACAGTCATCTAGTTCAAGAGTCGGAGGCCTGTCTCACTGCAATTTCACCCACAATATATAAATCAAAGTTTAAACTCTGTCTCAGACCATCAAAATAAAGTGTGCCAAAGAAGTTAATGGCAATGGAACATGGATTTACTGTCACCAGTTAATGCTGCATCAGGAATTCTTAAAGACAAGGGAAGAGAAATTTCGAAATGGTTAATTCTGGAACATTTTGTCAAAGCACCTTTCTCATAAAGTACACAGTGATTCAGTGAAGAAGCAGATGGCATGAGATGCAGTTCAAACACCACAATCTTCCAGTCCAGCCTGGTTCATACCTGCAGAGTGCAGACAGAGTTCAGCTATCATTTCCATGGAGTTCCAAAAGGACTGCAAAGCATAAAAAGGCTTCCCTTTTATTTTCTTTTATTTCAGTAGATAAACATTTATATGCTGGCTGAAATGCTCAATGACTTGGCAAAAATTTTCTTCAACATCTGATGCTTTCACAAATGGTATTGATTGTTTATGAAGAGGTCTTCGATCCAATGTCCCAAGAATCACACCACACTGGATGAAAGACAACTACTAGATTGAACCAGAAACACAAAGCTGTGTCCACATTCAAAAGATATACAAGGCACATACACAAGTCTGTGGGGGTAAAAGAACATTTTTAAATGTACCTTTGTCAAGTCAAATTCCTGTGCAGATGGAAAAATTTTAAGAGTCAGAAGAATTAAACAGGAAAATATTATTCATCACAAAAAAAATCAGCTTCCTTTCTATCCTCAAGGTCCTCCGCAAGATTGGACTCATCCACACTCTTCACGAAATTCAACATATGGTGGGGCTCCTTTAATTGGAGTGAAGTCTCTCTTCATATCATCTTGATCTTCAACAGAATCCTTCGTCTTTGTGACCCCAACATGTAGAACATACATGCGTCTCAAGAGATTGTACCTTCCTCATCTCCTCAACAAATTTAAAAATCTAATCAAATCTGAGGAAACAACAGTGCCCCAAAGGCCCTGACCAACACTTTGATATACCAGAAAGGAAATTAGTGGAAGGCCCACAAGGTCTAAAAATTATATACAAGCCATGAACATTTGTGGAAAGAGGTGAGGTATTTTTTGGTGGACAGTAAGTTCTTTAATTTCTTCTTGTTCTCTTGCTAAGATTTTGTACAAGATAGATACACATGAAATGGCAGAAAAAAAATCTGAGCAAACCTTTCCTTTATTTACTGCAAGGTTGCATTCAGCAGCCAAGCCTGCAAGTCAAGCATGCTAAAGCAGCCGGGCTTCCTCTGTCTGACAACGCATGTCCCTGAATCATGCTATAGTATGATTTATCAACATCTAAGCTAGACAATAAAAACAATGTTTATCAACTAATATATAGACATTTCTTATAAAAGTTGGATATTAATAATAATGACAGATGCCACACCCAACATTGCTATACTTGTAAACTGTAATCCCAGTTTATTCTTTCTCGACTTCCAACTACATTGTCCAATTAGTTGCCCCTTGCATAAGGAAGAGGCACTAGTTTGACTGACTTTGTAAGTCATGGTTCGAAGAATGTTATTCAGTAGAAGCTAAAAAACATTGTTCAAGAAAAGAAAATCCAAGAAAGAGTTAAAGTAGCTGAAATAATTACAAAACATAATTTTTCAGTAGAAGCATAGTGAGAAAAGGATAGATGCTTTATCAGACAATTCATTTAGAGCCAATATAGAATCAATAACGAGAAACAAAAGAAGAGTAAAGGTAATCTATATGAACAAAAAGGAAGGATTAAAAACCACCTGACAAGGAAGAACCTGTATTCAAATGTGAGAAAGTAATAATGCATTGATTCAGCCAACTCATAGAGGGGAATATTTTGGCAACCAATGTAAATGAGCAACAAACATTGAACTCTTAGGTTACTGAATGATTAGTTGAAAGAAAACAGATAATAAATGAAAAATGAGGAAGAAGGGGAATATGCCTGATGTTTAAAAAGTTGTTGACTGCCTTTCAAAGAACAAAAATATTCTTCTCTGCTATTAACCTGTCAAGAGAACAAATACATCACAATTGCAGCATTTTAAAAAGCATAACCTATTTTACTGTCAGTGCACTGTAGAGGCATCCTAGGCTACGTCTTGGAAAGAATAGTATTATCAGTCAACAAGGAGAAATAAGAAGCACAAACAAGTAAACGGCATACTTGGAACTCACCCTTGCTTCAGCTTAGTCAAAAAGAAAAAGAGCATAGTTACAAGCGTTCCACTTCAATCTTCAAAAGCAAAAATACTTATGCCGGACAAACAGAAAAATGAAGAAAAATTAAAAAAATTAAAAAAAAAAGAAAGGCAGCCATATAAATATGCCATCAGTCTTGCTTGTCGAAACAACTAAAACAGAGAGGGCAAGGCAATGTCCAAGTACCAATCTCTTCCTACACACCTCTAAATTCAAGGACCTAACACTCACAAAGAGGTACACCCAAGCCAAAATTTCTTCTTAATCAAGCTCCTATACATGATCAGAAATCAAGTTGTTATAGATAAGTGACACATAAGGTAGAGCATGTGTAACACCAAAATGCAGGAAAAAATTCTTTGACGGCTCAATGAAGAAATCAACTGCAGCTAGAGCAAGATGTATCTAATAGAATCAAAGTATGTAAATGAATTTGGATTTACACAACATTGCAAACTTCAAGCAAAAAGGAAAAATATCAGTTCTTCAAGCAATCACGCAAAGAACGTCATATTTGAGTTGATCTCATGCTAGGTATATAATGCAAATTATTCAATGCCCCTATAAATTGACAAAACTGTAAACTTAAAGTTTCTTGTCTTTTTTTCACCACAAAAAGCACCATTAGAATTTGCATGGCATTAAATTAATCAGAAGCATTGACTTTTTTAGCATCAAAATGTGTATATTACTACTTATTTAAAAAAAAAAAAAATAGAATACAACAACAATAATGTCTTAACCTCAAAATGATAATGATAACAATACACTACAATTTAACAAAATGGAGAAAATACAAAGTATAAGCAAAATGTACACATGGCAAATTGTGTTTTTTTATCCTCACTTTTGATAGTTTATACGCATAAAGCATAAATGAATTGGAACTAATATTACAAAACATGAGCGTAGCACCAAAAAGGCATAAAGAGTTTAGTTGCATCTAGAAGTGGGTGCGCACACACATAGAAAGAGAAGCTTCATTTCATGTTGTTTAATATTAAAGAAGACATGATATTGAAACTCCGTTTTATCTTGTCTAACAGTGAAGAAGAAGAAGCATAGAAGAATAAGAAACCATTTGCAATCTGTAAATCTTGATCAACAGAGAAAAAGGGCAACAAAATAAGGAAGTCTCAAACATTATTGGTATTGAAGCATAATCAGTTGGCTAAAGCCAAAATAAAACCATTGAACTTGGTTTCATCTTATTTGAAATCAAAGAAAACGAAAAATTAGGATCAGGAGAACATGAGAAAACTAGGCACTGACCTTCATAGTGTGTGCGTGAGAGATTATCCCTTACTGACATTCCCAGAAAGCCTGTAAAAGATGTTGATGTGTTGTGGAAGAGATTATCCCTTACTGACAAAACAGTGGCACATTTTTGCCAAAAGAGGAGAAGTTTGGCATGATTGAAGCAGACAAGGAGAAATTTGGCATGGACTAGCTTCGATACATCTGCCAGTCAACTGCTGCCAATTCCTACAATAGTTTGAACGCCTTGAGTATGTTTTGGGCCTCCACATGGACTGTATCAATAAATGTCTAAACAATATTCTACATCACTTTGAGCAATTGTCAGTGGCATCTGGAGCTTACATAAACACAAACATTACTTTCGACATAAACTTATGGAACAATGGAGTGTGCAGAAGTGAGAAGTGAGCTCACAATGGATACTAAGCTCTCAAAACCAGTTCAAACAATGCATAATGGTGTCGAATAGAAGTGTCATTTATTTCAAAAACTGCAAATGGACTTTTGACCCCTTTTTAGGGGTTGAAATCAAAAAATTTGTCTTTTGAATTTCTGCAGAAAATAATTATGCTTCCTTTGACATTAAATTTTTTAAAGTTTTATGAATAATGTCAATTAACCTTATTGCAGTACAACTGAAAAATATGAATATTCATTGAAAAGAGAACGAGAAATTTATAGATGCAAACACAATTGGAATATGAGCATAAGGGTAATAACCTTGGAGGTGGGAAGAGAAAGGATCCTGTGCTTATGCACTGAATTGGGCAGATATGGTTACGCAATTCAAAATTAAGGTCTGACCTGGCCTGTCTCCAGCCTGCAACTTCCAGCTAAGAGAGATCAATATTGATGAAATTATGGATAGACAAATAAAAAGGGTTGGAGGATCAGGAATGAGAGAATAACCTGAAGGTCCTGAACAAGAACCTGGAGATGAAGCTGAAGATAATAAGGCCAAGCATGGGACCGTACATCAGAAGATTTTAACAAATAGGAAATAATGGATTTCAGAGGGTTAAAGAGTTTGCCCTTCCTGTGTTAGTAATCTTCACTTGATAGTCATCCAGTACAGGATGTCGAACTCCTGTCTCACTGCAATTTCACCCAGAATATGTGAATCAAGGTTTAAACTGTCTCAAGACTTTTGAAAAATAAAGTGTGCCAAATAAGCTAATGGAAAAGGAACGTGGATTTACCATTTTTCCGGAAGTCGTTGAAAAAGTGTGTTTGGATGTTTGAATGTTTAGTTCTAAAATATTTTGTCAAAGCACCTCTCTCATAAATTACAGGGTGCAGAAGCAGACAGCAGGAGTTGACAGCTCGAACAACACAATCTGCTGGTCCAGCCTGGTTCATACCTGCAGATAAAGTTTAGTTATCATTTCCTTTGAGTTTCAGGAGGACTGCAAAGTGTAAAAAGGCTTCCCTTTTAGTTCCTTTGGTTTCTGTAGGTAAATATTTTTATGATAGCTGAAATGCTCAATGATTGGCAGACACTTTCCTCAACATCTGATGATTTCACAAATGCCATTGATAGTTTATGAAGAGGTCTTCAAATCCATCCTCCCAAATATCAAACTGCACTGTGAAAGACAAATAACTTTTATAATGAACTAGACACTTAAAACTGTGTCCACATTCAAAATACTATAACAAGGTACATATGCAAATCTGCAGGGTAAAAGAACGTCTCTGGAACAAGGAAACATTCATTTTTGAAGTGAAACTCCTACAAATAAAGGAAATCTTAAGAGCCAGAAAAAATAAACAGAGAAATGTTATCCATCAAAAAAATTGAATCCTACATTTTTGGTTAAATCAGCTCCCTTTCTGTCCTCAAGGTCCTCTGCATGTTTGGACTGATCCATACTCTTCACCAAATCCATAACCTCCTTTACTATTAATGCACCATACAGGCATCCTAGGCTATATATCTCAGAAACCGAAGTGTTATCAGTCAGCAAGGAGAAATAAGAAGCACAAACAAGTCTACAACATACTTTGAACTCACCCGTGCTTCAGCTTAAGAAGCACAAGCAAGTCTACAACATACTTTGCACTCACCCATGCTTCAGCTTAGTCATAGACGAAAAGAACAGAGTTACA
Organism: Carallia brachiata; assembly: GCA_021464245.1. NCBI lineage: Eukaryota > Viridiplantae > Streptophyta > Magnoliopsida > Malpighiales > Rhizophoraceae > Carallia > Carallia brachiata. The sequence continues at coordinate 85,455 of JADCRB010000059.1, read as the reverse complement.
CAAATTCCACTTCGATCTTCAAAAGCAAAGATTCTAATGGAGGACAAGCACAAAAATGAAGTGAAATAGAAAAAGAAAGACAGCCCTTCAAATATGCCTCGAGTCTTGCTTTTCCAAACGACCAAAACAGGGAGGGCAAGGCAATGACCATGTGCCAATCGCTCCCCACAAACTGCACAATCAAAGCACCTCTCCATTCGAGGGCCTTACACTAACAAAGAGGTATATCCAAACCACCATGTATGCTCAATTAAGCTTCTATAGGCAAAAAGAAATCAATTTGCCTGATCATTATAGATAAGTGACACGGAAGGCAGAGCATTTGTAACACCAAATGCAGGTAAAATTATTCTTCGACTGCTCAGTGAACAAATCAACTGCAGCAAGAGTAAGATACATATGTAATAGAATCCAGCTATCTATACAGCATGAATTTCAATACACAGAAGATCGCAAAGATCAAGCAAAGAAAAAAAAAATATCAGTTATTTTAATCACCACACCCAAAAAAGAAAAGAGACGTCACCATGCAAGTGGATCAAACATACCTATAAAATATAGCAACATAGAAAGAGATGTCACCATACAATTTGAATGAATTAGATATTAAGGTGACAGCTCACTGACACATTTAAAAGCATTTTCTCTCAATTAAGGACTAATTGTTCCTCCCAACTGGTAAAACATGGAAATTAATATTATGGAACAGCTTAAAAGATAAGAAGAAGACAGGCCAGTAAGACTTGAAAATTACAGAGAAACATATCATAGTTTACTAAAGGATGGCAATACAGAAGAAAAACTTTAAATAGATTCCCCCTCCACTTATAAGATCTTCTGTGTACTTTTGAATGTCCAATGTTAAATCAGCTTCTTCAGGACCCTAAATAACTACAACAGCCTGTGAATCAAGAAAGACATGATGTTATTGTGCATCTAGAACCGAAGTTAAATATCATTTCTCAGTGTATCAGCTGCCAGCGGCAACCTGCAAAAGTTACTGCCCGTTGCTGCTTCTGGGCGCGGGGCGCGGCGCGGGTGATCCCAAAAGAACAGAAAAGAAAAGCTTTGACAAAAAAGCAAAAAAAAAAACAGAAAAAACCGGCAAAGTACCATGGGTCGGCCTTACGAGCGACAATCTTAAATAATGTGAGGCCAGGCCGGGCCGGGCCTTGCGCTCCACCGACCTAAATTATCTCGCTTTTGTAATGCCTCCTCCACCGGCTATGTTGTGTTGCGTGACAAAAACGCTAAACAAGTAAATAGGTTAGACATTTGGCGGCCCAGTTAACCCGGGCCGCATGAAATGGCCATGCTTTTAAGGATACCAATCTACCTCTTTATTGGCCAAATTAACAGTCAAACCACATTCAAATTCAGTCAGATGACATAATAGGCACCATGAACAATTAATCATCCAGTTACGTAGGAAAATTAAAACTGTTAAGATCACAGAAAAAAAACAAGTAGAACTAAGAAAGTCTGAAGAAAACAAACAATCCTCAAAAGCAATTGGTTTTAGAATAGTCAGTGATTAAAAAAAAGAATCAAAATTATCGTTTTTATTTCACTAAAGAAACTGTTTAACACTACATCTCAACTCTCTCTTTATTTTCAAGCAAATAAAAAGCTGAACACTAAAGATTATTTGGAACCCAAAAGATCCCCCTTTGTCAATTTGAAGAATTTAAAGAATTCAACACTAAAAATAGCTTTAACGCTCAAAAAAGCTCTGTTTTATCTTGTTTGGTACTAAAGAAAATGAAAAGGAGAAAGAGCACAGAAGTATGAGGGCACTCACAATCTATAACAACTAGATGACCACTGGGTTGTACAGACAAACAAGAAAATAAAGAATTAAGGGAACACGAAGTCTCAATTATAACCAAAATTAACATTGACATGGAAAAATAAACACTGCGGCCTGTGGGCTAGAACAAAAATTTAATAACAATATTATAAATGGATAGCTGAGAGAAACTCTCTCCTTATTTCACTCCTCAAAAGATAAGTGAGAGAAAATTCCTCCTTTTTTCACTCCCCAAACTTAATGCAAAAATTTTTTTTACCTCCTTACCTCTTCCAAAGATAACTTCTCTTTTTTTTTACTCCTTAAATTTAATGTAAATAAAATTTTTCCATTGTAAAATTTGAATCATTTAACTTTTTCTCTCCAACCTAAATTGAAAAACAATCAAAAAAAGAATAAATAATATTAAACAGAAAAAATAAGGCCACTGCCACCGGAGATACAACAATGATACAACCATCCTCACAATATTTTCCAGTCGTTTCCCTCAGTAGAATAAAAGAAAAAAAATGGAAAAAAAATTTTCACAGAAAGAGAAAACCAGTCGAAAAGCAATCAAAAAGAAAATAAAAAATATTCAACAGAAAAAATACAACCACAGCCACTAGAGATACAACCATTGAACTTTTTCTCTCGACTCAAATCGAAAAGCATGCATCTAATATTATGAAAGTATTGTCATTTGAAAGTATCTCCCCAATAGAGAGATTGTTCTAATTGGAATATGAACTGAAAAAAAAAAAAAGAACAAATATGAAAGTATTGTCATTTATAAAATTTTTTCATTGTAAAATTTGAATCATTATTTCACTATTCAAATTAAATGTCCAAAAAAAATTTATCCTTATTTTACTCCTCAAATTAAATGCCAAAAAAACTTTACCATTGTAAAGTTTACTATTCTAGGAATCCAGCCATAAGTGAATACTTCTAGATATTTCTGATCATCAGAGTGATTATTCCTCTGACCCTATTACTACCAACAACCAAGAGATCAAGAGCATCACCATGACAATCACCACGTCCGATCTTTCTTTGCCTCGGGCTTCCTTCTAATTAAGGACAGATACAACCATCCCTATAATGTTTTTCAGCCGTTTTACTCAAAAGTATAAAAGAAAAAAAAAGGAAAAAAAAAAAAAAAGAGCTTGAAAATCCCAAGATGAGTAATTAAAAACACCAATGTGAAAATCATAATTTGAATGCAATTAAGCATAAATCGCAGAAAACACCAGAGAAACAGAAGGGTAGACCATGCAAAGGAAGATTCTTCAACAGGAAAACAAATATTAAGATTGAAACTCAGCAATTTGACAAAACAAGCATTAAGGTTGAAGAGTCGTTGCTTTTGAGTGCAAAAACAAGGATTAGACGATGAGGAGTTAGCTTGAGGCCTCCAGAAATCTTTTCTTTCTTTTTGAAATAAATTGAGAGGGAGACAATAGACAGGGAAACGATAGAGGGTTTACAGACAAATTAGAGGGAAATTTGAGAGAATATGAAAGTGATTTTAATCGGGAAGAATAATATATGTTATCACTGAATTATTGTGAAACTTTAATTTGCGCCAAATATAGAATATTGAAATGTGAGGAAAACGTTGATACTGCTTAATTTCCATCTCCGAATATGGATTGAATCATGGGAAAATTGTGATTGTGATTGTGATTGCGAAAACCCATTGCGCGAAATCTGTTAGAAAATTCCAAGTTTTGAGAAATCATGACAGAATTTTCCTTCCTCATCACTTATTTTTTCATTAATTATTTTCCTTATTTTTTCATTTTCACTTATTTTCCTTCTCTGTCCATTAGCTATGCTACCTAATCTAAAGTTAGGAGAAAGTTTTCTCTTAATCCACTCTTCTCAATAATTACACAATAATTTTAATATCAAAATGGAAAACTCCTCCTTAATTTTTATTATCAATTTATTGCAAATTAATAACAAAAAATCAATTTCCTAACCTCAATTCTTTCCGTTTTGTCATCTTGCCGTTACATTGCACTTAATTTTTCCTTTCACCATGACCCTAAAATCCGATCACCTCAACTCTAATGTTCAGCTGCTACTGGTACCATAACGGCCTCAACAACTCGATGCCAACTCTTCAGGAATGTTAGGTACATTTCAAATTTGTCATGGGAGTTTTAGGAGGTCAATTCTCTTTTTCTATTCATGTCTTTTTGTTGGCTTGATTGGCTTCAAAGATTATCTTAATTAAAATTTTCTATCATTTTTCATTCATCACAGATGCAACCAAAAGAAAGAATAGTGAATTTATGTTTCGAGCTGTATCATTGCTACCGTCTAATCACAGGTTAAATGGTAAGTCTGTCCTCACTTTTCTCATATATATTTTTCTTTAATTTATTTTCTGAGAATTTTCATTTTTTTTATTTTAACTTATCTCTCTAAACGAAAACCCATTTTCCTTTTTCTTTCAATCGATTGGGAAGCACAGAGTTTTTCGATTTCAACCCAAACCTTCGAACCCAAGGGAAAGCCATCAAGTATGTCCCCGCAGTTAACGCCGCCAAATTAGAGAAGGTAATTTCAATTAATTTCTTTGGATAGTATTTTTGATTGGATTGATTCGAATTTTATTTTTTTCCCTGTTTTTAATTAAACAAAATTTGATGCTGATATAGTTTTTTTTGGTGGGATTTGGTCATTTTTGACACATATTTGCGAGGCTATTGATTAGGGCAATAAATGAGCATATTGGTGCAGTTTCTGGCATGGCAAAGGACCAAAATTACTCGAAAGGAATATTTTCTGGTTCTATAGATAAAGATATTTTTCATGAATTTAATAATTTTTTTTTGAATTCATAAATACATATGTGGGCCTGCGAGACATGTGATTTGATTTCATTGACCTATTGGGGTCCCGAAAATTTTGATGAAGAGTATAAACTTGAGCTGTATGCTTAGATAATGTTGGAATCTCAGTTGTCTCTTTCTTTTATTTTCCCTTTCTCCCACAAAGTTTGAGAGAAGAAGAATGAAGCAGTTCTAAAAAATACTAATTAGTTCCTAGAAAATATCCGCCATTCAAGAAAGTTGACCCTTTTTTTTTTTTAAAAGATTGCGGTAAGTACTCCATGCAGCTTAATAAATCGATCAAATTTTTTCAAGGCCAAGATGTTATGGTGAATTCAATGAAGAAGGCAATGACAAGCGACCTCCTGGTTGTAAGTGGACAAAACTATTGTCATCCTCAACTGTATATTGCAATGACAATATCATTTTCAAATCCTAGACCTTGCCAGTGCTTAATATTGTGATTCTGTGAAGTGATATTCCGTTTTTATTAGGTTGAACGTTGAAAGTTTACAGCTGATTTTTTCACTCATCTGTTCATTTTTTTTGTCCACTTTCACAAGTATCACAAAATAAATATTATATTGTTAGAGATGAGGTTGGTAGCTGAGAGAAACTCTCTCCTTATTTCACTTTTCAAAAAATAAATATGAGAAAATCCCTCCTTTTTTCACTCCCCAAACTTAATGTAAAAATATTTTTTACCTCCTTACCTCTTCAAAAGATAACTTCTCTTTTTTTTACTCCTTAAATTTAATGTAAATAAAATTTTTCCATTGTAAAATTTGAATCATTTAACTTTTTCTCTCCAACCTAAATTGAAAAGCAATCAAAAAAAGAATAAATAATATAAAACAGGAAAAATAAGATCATTGCCATCGGAGATACAACAATGATACAACCATCCTCATAATATTTTCCAGCCGTTTCCCTCAGTAGAATAAAAGAAAAAAATGGAAAAAAAAATTTTCACACAAAGAGAAAACCAGTCGAAAAGCAATCAAAAAGAAAATAAAAAATATTCAACAGAAAAAATACAACCACAGCCACTAAAGATACAACCATTGAACTTTTTCTCTCCGACCCAAATCGAAAAGCATGCATCTAATATTATGAAAGTATTGTCATTTGAAAGTATCTCCCCAATAGAGAGATTGTTCTAATTGAAACATGAACTGAAAAAAAAAAAAAAAACAAATATGAAAGTATTGTCATTTATAAAATTTTTTCATTGTAAAATTTGAATCATTTAACTTTTTCTCTCCAACCCAAATTGAAAAGCAATCAAAAAAAGAATAAATAATATTAAACAGAAAAAATAAGACTACTGCCACCGGAGATACAACAATGATACAACCATCTTCATAATATTTTCCAGCCGTTTCCCTCAGCAAAATAAAAGAAAAAAAATAGAAAATTAAAAAAACATTCACACAAAGAGGAAACCAGTCGAAAAGCTATAAAAAAAAGAATAAAAAAATTAAACAGAAAAAATACAACCACAGCCACCAGAGATACAACCATTGAATTTTTTCTCTCCCACCCAATATTAAAAGCATCTTCATTGTTCTAATTGGAACATGAACTGAAAAAAAAAAAAAAAAAAAAAACACATCTGAAGGTATTGTCATTTATACATATAAATATAGACACACCAAACACATTACTCAACCAAATTTTTCTAAATCATAGTACATATATGCCATGGTTTTGCAATCAGGATTCATACAAATAAGGAAATTTGACAATTAAGCAATTTAGAAATCAAATAAGGAAATTTGACAATTAAGCAATTTAGAAATCTCATAAAATTTTTGAAAGAGATTACTTTCTCCCACCATCATCTACACATATTGAAGATTTCATGATTGCAGTTGAAAAAAATCATAAGTTAATATTTTATGTAGAAATTAAGATGAATTTCATATTACTGAGAAATATAATGTACAACATTTTAAATATAATTTTCAATTTTCACAAATAAGAAATTATCAAAAGAGATAGTTACATATCTCTCTCTCTCTCTCTCTCTTTTTTGTCTATTAACACTTGGATGACAGGTTGGATCACAGTTTAGTAATCTACACAATAAGATGTTTTTTATTTTTTCTTAAATTTCACACAATTTCTAAAATAAAATTTTAACGAATTAGTCATTGAGAAATGTTGTATTAGTCGTGCATTTATGTTTATCTCAAAATGACATGTCATTTTGTTTTAGAGAAATCATCACTAAGTTTAACGAATTCTTATTTTCTTTAATTAATTCCAACTTATTAATTGCATTTGAAGGGTAACGTTTTCTTTACCTTAACCAATTATTTTAGGTGTAAGCATAAATTTTGAAACCAAATTGGACCTTGACCCAAAGAAGGTTCGATTTTATATGATATAAACTAGATAAAACAAGTTATTAAAAAATTTAAGCATATATATTGCAAAAATAAAAAGCAAAAATCTACCCTGTTCCTCAATTCGACTAAATGGTCGAATCCGTTCGAATCAAATTTATGACGATTTAATTATTTCCTTAATTTCCTACTTACTATCGCTATTTACGTCTTCCTCATCAATTTGCTACCTGTCATTATTATTTATTAGTATCCACTACTATGCTTCTCCCTAATTATTAGGTGATTATTGCCAGAATAATCTCCGTAAGCAAAAAACGAACTAAGGTGCAAAAGTCAATAAAGATGATAATAAACATAATATAACTGCCAAAATATGATTTCATGTCTAAGATGATTTTAGGGAATGTTAATTATGTACAGTGTAAACTGGCTCAAAAGAATATTACTCAAATCATTGTTTTTAAATGAATGTTTTTAGGAATAACCTAAAGATAAGTCGAATGATTTCATTCCCTAAACATGCTATTATGCAAATCACGTAAATAACGTAAAGATGATTTCATTAAAAAAAAGTTGTGTAACAATAACGTACTATGGTATTAAAGCCATCCACTGATCTACATTCATTCCTCTCAAGTGAGGAATAAATATTCAAATTTGTCAAGAACGTCACAATTCTAATCATAATCGGATACCCCACATTGTCGACCCTAATATAGGCCATTACAGTTCAAAATTGTCTGCAATTAAGGAAAATAATATCAAACCGAATTAAGGGTACCTGAATAAGGAAAAAATTACTATGTGCAATTAATGTTGAAATAACGACAATAGATACTTTGCACTAATAATATTATCAAAATGAATTAAGTTAAGGCAATAATTTTAAAAATAATTGCTTAAACATTACAATTGACATTAATGTCAATTGACATCTGAAAAAATTCCTAAATTAAAGTTCTCTTATTTGGTAATTAATTTTATTATCTTCCTTTCCTGCATTTCCTACAAATCAATATATTCTTCCGTTACCTTAACTTTAAATAGTTGAAATTGATCGTTTCGGATGCCATAGCCGTTCCTCCATTTCTGTAGTTTTTCCTAAAATCATTCCTTTTACCATCAATTATTTCCATCAAAATTAAAGTAATTGGCTACAATTTTCCTTTTTCCAATTACTAGCTTTACTCCAATTAAAGTAGGACACTATGACTCTAACCCTATATATAAATTATCTTCCCAATTTGCTTTTCTTTACGTCAAATGCTTTCTCCGTCTTCCTAAAGCTGCAAAGCAAACCAGTGAGTCTTCCTTTCCTTTTCTCTATTCTCTACAAAAAAAATATCTACAATTGCTATATTTGTTTTCTTCCCTTTTTGATATTAAACCCACACCTATTGCATCCTGACGTATTACTTTGAAAATGCTAATATTACCATTTCAGGCGACACATTCATTCATTTATATTTACTTTCCCTTTTCTTTCTTTCCTTTGCAGTGGGATAATATCTTTTTCTCTTCTCTTTCCATATATACATATTTTATGTGCAGATTATGGATTATCTGCTAATCAAAAACCTAAAGATTAACCAAAATAATGCAAGATTGAAAGGTCGCGTCATTATTTAAATCAAGCAGCCATGACACAGTTACCACACCATCTATATGCAAAAGGTGTAGCGCAAATATCAAACAATGATATTACTAGAGTCAGACTTCTAAAATCAGTACTCAAGATGCATCCAGAAAAGTTACACATGATGGAATTGCGCAATCAATTTCGAGATATGATTGCAGAAAGGTCGACACGACATATTAAACGAGTTATGCTATGCCAGAAGGAAAGCAATCGTCATTGGAGAAAAGCTTACTACGAGATTGAATTTATGAGAGAAATTGAAATTAAATGTACAAAATGTTCCATAGAAATTGAGTTATATAAACTACGATTCCAATTTGCTTAAAACAAAAAGCATCAGCGTTGAATAAATAATAATTTAGCAACTCTTCAATTAATGGCCTTTCCCGCGCAACGCGCGGGCACTTCTCTAGTTAGATATTATATTTTTGTTACACAGGTTAAAAAGGCCAAAGGCCAAATTTCAGTTTCAAGAATCTTTTGACTTACCCTAAAAGAATCTCTTTGTTTTTTTTTTTTTTTTATCTTGATTGATAATAAAAACCTGAAAAAAAAAAACAGAGGAAGAAGAAAGAGAATAGAAGATTAGAAGGAGCTCACAATCTGTAAATATTGGATATAGACCGAGATTGGGGGCTGAATCTAGAAGCCAGAGCTCCTTCGGCTGGACTTGGGCACCGTTGGAGGGTTTCTGCGGCTTAAAAAAGAACTCAAGAAAACACGCTAAAGAAAAAATAAAAACGGTGGTGAGAGTTCGATTCTTTGAAAAGGAAAGAAAAGAGCTGCAAAGAAAAAGGGGAGTCGAGATCGCAGCCTGTGGAAGAGGCGGCACTGGACTTTTAGCAGAGGAGGGAAAGCGTGGAAGATGGCATGCCTGATATCCACTCTTGGACTTTTTTGCTTCTCACGCACGTCTTTGAAATTTGGAAATAAATCAAGAAAAGACAATAAAAAATAAAACGGCGTGAGGAGGCCGATTCTTGGAGAAAAAAAAAAAAGAAAAGAAAGAAAAGAAAGTGAAATCGAGATCACAAGCAGTCGGAGAGGCGGCAGAACTTTTTTTGCAGAGCAGGAAGAGCGTGGAAGATGGCATGCCTGATCTCCACTCTCGGATGCCGCGATGAGACGCAGGGGGAGCACGGAGGACCACTTGATTTTTGGAGGAAGAGGCTATCTTGGAAAGTGGAGTTGCCATTAACATCATATTCGGCCGTTGCTTCTTTTGGGCGCGGGCATTCCCAAAAGACCAGAAAAGAAAAGCATCGAGAAAAAACCAGGCACGAGCAAAGTATGTAATCTATGGGTCGGTCTTACGGGTGAGCATCTTAAATAATGTGAGGCCAGGCCAGGCCAGGCCTCTCGCTCCACCGACCTAAATTGTCCTCCTTTTGTAATGCCTCGTCCCACCGACTTTGTACTGTAGCGTAAAAAAAGGCAAATCTATGAATTTTACTCACCATCTTTTGACTTTTTAAGAATTTCACCCACAACGTTTTTTTGTTTTGAATTCCACCCTGAACGTTTACTCCGTCAATTTTTTTTGCCCTTTTCCGTTAGTTGACCGTTAAGTGTGATACATGGCAGTTCAATTAGCGATATATTTAATATTTTTATATAATTGAAAGAAAGAGATTAAAAAAAAAAGTCATAAGAAACAAATTATCGACTGTAAAGTAATGACATATTACTGATCTGGGCTATAAATAGGATGATTTATCACTGACTGAACTGTCATATATCACACTTAACGGTCAACTAACGGAAAAGGGCAAAAAAATTGATGGAAAAAACGTTGATGGTGAAATTCAAAATAAAAAAATGTTGTGGGTGAAATTCTTAAAAAGCTAAAAAATGGTAGGTGAAATTCATAGATTTGCCTAACAAAAACGCTGAACAAATAAATAGGTTAGATTTTCGGAGGCCCAATCAACCCGGGCCGCGTTAAATGGTGCAACCCATCCTTTTATATAGGAAAAAATATTTTTTTGATGACCACAAAAAAAAAATAATATATATATATATATATATATAATATATATCAGCAGGCAGGCGTGTAAAATATCAAGAATACTCATCCTTTTAAGAATACCACTCTACCTCTTGATTATTTGCAAAAAAAAAAAAAAAATCTACCTCTTGATTGGCCAAAATAACGGTCGAACACGTCAAATTCAGTCAGATAACGGCCTCTCTCTCCATTTCAAAATCTACAAACAAACATAACTGCAGACTATTCAGAAACCCATCAAAGAATGTTAAAAGATAAGAACATAATATTAGTCATTAATCAATAAGAAGGGACAATTGTTGGAATACGAATTGTCCTCTAAAGCAAACGCATCAATCTTCATAGCCTTTTATGGATGAGACATAGACAAAGCACTCGAGCTAAAAACACCCGACATGACTAATCATTGGGTGAATCCTCTGTATGGCCATAAAAAGCACCATGAACAATCAATTATCCAATTATGTAAGAACATTAATAACTGCTAAGATCACAGAAAAGAAGATGCAGAACTAAAAAAGAAATTTTCTAGAAAACAAACAACCTCAAAGAAAAGTGCTTTAAAAAATAATCAGCCGTTTGAAAGAAAAGAAACTGTTTAACGCTGCATCTCAACTCCCTCTTTATTTTCAAGCAAATAAAGAACTCAACACTAAAGATTCTTTGGAACCCAAAAAATCCCCCTTTCTCAATTTAAATAATTTAAAAAATTTAAAGAATTCAACACTAAAGATAATTTTAACGCTCAAACAAACTTTGTTTTTAGCTTGTTTGGTATTAAAGAAGAGGAAAAGGAGAAGGAATGCAGAAGTATGAGGCCGCTCATAGTCTATGACTCTAGATCACCAGTTGGCTGTATCAATGTTATAAGAACCGAACCAGACATTGAACTGGAAAGTTTAGTGGTTCAAGATCTAACCGATTCAACCGGTTTAATCGAAAATTGAACCGGTAAAACCGGTATTTAATATTAAATATATAAAAATATATTTATATATATTATACATCAAAATTTATATGTAAAATGTAATATTATAATACATATGCATGTATTAGAATACTAACATTTGTAAATTTAAAATGTATAATTTAGAATTTATTATAAAGTAAAATTAACAATTTAAAAAAATTAATAATTGTCTTAACAAAAAAAAGAAAATAGTAAATATTAATTTATTAGATACATAATATAGTGTGTGTATTATACGAGACATTTGAGAAAATAATAAGTAAAAAAAAAAAAATTACAACAAATTATAAATTAGTTTAGTGGCATGAGACTTATCTTTCATGTTAGAGGTCAGGGGTTCGAAAACCAAATTCTACAAAATTTGAAAATTTTTCTTAATTACTAAAACTGACCAACCCGGTACCGGTTCACCGGTTTGACCGGTTTTTGACCGGTCTAGTTCATAGCTACTTTAAACTTCAACTCGGACCGGACCTCTGACCGGTCACCGGTCTAACCGGTTGAACCAGCCGATCCGGTCCAACCGGTTGAACCAGCCGATCCGGTCCGAATTTGAAAACCAAGGGCTGTATAGACAAACAAGAAAATAAATATTAAGAGAACAAGAAGTGTCAAGCACGACCAAAATTAACATTAACATTGAAAAATAACCAGTGCTGGCTAGAACAAAAATTAACAATTACATTTTTGTTAAACTGGAAAGAATCTTTTGACTTACACTCAAAGAACCTCGTTTTTTTTTTTTTTTTTTTGTGTTGTTTGATAATAAAGAACCATCAATTGAAAAAAAAAAAAAGAGGAAGGAGAAAGAGAATAGAAGATTAGGAGGGTTCACTATCTGTAAATCTTGGTCATAGGCCGAGATTGGGGATGAATCCGGAAGCCAGAGTTCCTCAGGCTCGACTTGCGCACGGTTGGAGGGTTTCTGCAGCAAAAAAAATTCAAGAAAAGACACAAATATAAGAAATAAAAACGATGGTGAGAGTTCCATTCTTGGGAAAAAAAACAATAAAAGAAAAGCAAGGAAAAGGAAAATCGAGATCGCAAGCAGTGGGAGAGGCGGGACTGGACTTCTTTGCCGGCGATGCCTGATCTCCACTCTCAGATGCCGGCGATGAGGGCCCAGAGCGGATCACGGAGGACCTCTTGATTGCGGGGAGAGAGGCTGTCCTGGAAAGTGGAGACCCCATTGACATCGTATTTACCCGCTGCTTCTTGTGGGCGCGGGCGATCCCAAAAGCACAGAAAATAAAAGCTTTAGTCTAAAAAAGGAAAAACAAGCATTGTATGTATGGGTCGGCCTTCCGTGTGAGCATCTTAAATAACGTGAGGCCAGGCCGGGCTGGGCCCTGCGCTCCACCGACTTAAAAATTTCTCCCATTTTTTTTTTAAACAAAAACGGAAAGTTGGAGTGGCATCAACATATCCCACCAAAAAAATATTACGTCGTATTTCTATAATATTACTATAATTCTAGACAATTACAGCAAGCATAACATTGGAGTTAATATACATTTAATTCTACAACACAACCTATTAAGACTCAAACTAAAAACTCACAATCTATATATTCGACATTTATTACTATGCCAAAACATGTCTACCGTAAAATTTTCTCTCTTTAGTAATGCCTCCTCCCACCGACTTTGTTTTGTCGGGTAAAAAAAAACGCTGAACAAGCGAAGAGGTTAGATTTTTGGAGGCCCAATCTTGCGGGGCTGCATTAAATAGTGCAACCCATCCTTTTATTTAAGGGAAAAAAAAAAAAAGAGCAGGCAGGCTTGTAAAAAATCGAGAATACCATGGCCTATTGGGCTACCAGAAAATGTTACATGCATTGCGATTGTACCAGGCCCAACAAGAGTCCATATTGATTCAATGTTGATTCACCAGCAATTTAATTGGGCCCTCGGTAACAAGTAATTTGAGTAAAGCCCATTTCTTGCTGTCCTTATAAGTATAGCAAACTAGGGTTTAAGACGGGGAAGCCCTGGTTTCGTGCCTCAGTTCTTTGCCGCCACTCTCTGAGAACACACAGCAGTCAATCATGGCCGAGCAGGTTCGCTTCAGATCACTCTCCCTCTCTCTTCATCTTTGTATTTTAACTTTTTAAGGTTTTGGTTTCTTGCGTTCTTGCAGACGGAGAAGGCATTTTTGAAGCAACCCAAAGTGTTTCTTTGGTAATAACATACTGATTTGGTTTTTTTTTCTCTATTTTTTAATTTTTATTTTTTTTCCTTTGTTTGATCGTCGATTTTTTTCTTTTAAAGCTCAAAGAAGTCCGGGAAGGGAAAGAGGCCTGGAAAGGGCGGGAACCGCTACTCGAAGAGCATTGGGCTTGGTTTTAAGACTCCCCGAGAAGCCATCGAGGGTAATTTTTTTTTTTTTTTTATCTTTTCTTTCTTCTGTTTTGGTAGTTGGAGATGTTTTTATTACAATTTGTTCTTTCTTTTTTAAAATGTTTGAATGTTTGTTTGGTCTCAATGTATGGATGCTTATGTTTGTGGGTGTCGGATAAATGGTGACTGGGTAAAATTGTGTATGTTGCTAATGATTGTGTTTATGTTTAGATTTCCAAGACCTAAGTTTTGATTAGTCCGTGTAGTTTTTAATAGTTCAAGCTGTGTCATATGATCTTGTTGTAGATGCTATTGAACAAATTTACCTTCCATTTATTAATATAAGCTTGGCTGGAGGATGTGTAGCATGATAAAAATTTGTGGATCGATTGTTTGGAAAATTTTGTTTTTGATCAACATTTTGGACCTTGGCTGTAAATTCTCGTCTTGAGAATGTGATGAATTAAATTTGAATATGTATGTGGTTGGCTTCGAATGGCTAAAATGGGTTTATTTGATATCTGTTTTCCCTGTTTATACTGCTGTAGCATAAATCTAATGGCTTAGAGAGTTGTCAATTTTCTACAATGGGTGCCACAAGCAATCACTTTTTCAGTTGGTTGTCAGTCATTCATCTCTTGTAATGTTAAAATATAGGATCTTAGGGTTGCTTTGACTCAATGTGCTTCGGTGGTTATGTATTTACTTCTATTTCTTGTGCTTTTTAGTGGTTACTAATTGAGTTGATGGAATTCTGTTTCACTTTCATATAGGAACGTACATTGACAAGAAGTGCCCCTTTACTGGAAGTGTTTCGATTAGGGGTCGTATTTTGGCTGGAACTTGCCACAGCGCTAAGATGAATAGGACTATTATTGTTAGGCGGAATTATCTTCATTTTGTGAAGAAATACCAAAGGCATGGTCCCATTTTGGTTTCTGATGGATGTATCTTTGGTCCTTCATATGTGTTCTATTATTGCTTATATGGGAGCAACAATTTTTGTTTTGTTCATGTCTCAGATATGAGAAAAGGCATTCGAATATTCCTGCACACGTATCCCCATGCTTCCGTGTGAAGGAGGGAGATCATGTTATCATTGGGCAATGCAGGTAAATGTTTAAGCTAAAATTTGGCTAATCAATTATTTCTTTTGGTGATATGTGTGGAGTCTGAATTTGTTATCCTTGACTGCTCATATCCTTTTGTTTTTTTCCTTGTTTACGCTGGTAGACCACTGTCAAAGACTGTGAGGTTCAATGTGCTGAAAGTGATTCCTGCTGGATCTTCTGGTGGTGGGAAGAAGGCATTTACTGGGATATGAGACCTAATGTCTGGCTTTGTTGGGCTGCATTGCTGGCACGGTGAATTAAGGGATCTGGTTATGTAACCAAAATTTTTTTTAAGTTTAGACCAGCATCTAGTTTGGCAATCATTGATGAATAGATGTTCTTTTTCTTCCCTTTCATATTGTTGATCAGACGAGGAAGTCTTGAAGATGCAAGTACCGTTGTTTTTGATAGCATTCAAGATCTAAATCTTTTTGGTTCTCATCGTTTTGTTTGTGCAACTGTGATTAAATTGGTCATCTGCTGGTTGTGTTTTTACGGTTCCTGTTCCATGTAGCGTTGAGACTAGTATATGAATCTGGTGGTAGTATTGTCTGACGTTGTCTTTTTATAAAACCTGCAAGACGACCGTCACCTCAGGCACGCTTCGTAGAATGGCCATTTTCAAGCACGTGCACAGTTCTTTCTGTGGAGTGGAGAGTAGTTTAAATGACTGGTTTTGTCTTTTGTGGATGCCCTAATTTAGAATTTGTTGTGGTCAGTGATTTGCACAAGGCCTCTATCTTCCTTTTTCTGTTGTTTTATTTAAGATTGAGTGGTGAAGTTTGGATGTCCCGTGGAATTTAGTGCCTTCTTTTTTTGAAAAGTGGAGATCGTAGGTGGCCATTCTTAGGCTTTGTGAGGGCAATGATGTCAGCTTAGGAGCTTTCCCCCGATGTTTTAATAGGTTGTGAAACTCATGTTTCATATGAATAAGGACAAATTGTCACCGGTCATGAAATGGACTCTTTACCTACCCGAAAATTTTCACAATTTTTTTTTGTTCAAATGGTTTTCACAGTCTTGTTGGCTAACCATCCAATTTCTGAGTTTATGTGTAAGTGTAACTAATTCCCGATGAATGATGCTTTGGCAATTTTTGGTTTAATTGTGGGAAATTATTGTCCTTATAATCGCAGCCAATCTTTGGGACCCTGAATCTTTTGTAGGAAAGGAATGCTACATTCACAACACATTGTGAAGTTCTCATTTTGGGAAAAGTTATGTAAGCGTTATAGTCGATACTATGTTTGACAAGTGGGATGTAGATTTTTATATTATAAAATATGTATTGAATTTGATAAAAAATAAATAAATAAAATTTTAAATTAACTGCATATTTTTTATAATTGTGTATTTATGGTCGTGCCCTCTTAATTATTTAAGTGGTGATGATTTTTTTTTTTTTAAGTAGAAATTGAGAAGTTACCATATTATATAACTTAGGCATTACCGCATATTTTTTATAAAATGAAAGGACTCAAGTTCTTATCTTAGAAGGACTATAAATTTATAGAAATAAGGAGGTTTATACTCATAATGTAGCTCATAATATAATTAATAAAAAAATTGCTCTTCAGCCAAAAAAATAGGTAGATACTCTCAAATGCTAAGCAAAGATGACAGTTTTTAGAGCGTTTGTGCGTATCCGACCATTTTAGTCTCTACCCTTTCATACTTCGATTGTTTGTATCCGTTGCTAATTTCTGTATTCCAAACCAAGTTATACTTCCGAAGTTTCCGCTTGTACTTATATACTCTTTAATTTAATCATATAACCAGTGAAAGTCCAAAACATACTCTTTCTTTGTTTATTATTATTATAAGAAAGATTGAAAAGGTAAGTAATGAAAATTGAGTCACTGGAGCTTAAACGTATAATTAAGAAGGTAAAAATTATAATTTCACTCATTATTTTTATATGTTTTAAGAATTTCGCTTACAACATTTTTTTATTTTGAATCTCATCTTTAACGTTTTTTCCTTCAATTTTTTTTTACTCTTTTCGGTTAGTTGACTATTAGGAGTGACCTGTGACAGTCCAATCAGCGATAAATTTGATGTTTTTATATAATTGAAAGAAAAAGATTAAAAAAAAAAGTCAGAGAAACAAATTGTCGACTGCAAAGTAATTATATGTTATTGACATGAGTTTAAGTAGAATAATATATCACTAATTGGACTATCGTGTATCACACTTAACGGTCAATTAACGGAAAAAGTAAAAAAGATTGACGGAGAAAATATTGAGGGTGGAATTCAAAATAAAAAAAAATTGTGGATGAAATTCTTAAAATGTATAAAAATAACGTGTAAAATTATAGTTTTTGCCAATTAAAAAATCTCAATAAAGTTTCCCGGTGTGAAACCAAACCATACTCTTTCCCCCATACCGTATTGGCGTAGCCATGAACGAAAATTTAGTATAGCTATTTTTTTTTCTTGGGCAGCCGTAAATTATGAACTTTTTTTTTTTTCCTGCTACATTTTTTATGAGATTTATGAAGTGATATGGTTATGCACGATTGCATGCAGTAGACGCAACTTCCATTATGGGATTTCAAGCCTCTTTGCAGTGTCAAAGCATTAATACTTCCAAAAATGCATAAATTGGTGTAAAAAGGATGGGTCGAAATTATGCCAAAGCAAAGTCCGCTGGTCCGCTGCAAGGAACAACACTAATCTTTAATGGAGCACACTATTCCACGTCATCCCACAGAGAAGAAGTTGCCTCCTCCCAAGGTCTCTTGTCAATAACAATAAAGATTCCTTTTCGCAAAACTATGATTTAATGAAGTGGTCTCTTTTCTAGCTTGACCAAATTTCATCGCTATTCATTTTGCTCCTATTATTTTCCACACATGCATGGATATGTACCAGTGGTTAACAGGTTTAAAATTAGATTCAAATTTAAATGTCTCAAGTTTAAATTTCAGTCGAAGTCAATTAAGAAAAAAAAATTTTAGAATTAATTTTTGTTTGGTATTTGCACCAAATTTACTCTCTCATTTTCATAGAAAAAAAAATCGACGATATAAGAAAGAAGGCCTCTTCTTTGTGGTGAGTAATTGCTCAAGTACTCATTGATTGCTATTAACCCAAAAACAAACATCTCCGGAGCATTGAAAACGAGACAAGATATTTTACAAAGTAGTGGCGATTCGTTCCCTTTTGTTGAAAGCAAAATAGAAAGTTAGCATAAAGTCATCGTCTTCCATCATATTCCCGTTTGATAAACTTTCCTCCTGTTCACACTGGCCAATCAATTGCCATACATTTCCCTTTCAAATCTTGTTGGCCATTAGCCAATTATACAATAATTGAGTAGACAGAAACCCGTCAGTATCAAGTAAATTAGTTTGTCAACAGTTAAATCAATGGATTAACAGGTTAATGCAAAATTTGATCAAACATTTTGGTGACTTGTATGCAAGTTTCGACAATCTTGACCTGCTTTAGCCAGTGGCGACCATCTTTAATAAAACATGAATAGAAGGGAAAAAAAAAGGAAACAAAAAGGGAAAAAAAAATTATGGCCCTTTTCTGTTTCCACGGCGACTTTGAAAATTAATGATAGAAATATAGTCCACCATGATTTAGCTGTGCGTTTATCTATAAAAATATTTCTTTTTTATTTCTTTTTAATGTTTTAGTCGCTTTTCTTAGCTCTTAAATTAATAAGCTAGCTGAGGTAGATAATAGTCAATAATAGGAAAGATATTACAAGAAAATGGCGTTTTCCTTCTAGATCCCCCACTTGGCTAACGCAAGACAAAGATTGTCCCAAGGTTAATATTACATCAGAAATCCAGGGAATTGGACTACTTGAGCTAATGTGCTGCCGTCAGTGCACGTAACTCTCGTAGTCCGACGTTTTAAAAATAAGTTATGCATATTTTTACCACTATTTTTGTTGGGTTAAACCATTTCTATAACTTTACACTTGCATCCTTAGGAAAAGAATAATGGAAAATAAATCCCACAGGGGGCATTTTCATAAATAAAAAAGTTTCACATCTATATTTTAATAGTCATATTTAATATATATATTATCATAAATTTATTCATTTTTATAATAAAATTAGTAAAATATGATATAAAAAATTAATATATTATTTTTTATTATAAAAATAATAAATAATTAAAAAATAATTAAGTTCATTGTGAAAAAAAATATTTTATATATATTATCTATGTACAAACGCATATGTACGAAACTGAATTGGTGAGGTAAATCCAAAGAAACGACACACCAGAAGACATCTCGTGGCAAGAAGACCAACGTTTGAATTGTTAAAACGGGAAAAAACAAAGGAGAAAACAAAATAGAAAAGATCACGTGGATTATTACCGAACATAAATAAAACACAACCCAACAGATCTTCAGCCATGCTTTCACAGAAAAATCTGGAATTCGACGGCTCCTAATAGTCTCTCTCTTTCTCTATCTCTCTCTCTCTAAAATTGCTGCCGCTATAAAATGAATACAATACAGTATTCAAATCTAACATATTCCTGAGAATCTTCCTCCTATGATATATTTTTATCTGATTCTCTCTCCTGTTTTCGCCACCTCTATTATTTGCTTGTTCTACTTTGGACACCCGCAAAGAGCAGCAAATTGCTTGGTCCTCTCCCATCACACCAGGGGCACTAAAAAGCATAAACTATGTGCGTGCAAGATGCAGAGCAGGGCAGCCACGAAATGGAGGGAATTGACAGAAACAGCAACAGCAGCAAGAAGCAGTCTTGGCCATCGCATTGCGAAGTCTTGCACACCCAGATGGAGAAATTGGATAAAGAACCTTCTTTGGTCAGTTCTGGTGATGGGTTGGTTGTCGGCAACTCATTTCCTGTGAGATAATTCACCCCATTTCTTCTTCCAAAGTTGCCTTTCTTTTTTCGTGATTTTTCTATTCTATATTTTGATTTGTGTTGTGAATATATCGTTTTCTTCTTTTTTTTTTTTAATTTCTTCTTATTGAAAGTGAGATTGAATTACTGCTATCTTTTTATAATTGTAAAAATTAGGTTGATAAATTTTTATTTTTCTACGGTTTCATGGGTTTTCACTTATGTTGCTTTCTGAGTGTAGGACGTTTTAGCCAAGGTTTTTCTCAGGACAAAAGGACTCAACAATTAGTTGGATATTTTTGGCGTTAATTTAGTAACATTTATGGGTTTCATAGTTAACTTGATATCAATTTCTTTTCCCACTTCGCCTCTGTAGTTCTTTTTATTACTGACATTTGACACCTGGGAATCCTTGATGGGCTGGCTTTTCACAACTGCCAGTCCATGCGCATGTGCAGAACAGCAAGTACAGTGATTTTGTACCATACTATTTTTTCTTGACATGATGTGATTGGTTCTGGTTGTAACCAATTAAGTGTTTCACCAAAAGCTGCCAAAATTCATTCTTTGGAATTCAGGAACAGTAAATTTTGTTGGATCCAATTTGCCAATGATTTGTTGGTATTGAAGAAAACATGAAAAGTGAACAGAAGCCTGTCAAGTTCATCTGTCCTTCTGAATGTGTGTCTTCCTGGTTTGTGATTGTGCTATAATAAGCTGCACAGAAGTGCACATCAGGTTACGGAACATTTCCTAGAGGGACTTAAAGCATTGCAAAGGAAATAAGAAACAGACATAAAAGACTTTTAAAAAATTAAAGCATTATGAAAGGACTTCTAAAAGATCTTGTCAGCTCTCTTTTCCTTTGTACTTCTTTTGATATTGCCATCTTTGGGAAACAATTATTTTGATCAGCAAAAGGAACACTGATAGGTGTAAGTCGTTTCTTTATGCGAGAGTTTGAATTGAAAAATAGTGTCTTCCTCTTAGATTGCTTTCTTAAGCGATTTATCATTCTTCTAATTAGTTCTTTTGAATTTTTTATCTTTATATGGATCATTCAGTTGGAAAGCATTTGTGAAGATAGAGTGGTCACAGAGCAGAAAACGAATCCCTTAAGCAATTTGGTTCCTTTTCTTCGCTCGGGAGAGTGGTCTGACATTGGTGGTAGACTGCATATGGAGGATACACACATTTGCATCGGCAACTTGGCTGAGAAATTTGGTTGTAGTTTACTCAGTGAGGAGGCCATTTCTTTCTATGGTGTAAGTTCTCCAGCTTTTAATACCATCTGCCTACTATTTTAGCCATGAACTTTCTGTTGTCCCGTTTCTTCATGAGCATTTCTATTTCATGTGTGTGGTTTTATCTAGATGCTGAAATAGAGTCTCAGTTTCTCAATCAAGAAGTTTTGAGGGTAAACCTTTTCTGATTAGTGAGCATAGTAACCTTTTTCGGTGGATTAGATCAACTTGGTGGAAGATGACTTTCATTCATTTGTCACTTTTCAATTATTAAACTTCTGATAATAGTGACAAGCATTAAGTTCTTAGAAGGCCGTGTCACCCCTGTTGTTAAATTCAACCTATCTCTGTTAGAACTGCCACTTTGCTTCAAACTTTAAATAGCCTTTAGGCTAGTCTTTAGCTTGTAATGTGATTAGGTAAAAAGCTTCTACATCTTTTGTACCACTTAGAAAGTGGAGTTTACTTATTTAAGTGTCATTACTTGTAAAGCTATTTTAAGCATTGTGTTGTCAATCTCTTGTAATCATTTTAGTTTGTCTTTATTCTTATAAAAACTCCTATATAATGGAGCTTTTTGATCAATGAAAGTCAAGTCATTTCCATCCTCATTTCTTCAATCATGTCTTTGGACATTTTTCTCTACAACAAATGGTTTAATAGCTCTTTTCTCTCTCTTTTGCTGCATTTGCTGTTTAGCAGCAACTTTGCTGCATTTGCAGCTTTAATATTCATTTATCATCTTCATTTTCCTTCATCTTCTGCACTCAAAAAACCAACAATCTCCTTGAACATTTAAGTATGAAGCTCCAACCAATCCTATGTTTGTGCTTGAAACCATTTCTCTACCGTTGTTGTGCTCAAGCCCAAGGCCCTGAAAGAGAACAAAGAAACCTGGAATAAATAAAATGTGGCAAGTTTATAAATCAAGCACACTCTCCATAGACAAATTGGGGAAAACAATGCTTCATGGCGCTTGTGAAGTGACTAGTGTTATTTCACACCCTTCTTTCTAGTAGAACGTTTAACTCTGCCTGAAAAGAGGAGCATGCTTTTATCCTTTTGATGATAGATTTGGACATCTTGGAAGTTAATAGGATTATCAACCAAAAAGGATACTGATTCTCATAAATAGCAATTCCTTGGAATAACAGGTTTTTGATGGGCATGGAGGAAAGAGTGCCGCACAATTTGTTCGTGACCATTTACCAAGATTCATTGCTGAAGATGCTGATTTCCCTCTAGAACTTGGGAGAGTGGTCAAAAGGTCATTTGTGGAGACTGATGCTGCATTTGCAAAGTCATGCACCCTTGAGCCATCTGGCACCACTGCACTTACTGCGATGATATTTGGGAGGTAAATGCCTGACTTCCACAACTGGCGGTTAGCTATAATTTTTTTCTTTTTTTTTTTTTTACCCCACTGATCTAGGACCTTGTCAAATCTCTTCTGTGTCGTTCCTTTGGAACTATTGAATAGAACAATGTGGGGAAAATGACAACATGCTACATATAATCGTCAGAATTGTATCCTGCGAGTTCAATGAGTGGACCAATCACAGAGGCCTGCCATAGCATGCATAAATTGTCTCCATTTCAACGGTTGCTGGTGGTGCTGAGAGATACTTGTTTGTTCTAATTTCACATAAAATATCACCCTATCGAGTGCCACCAGTGGTAATTTCATACTTGCTTCTTAATGCACATCAACTAAGGTATTTTTGCATTTTGCATAGATCTTTACTCGTGGCAAATGCCGGTGATTGCCGGGCAGTATTGTCAAGGCGTGGAACAGCCATAGAGATGTCAACAGATCATAGACCCTGCTGCCCTGAAGAAAGGATACGGATTGAATCCTTGGGTGGATACGTTGATGATGGTTATCTTAATGGTCAATTAGGTGTTACTCGTGCGTTAGGCGATTGGCACATTGAGGGCATGAAAGAAATGGGCGGAACTGGTGGTCCCTTGAGCGCTGAACCAGAACTGAAGTTGATTACGCTGACCCAGGAAGATGAATTTCTGGTCATCGGAAGTGATGGACTATGGGAAGTGTTTTCCAGCCAAAATGCTGTAGATTTCTCCCGGAGGAGACTTCAAGAGCACAATGATGTAAAGCTTTGTTGCAAACAAATGGTAGAAGAAGCAATAAAACGGGAAGCGACCGACAACTTGACAGTTGTGATGGTGAGCTTTCACTTGGAGCCACCTCCACGAGTTGCTGTACAGAGAGCAAAAGTAAGGCGTAGCATTTCTGCTGAGGGACGTCAGAATCTCAACTTCCTGTTACACGGATCATGCTGAAAATTCTTTGGTGGAAAAGTGTATCTTGGTGAATAATGTATGTCTTTTCTCGTACTTTTGTGCACATAAATTCCTCAGAAAATAGAAACTGCAATTTTCCTGCCTCATTGTTGTAACCTCACTCAACTTCCTGCCTCAAGGAAGTGGATGTAATAACAAAAACTTGAAAAAGTTAGACATTGAATGAAAGGTTGCAATATATGATTTGTTTCGATGCTATCACGTCATTTTTCAGTCATCTGTAGAAGAGCAATAATAATACATGAAGGAGAGGAGCTGTAGTAGGATCCAACTTTCCAAAGGTAAGCAGCTAGGAACAAGTAAAGGCGTTGAAGAACAAACAACCAATAGGGATCCGAAAGTCTCATCATTACTGTAAATATACAAGCAACTATAAGGCAATCAGTGGAAAAATATGATGTACAAGATGATGTTTGTATAATCACTTGAGAAATGACTTCGTCTCTGTGGTTTCCCTGTGGATATCAGTAGTCTAATGAGATACAAAATGTACATTAAACAGTGATGCCTGGAGATTTTCTATCAATGTGCAGTTGTGCTTGTTCAAAGGTCACGTTCTGTCATTCAGTTTCCTCTTAATTTCGGATTTTACAACACGAATCAAGCACAAACTTGCAAAGAAAATGGAGACAATTAGCATAAAGAAGACACTGTTCCAACCTCTGGTGGAAATATACCCAGCCAAAAGAGGGCCAAGAGCTGCCCCAACAGAACCAGTACCATCTATAATTGCGGTCACGGTAGCCAAGGCACGCGAATTTCCCTTAATCAAGTCCTGGGTACCAAGATCAGCAGCGACAGCTGTAGTAATCAGTGAGTATGGCCCGTTCACAAGCAAACCAGATATAAACATCAAAGAAATGTTGGAGATCATGGAAAGGCTTCCATAAACGCGGTACAAAAATAGGGCTGGGATTGACAGTGCTAAAAATGAAACTGAAGTTACTGCACGAGCGTCAACAATATCAGATACAAATCCAGCCAGAATTCCACCAAGAACTCCTCCAATATCGAATACTGTCGATAGTATTCCAGCAGTTTTGTGTGACAAATGGACTCCTGCAACGGCTATAGTCAACAAAAGTTGCAATTAGTTTTCAGCATCAAATATGACTAAGAATTATCATAGTTAGGCACCCAAGTATGCAAGTAAAAACCAAACAACTCAACTCAATACGCCGACCAGAAGGAGCCCCAGGCCCACAAAAAAGGGTTCAGCTTACAACTAGTTTGTTGGTTTTCATACATAAGATAATGATAGCAAATTGATGTTGCAAATTCATTCAGAAAAACTCATTCACATACAAATCCAAGCAAAGCAAAACAGAACATGATCATCGATTGATTCATCAATAGAAGCCATAAATTAGGAGCAAATACCTGTGTGCCGTAAGTAGAAGGGCAACCAATACAGAAAAGTATAAGCCACCAGCTTGGAGAAGAAGAGGCAGAAAGCAAATGGCGCCACGCCTGGTAATCTCCAAGCCTCCAAGAATCCAATGGCACCCAAATTATCTGAGTTTTCGATCCCAAGAAGCCCTGCTTCCTCTGATTCAACTTTCACCGAATTATCCACACCATCTGCCTCCACCCCCATCTCAATCTCCTTCCCCAGCGACCCAAATCCAATGTCTTCAGGAGTAACAACAAGAAACAAAAACACAAAAACACTAACCAGAATCACCAAAAACCCTGGCACCACAAATGACCAACCCCATCCAAAGTCCAAAACTGCTGACGCCACGACTGAACCTATGATGTTCCCCACTGATGTATGTGAATTCCATACTCCCATTATCAACCCTCTCTTGTCTTTCCCAAACCAATTCCCAACCACTGCCACCACACAAGGCCAACCTACAGACTGAAACAACCCACAAAAAATCTGCACACCCACAAAATATCCCAACAAATGCAAATCAAACCAGTACCCTAGGCCGAAAGCTATAGTCAAAAAACCACTGCCCACCATTCCAAAAACCAGAAACAACCTCAAATCCATTCTATCACCAGCATGCCCTGCAAAATACATCCCTATTGAATATGAAGATAGAAATGCAAGATCAAGTTCTCCAAGCCGGTGGTTCCCCTCAGGACCATTGAATGGAGGCCAGCCAGTAGCATTAGAGTTCAAATTGGATTCATCAGAAACCAAATCCGACTGAGACGTGGAAGAAGAATTCAATTGAATAGTGGGTCCAAGCACGCTCTTGACAATGCTTGGAGGCTTCCTGGAAGCGTGGAAGGAAGCATAAGCCAGAAAGGTGATGATCAAGACTGTAATTTTATGGAAAGTTATGGTCTTTTGTGGGGGTTTAAGGGATGGAAATAGGTCAAAACCTAGGGCTATGCTTGGAGTTGCAGATTGCATTGTTGAATGATATAATTCAGAGATCAGAGTGTCAGCCTGAATTGTAGAATTAATTGCAAACCCCAAGACCCCAAATTACAAGAAAATCTAGTTCAACCACCCAACAAAAAAAAAAAGAACTCCTGAAAGTCCCGGTTTGCAGATCTAAATATTACCATAAACAGAAACTTTGATTTGAGAGAAGGGACAGGGTGGATCCACGGCTAGGGTTTCTTTGGTTTTTCAAACGTTTAGAATTACTTGCAAAACCCAGGACCCCAAATTACGAGAAAATCTAGTTCAACCACCCAACACAAAAAAAGAAAAATCCTGAAAGTCCCAGTTTGCAGATCTAAATATTACCACAAACAGAAACTTTGATTAGAGAGAAGGGAGTTGGTGGATCAAGGGCTACGGTTCTTGGGTTTGCAAACGTGATTGATCTGAGTTGGATCAAAGAAATATTCTATAATACAAGAGGGGGAAAAAATGATGGATTTGGTAAATTTGAACTACCAGAAACCAAGATTATTGAAAAGTAGCAGAAGAAGACACGAAAGGGAATTTTTTAGCGCATAACCGGGAATTGGTCCGAAACAATTGTGTTTTCTGACACAGTACGGTAGCAGGTTATGGTCGGACTCGGACCTGTGGTTTGACGGTTTTTTGAAATCTTTTGTATTTTTTTAATGCTCGTAATTTTCTTATATAGCCAGCGGCCAGCCAGCCAGATCTAGTGACAAGACGTAGGATGGTGTGGGCCTGAAGGGCCTAGGGTGGGTGGACTGGGCCCAGGCCTCATGAGAATGAAGATGGGTTTGATGATGGGCGGGGTCACTATGAAGAGGCCAGGTGGCGGTGCATATTGACCACGAAGCCCAAATTAGTGGTGGATATGGACGAGGTGGCCCTTCATGTGGCCGGCCAGGGTAGTTCGGCTCATGTTCGGCTCATGTCGTGTGCCGGGCGAAGGTCCTTAGCGTATGATGGGGTGTTAGCCTTCAAGTTGGATACCAGGGTGGCAAAAAAGTTATCCTGCCTCTTTATTATATATCAAATTGAAAATATTACTCATCGTTGTAGTTTAATAGTAAATATCAAACGCTGACAGGCTAAAAGTCCTGAATTCGAAAGCTGTCATGACGTTCAATAAGACTAAATATACTCTTCCCTTTTGTAATATTGAATTATACTGTAATCATTCAATCAGTCTAGAAGTTATCCTAAAAGTATGAGCAATACTTCTTGGCATAATCGTGAGCCACCACCTCTGCCCTCCCATTTGTTTGACAAAAAAAAAAAAAAACAAAAGTGTTTGAAATCCAAATTTGAGATAACAGCTCAATTTTTTTTATTTTTTTATTTTTAAATAAATTTAATTATACAATAACTCATATCAATATATATCTATATAATTTTACTTAAAAGTGAGTTACTCATTCTTCCCTTGGATTTGAATCATGGATAATAAAATTACAAAATCAAAATAAAAACCGTGTTTTTGAAAAAAAAAAAAAAAAAAAAAAAAAAAAAAAAAAAAAGGTAGCACGTTATGCTTTCTCCAACGGCACTGGTTGTGAATTGCGACTTGGGCTCAATTCTCAATCTCAAGTTGATTTGTGGTGGCTGCCAACCTCTGCTCTTGGATATATTGCACAGCCCGAAACACACGATTAATTACTCTTTATTATTTTAATTATTGATTTGGGCAATTGTGATAGGCTGATATTCTCTTTAAGCAAGAATTTTCCCTCTGAGCATCAATATTAGCATATGTATTAACACAACATAAAGTGATATTTTCTTTTTGAATCGTCTATTATAAAATTTATTAGATCGTAAGTTATACAGTAAAATAATTATTATGAAATTTATTAAATTATAAATTATACAGTAAAATAATTTTTCGTAATCTCTATTCTAATATCATGTTCATTGGATTAATAAGTAAAATTTTCCAAATATATAGAAATCTAACTCAAAACCTTCAAAATGAATCCGAGGAAAACACATGTAATTTCAGTCTTCAGACTAATAGATTAGAGTAACATAGAGGAGTAGACAAGCATAGTAACTATACTAATAGATAATTATCGTTATTATGACAATCAATCACAGTACGTAGACGTTTTATTACATGGTTGGTATAACACAACAGAAGGGTAAGCGAAACAAGAGTAAATTATTCTTATGCAAACTGGTAGAAATATAGAGCTGCATGTACAATCTATGGCATAGTACTGCTCCAGCTCGATCAACATCCTCTTGTGTAATATCTGGATCAAGGGTGGTGATGAGGATGGTGATGAGGATGATGCTCATGATGAGGGTCTGGCTTGTGTGGCTCGGGAGGGCCGCCTGGTGGAGGAGCATGGGGACCCGGAGGAGGAGGTGGATCAGCACGAGGAGGAGGTGGGGGTTCGTGGTGGTGTGGAGGACCCGGAGGCGGCGCGTGAGGTGGAGGTGGGTGAGGATGGGGATTGGGGTCAGGTGGTGGAGGATGATTCATCTTTGTAGTTACTTTTTTGCCACAATGTGTGTGCTTCTTGGTATTCTAGCAAGGAAACTTTGTGGCGAAATGAATGGATAAAGCCTATGGATTTATAGGCGGAAAAAGAAGCTTAATTAGTCGTTAAGCAAACAATGTTCTGGCAAGTTCGACGGGCGGCATATTGCCACATATTCACAACTGCGAGTCAAACTCGGTCTTGATTTTTTGGTAGGTTTGTAGGTGAAATTCACGTGCCCAAGATGTCATGACAATGACATTGTTATTTGCACACTAATCCATTCCACATGATCTCTGGATCATGAAATATTTGGTCGGTTGTTTAAAGAATTGCCTTTTGACTCAACCAAAAAAGGACGGGGGGAGGTGGGAAGGGCCTTCTAGATTAGTTTTTTATTTATTATTTTACGCATAACGAAAATTGAAAATTTATATTAAGAAAAAATTTGTTTTTTTTACTTAAATAATTTCAAATTAATTACAAAAAAAATATAACATATTAAATAATTAAATTTAAACAAATAAATAAATTGTTACATAGTACTGATGGGAGACTGTGTAACTATTTTGAAATTATTTAAATTAAAAGTCACTCTTTATATTAAATGAAGGTTCCATTCCAAACTAATGAGACTTCAGTAATATGATTAGTGATAATTTAGAAATTTTGTAGTAGTGCAGTCATTTTTAAAATTAAAAATTTTTAAATTAAATTTTAATTAAAGCCAAGCAACAAAAGATAGGAAAAAAAAGTAGAGGGACCGAGGGTGAGGGGTCAAAATAGGAGAGGAGAGCTCTTTTATTAGAGTCCCTCTAATCGACGGTGCCTAGACCGACGCATACTCAGTACAGATACCTAAGCCCCAAAAAAAATGCAACATATTCTGTTAGTGATAATTTGGGCCAAGGTCGAACGTCTACGCCAGAGTTTCTTAAGCCCAAATCAAAGGCCCGAAAAGTTCAAATGCCCAAATATTGCCTGAATATCCTTTTCGACAAAATTTGGATCTAGTAAATGGGTCCAATTGGCTAAATTTAAAGCTACAAACTCTCTTTTTTGCTAGTGTTTTTTTTTTTTTTGGATATAAAGCAATCAGATTACATTAATACGATAAATCTTAACTTAGCAGCTGAATAAGTACATCAGGGGATTGCTAATCCAGTCTTGAGGAAGAAGCTTCTCCTTAGACTGTTTAGCAATCCAATCAGTAGAAAAATTAGCACTCCTATGAACATAATTAATATAACAAAGGTTCATATTAGACAAAAGGAAACTGATGTCTTTCAAAATTGGAACAATCTCCCAAGGCCAAGTCTTCTTGTCGTTCTTCAGTGCTGAGCAAATGACCTTAGAATCAATTTCAATTACACTAGAGTAGGCACTCCATTTAGCTGTAAGTTGGAGGCCCATTAAGACTGCAGAAGCTTCAGCTTGAGTAGTCGTATTCATCTTCTTTGCCTTGATAAGGCCAACTAGCAAAAACCCTCTTTCATTTCTACATAATGCTTCCATACCTGTCTTGTGTGAAAGTGGGTCAAAAGAGCCATCACAATTAATATTTAGTTGCCCTGGAACTGGGCTTATCCATTTGGGTGGGTCTGCTACTGTATTAGACAGGTTTGTGGCTGGTTGTTGAGTTGCCAAAAGAGATATTTCATCAACCATGCGTTGTATCCTGCCCAGTGTTTTAAGTGGATTTAGGAGTTGTTGATCAAAGACGAATTCATTTCTAACTTTCTAAATCTGCCAACAGTATATGACCATTCTTGAAAGAAGATCCTTGTGACCCATCGAATTGAAATACACTGTGATTTTCTGCTACCAATCTGCAAAAGAAGGGAAACTATTTTACATTAGTGTTTTTTGCTCAGCAAGTTTAAGTTGTCTTTTATTTAAATATCAATAACACTTTGTCTTTATTCATAGAAACAAACATTAAAAAAAGACCACGACTGCCATTTCTTTTTGCTTCTGAATTGACCCTAAGCCATTAAAGGATTTGGAAATGCCTTTGCCAAGATGAGAGTTAGTGCCATCACCAAACCAGCAAGGTGACTCACACAATTCAACTTTGCTTTGATAAGTAGTGGAAGTTGGAGTTGAAATTTCTTTTTCAGCGAGAATTGACATATTAAGCAAATTGAAAAAAAAAAAAAAAAGGAAAGATAATTCCATTGTGGGACATGTTGTTAGGATAGCTAGAATTAATCATTATTATTGTTGTTGTCGTCGACTTCTGTTGAGACAAGAGGAAAATTGCCAAATGTTGACATTATTGGAGTAACCAAAATAGACAAAAAAAATTTTGGCCATTTCCATAAAAGAAATTTGAATTTATGCATATTGCAAAATATAATTGCTTAATCAGGCATCTAGTTTGAGTTCACGTTTCTCTATCCGTTCTCTTGAGACTTCTACGTCTTTTTACGGACAAAAAAAATAAATATACAATTGCTTAACCAATCATGAAAAAATTGTTAATTCTATATCTTAAAATTTGTCAGTGATGCATTTATTCAGTTTTGTAGCATATAAATAAATATAAACATGCGCATGCAAATTAGCAGAAATTATTGCCAAATAGTTCGTATAAGTTGAAATGCAAAACAAAATTTAGCCAATGCTTTTAGATCACCACTGGTTTTTTTTTTTTTTTCATTGATTTCCTAGCTTACCACATTTATTTTTATTTCCTTTTCAGATAACTTATTTTCTCTCTCCCAAAAAAGCATCACAAAAGCTGTAATTCTAGAGGTAGAAAATGTTATAGCGATTCCCTTTTTTTTTTTTTTTTTTTAAGGTCGAGATGAATGAAAATGCACTATGCCTCAAACAAAGCAGATTCAACGGTAGCATACGGGACTGGAACACCCCAACTAAATCCTACCATAGCAATTGTCGTGAAGAGGTCCGAGGATGCTGGAAAACCTGCAAGCCAAGAGGAAGCTGAACGCCAAGTTGGCGTGACCGTCAGCCACAAATTTCTATTAATTATTATTATTATTTATTATTTTTTTTTTATTTATAAGAAATTTTATTGAGCAATTAGAAACGAAAAAATAAAATTTAATAAAATTTAAATTTTCATCTACTGATTAAAAGATATCACTTTCAATCAATTAAATAAATATTCAACTTCTATTAATTAGTTTTATCAACACCGATTAATAATTTTTATTTTTCTAATATAAAAGTTATTAACGGTAATAAATTAATAATAACATTTTGCTTATTTTTATTTTTATTTAAAAAAAAAAAAAACCAAAGTAAAAGAAAACACGACAGCCCCTCTCTCCTTCTTTCAAGCAAACGCACGGATAGATCCCATCATCTTTCGTCACCACCATTCCTCAATTCTCATCATTTCTTCTAAATCAATCTCTCTCTAAATGGGTTCGAGCAATAGTAGACATGGGTCGCGCCCGTCGCCGGCTCGGGAGAACCGCAGCAACGGTGCCAGGCTCTTCTTCTCCTCTGCCATCTGTGGTGGCTCCTCTTCTGGCGCTACTCTTGAGGTGAACCCAATAATAAAGAAGATGCCTTTTTTTTTAATATGTGATTTTTTTTTTTTTGAATTTAATCATAGGTAATGTTAGGACCCATTTGTGATTTTTGATGTTTCAATCAATTGTGAATCTCTTTAAGTACTTTTGATTCTGAGAGTTTGGCCCTTTTCGCTGATTCTGAGATGGTCTGGTGTTGATCAAAGAGATGATAATTAGGGTCTCATTCAATGAATTTTTCTTTGATGTTGTTTTTAGATTGGTAGCTTATGTCTTTATAACGGGTTGGTTTTTCCGATTCCCTCAGATGGCGAATGCATGATTTGATCACCCAAGTTTCAAGTTTGACGGCTTCCTCACTTAATCGAGCTTAGCAAATGGTGTCAGACAGTTTCAAATGATTTAAGTATTGTTGCAAGCACTGCCATTTTTACTAAAGCCATCATTTGCTTAAGATGTTTTCCAAATTTTCTACACGAGATGCTGCCGAATCTTGTTTTTTTTCTTTTTTCGTATTCTTTTTCGATTGAGTCTGAATGAGGGAATCTATTATTATAATTTTACCTTCTTTGGATGTGTTACCCTATAAATTGGTGCTTTTCGACAACAAATATTTGGTGATTTCGTTAGCTTGAAAGCTTGGAACATGACAAAAATTACAGTCCTTTCCGATTAATGAACTTAGTTTTCTGTTCTCGTACGAATTTGGAGTTGTAATGTTTGAAGTTGTTTGAAAGTTTTGTGATATATGTACAACTGAGTTTGCCACACAAAGCAAAAATGTCATTGATGGAAAACATTGTAAGAAAGGTGGTGATACCTCTCTTAGAAACATAGCAAAGAATACGAGAGATAGTAGCATTTAGTTGAGCAGCAATACTAGCTGGTACCATTAGTCAAGATGGTTTGAGGTAGCATTGGTTGTTAGCTGTGATTTTTTTTTTTTTTGGGGGTCTGGTTGGGTTGCAGAAGGGAGTATTTTCTGTGAGTTATTAGCTGTGATTTTGCATGTCTTGGCAATGTTAGAATGTTGGATGGTTGTAATCAGCTTCTTTCAGCATGCTAACTTGGTTCTTTTTTGCCTTGGTGTATGAGAATGATAATCAAACAATCTTTGTAGATGGAAGATTATCCAGTTGTCCTGGATTCTGCAAAGCACCGTGATACCGGTATGAATGAGGTCTCAAAATCCACAGTGGAGTCATCTGCTATTCCTGGTTCTGGGGATTGGCCCGCTGTGTCAGAAACTGAAGCTAGAGTGTCATCTGATTGCAGAACGACAGCCCGTGAGGGAAATTCGGCTAAACATGATGTGACAAACATTGAAGGCAGTAATCAAGATAAATGCTTCTCTGACAGTAGGGAGTTACCTGCTCTAAATCAGTCAAGAGAAGATTGTGTTCATGAAGAATCTTCTGGGAGTAAATGTGGTGCTGAGGCTAGTAGTTCAGTAAAAGATCAACGACCTTCAGATGCTTCTGTAAATGTTTTCCCTAACAAAGGTGTAATCCATGACATGAAAAGTTCAGAGAATGGAAAGATCCCTCATTTCTGTCCTGGGAATGTACATCCTAGCAGTTTGTCTCCTCAAAGGCTTGATGGTTTACATTCTAATCATGCATCTATTGAGAATCAAATGGGTGAAGCAACGGCTTCTCTTATTTCTGATTCTGATAGGTCTCATGGTCCGGTAATTTTCCGCACCCGTGAAAATGAATCTATACAAGAAGCAACACCTTCAGGTTCAGGATTTCTCATGTCTAATAGGGAACCAGAGCAGAGAGACGGAAGTGTACTTCATTTCGACGTAGTGAGCATATCCTCAAGTAATTTAACTGGCAGCAATGCTGAAACAAGTGGTCACGAATCTAGAAGAAATAATACAAGGCTATTTTGGGATTCATTTTCAAGACGCAGTTCTAGAAGGCATGCTGATTCCCCAACCATTGTTTTCTCAGCAGACAATACTGATGAACTTGTAGCGCATGATAGATGGCTGGTTGATTTCAGTGGTGAGCTTTCGGATGGCAGTATAGATTCTAGGAACCTGAGCAGTAGAATTGACAGCTTAAATGAACGAAGGCGGCGCTCGAGATCTGAGGTAATCTTTCTATAGACTACTTGAGGAAATGATAACTTTTGTCTACATGGCCAACTTGCTGTTTTTACAGAGCTGGACTTATGTGTCTACTTACTACTTGACCAAGAAGGCCACAGCTGTGTATGGTTTTCCTAAAGGAGCACCATAGGAAAGGATTAACCATTATTTGGAAGCACTACGAGACAAGTAGTTGCTCTCTGACGCTTGAATCACAGCCTCTTGATTGCAAGTGCAAGACTTTCACATTTGCACTTCTCAATGGCTCCTTTTGCCTATTTTTTTACTTCAGTTGTAGTTGTACTTGTAGGCTTGAATGTACCTCACCAAATCATGTTATTCCCCTTGACATTCCGTTTCAACATTGCTATTCACCATTGATTGTGTCTTTGTTTGATTTTTGTGAGGGTGAAGCAGGAATTTCACTTTCTCTCCTCATTCAATATAATTAGCCACCACTGTCTACCTCTTTACAGATCTGGGAAAGACTCCGTGGTGCCCTTGACGATAATGGTCCACGAACTGCCTCATGTCCAACTGGACTCCACCCAGATGGCACATGCTCATGTGAATCATTCGTAACAACTGAAGAGACCAATACTCGTGCAAGTATATCAAGGATAGTCATGCTCGCTGAAGCTCTGTTTGAGGTGCCTTTGTCTTTACCAATTTGTCTGTGGTTTGCAATTGGAGTTATTCTTGTATTGTTTGGCCTGCCATTTTGTCACTTAAGTTCGGTATGCTTAATCTGCAGGTTTTGGATGAAATACATCATCAGCCTGTGTCCCTTTCCCTGTCCATGTTGTCCCTTCCAGCTCCTGAATCAGTTGTCGACTCCTTTCCTCTCAAAAGTCACACGAAGATGGACAAAGTCGAGAGCAGAGACGACTATCAACAGTGAGTTTGTCTTTGCCACAATTTCTGTAAATAAGTGCAGCTGCATACATATTTTAACAAGATTATGTGCAGTCATAATGTTTACAAGTGTCTGTTGAAAATGGTGGGTCAAGGATGTGCATGGGATTTGTAGTTTTTCATGACCCATATTGTGTTTATACTGTGCTGTGTGTATACCCTGATCGTGTATGTAGTCATCGAATGTATATTTCTTTTTGTTTTTTTGATAATTATCGATTTCATGTTTCTGGTTTCTTCAATTGAGTTCGTAACGGTTTGATGGACAGGTGTTATATCTGCTTGGCGGAGTATGAGGAGGGAGACAAAATAAGAGTTCTTCCCTGCCATCATGAGTACCACATGTCTTGTGTAGATAAGTGGCTGAAGGAGATACATGGGTATCGTCATGAACACCCTTTTACTTGTTTCACTATTAACTATCCGTCTTCGTGATCAATGGTTATAATCAAATTTATGTTCTATATTTTTTTTTTCGTTTTCTTGATCTGGCAAATTGCTCTCTCCCTCTCCTTTTCTCCATCGGTGCTTTGCAGGGTATGCCCTCTATGTCGAGATGATGTTCGTCAGGGAAACAGGGAGACACCTGGGATTAATTCAGAAATTCCTTTTACTTGATAGAAATGGATTTATTTGATGTACATAGTAACCCATTTCGGTATTTTATTCTTTCACAAAGCTGAATTTTACATTCTCTGAATTCTCTTTGTTCCACCGCTTTTCCAGATGCGCAGCCCTGTACATCTTCATATAAAGCAGTTCACATAATCAGGCTTTTGTCCGTTTAGCTTGTGATTCCATTAACGGAGCTTCATAACCTCAATGCAGTGGTTATTAGCTTTACAATGCAGCTTAACTTTAGATAGTAATAAAATAATCACACATCTAAAAGTTTATCTATTTTTTTTTTGTTTTCAAATTTCATTTATCAAATAATTTGTATCATTTTATCGTTACTTAAATATGTAGTATGTAGTATTTCTCATCTAGTAATAATGTTTTTTCTCCTCAAATCATTATTTCATCCATCATTTCAATAGCTTTATAGTGGTTATCAATAATGATTCAGATTAAAACAACTTAATATTGAGGCATGCATTCTCTTCTTAAAGATTCATGGCAGATTAATTGTACTTCTATTCAAACGGATTTAACAGAGTACAACAACGAGAAGATGATAAATACCGGAAGAGTAGAGTTCTTCTTTTGTTGTCCATACAATGTAGAGATTTTCCCTAATACTAAATTAACAATTACCGGGCTTACTGCCTTATGTATACAAATTCTCCTGTACTCTCAGGGAACGTACCACAAAATAAAGCAATCCTATATTAAGCAAAGAAGGGGCCATGAGTTGGTGACCAAAACGGATTCTGGTAAGATGACGATTTAGATTTACTGCTTTCATTGTAATCATGGAAGAAGGGATTTGCGAAGGCTTCCTCGGCAGTGTGACTTTTCTTGGAAGGCAAATGATCCTGGTGGGCAAACAAATTTGGATGATAGTTCTCATCACCATCATCATCGTCTTCAAAGGTTGTCCACCTCATTGAGTTGTTTCTATGCTTCTCTCTCGCGGCATTTCGCTTGTTCTCCATTTCTCCAACATGATCTTTGAACTCCTTCTTCACAACATCGATCACAACATCACCATACCTATCACACCACGATCTTGTGCACAAGATAAACAGTTTTTAGTGGGAGCATTGCACCACAAAGTGTTGCCAGAAAAAACAAAAAAGCTGTTGCCTTACTTGGGAAAGAAATTTTTCAATTCTGCCTTGTCAACGGGAGCTTGGTGGAGATTGCTTCAACTTGATCGTCCCCTAATGGAAGCACAAAGAACAAGGAAAAAATATCACCATCGGCATACATACTTGCATTGCAAAGTTCTGTTATTTCTTACGAGAATTTAAAGTTAGGATTTGTGGTGCTGAGCTCTGTCTGAATTCTCAACAGCTCCTTCTTTATGTTGTTCCCCACAACCTGAATGTTTGATGTAGCGTGAATCCGAGCATGGATGAACACACAATATCAGTCAAGGTTTATAAACGAAGCCCGAGAAACTTGATAAATATTTTCAAGAAGTTACCTTATCGATGAAAAAATCGGAAGGAGAACCATTGGAATGTAGCTTGCTCTTGATCTGTTTAGTGTCCGGTCCCTCTCCAATCGGGCTACTAACGAGGTTGCAAGATCCAAAATAAGATCCTTCGGCATTGAGAGGCAAAGGAGCAGTCTCATCTTCTGAGTTGTTTCTCTTCCATTTCTTGAATCCATCAAAACCCCATTGCTTTTTTGCTGATTTAGATGCATTCTCCACGGAATTAAGTTCATTATTGCCAGCAGCAGCACCACCACCACCACCATTATTTTCCTCCC
Organism: Carallia brachiata; assembly: GCA_021464245.1. NCBI lineage: Eukaryota > Viridiplantae > Streptophyta > Magnoliopsida > Malpighiales > Rhizophoraceae > Carallia > Carallia brachiata. The sequence continues at coordinate 48,220 of JADCRB010000059.1, read as the reverse complement.
TCTGTTCTCTTTGAAACAAAGTCTTAAAAGGCTTCCTCTTTGCCTTGTCAATGCTTCCACCTTCCTTTGATGAATCGCTTGGCAAGCTTTCTTGCATGAGAATTGATTTTGTTTCACTTTCTTTGTGCTTTAAGCGATCATCCCAGTATGGGTTTTCTTGCTTATCAGAGGCAGCGAAATTCGCTTCAATGTCGAATATGCTCTTTTCTTCTCTGTGTTTACTTTGCTTTTGAGATGAGGCAAAGCCGAAAACTGAGGCTGCTCCTTTAATTTGCTTAATGGCCGAACTAGGCTTTGATTTGGTTTTAGATTGCGAAGTTTCTTGGCTATTCAAGCACTTTTCATCTTTCAAATCAATCACTGACCACGTCTCTTCTGTGTTTTCTTTTGGTTCACTTGGACCAGCCACAATAACATTTCTTGCCTCTATTTCTGCCCCCTGAACAGCTAGTCTCTGCAACAATGGCCTCTTTGAAGAATGGTACTCATCCTCTGATATGCATTTCGCATACAGCAGCTCCTACAGATATCGACCCAATAATTAGTAGCATCAAAATTTTTCTAATTCAAGTTATCCTGCATAGATCAAACCTACATAATACTAACTTCGTTACCACGTATTACTAGTATAAAAGAGAGAAAAAAAATTAAAAAAAAAAAAAAAAGGAAGCCCCATTCTTTGTAATTTAGAATCTCACCTATGATTGGGAAATTTTGATCATGCAAAGAGATTTGAAATTTTCAAAGATCGATAGCAGAAATTTCTTAAGCCCAAGAACACATTAACACATTAAAACATGAAGTGCCCATTTTTGTGAGAATCAACTCATTTGCTACTGCCAATTATCGACAAAGAAAAAAGAAAGCCGACAAACTTGCTATTCCTAGATAAAGAAACAGTAGCTGCTAGAAATTTACCTGCAAGAAGACCAACTTGTCTTTCAAAATCACAGGCTGTTCATGCTCGGCCGGAGAGACGATAAGGGTCTCGAGCAAATGGGTCCGAAAAGCCGAAACTTCGCTTTCAGCCAAGATCCCCTCTCTGTGGAGACCCATCAAGTTGAGGATCTGGTGGAAGGAGTCTTGCTGCCATTTCAAGTTGTCGGATTGCAGCTTGGACAGCCTGTGCTCCGCGGCAGTGAGTCTTTTCTTCTTGAAGGAGAAAGGGAGAATTGTCTTGCAAAGAGAGGTGATTGAGTCGTGGAGAGTGGAGTAGTATGTTGGTGTGTACGACGAGTACACCATTTTTTATTGCTTCTTTGTTTCTTGAATCGACCCGCTTGCGAATGGAATTGGCCAAGATTGTTGGTGGGTTCTTGCAGGATGCCAGAGCTTCAGATCTCAAGCTTTTCTTTTTTCCTTTTTTCTTTTTCTTTATGGATTTCTTGAGTGTTTATTTAGGTTTCTACCGATTTTTGAATTGTGGGTGACAAACGGTCACTTGGAGGAACTAGCCGTTGGGAGGAGAAAGTGCGCGTGTGAAGTGTGGGCCAGTAATTGCCTGATTGGTCTACTGCAACGCTGTCGTTTTGGTCCATATTACTTGTCTTTGTTTGGTCCGTATTGGTTGTCATGTCACGCATCCTAGGGCTTTGGGACCCACAAATGGCAGCCACTATAGAGTCAGCAGATTAACGATGGCGAAGTCACTTGTAAAATGAATCCGTTTGCACAATAATAACGTTCGTCCTGGTTCCCCTCAAAAGAATACCTTTCTCACTTGGTTCTCATGATTAGCTGTTTAGAGCTTCGGACCAGGGGTGCTTAATAAACAGTCCAACCCTTTCATTTTTTTTTTAATCTTAACCAAAAAAAAAAATATTATAAATATATTCATAATTGTATTTGTAGACAAATATCAGAATCACCTATTAACATTTTTATTTAATTTCTCTTATAAGAAAGACGTTCACCTGAGTAATTTTAGATTCGTGTAAACTTATCTACACACAATTTCAGTATTAATAAATTTAGAACAAATGAAGAAGAGGCCAACTACGCATATACACTTGAGTAGATTCTCAGAGGACACCAAATTAATCAAATAATATCTAATAATTTATTTATTTTTTTAATTTAATATATTTTTTACGATCTAATGATCTAAATTTCTATATACTCATCGCACACCCTCCTAAATGAGTCCTCTTATCTCTTTTAACTAGGAAACATAGACACTTCTAAAATGATGAGTGTTTGTATCGGACACGACACTCGTGTGTTAGATACAGACACTCGTCTGACACTCTTCGGATACGAACACGTGTCAGATACTCCAAAAAGTGTCCAACAAAAAAATAAAAATAAAAAAAATTCTGACACACGTGTCAGATACTTCTAATTCACGTGTCAGACATTTATAACACACACGTCAGACACTTTTATATGTATTTAATATTTTAATTAATATATTATACACATATATATTATTTACTTAAATATTTTATTTTATATATATATACACACACCGACACACACACCCACACAGAAATGCATATAATATATATATATATATATATATATATATATATATATATAATATTTTTTTTAAAAATTATGAATAAAATATAAGTTATATCATAAAATATTATATTAATTATTATTATAAATTATATATAAAATTTTTTAAAATTTGTTAAAAATATTTAAATTATATATATACATATGTAATATTTAATATATTTTATACCTATATTTACACTGTATTCATATCTTAATTTTTTTAAAATGTCTGTATCTCTAAATCTATATTGTGTATTGTCCGTGTCCTATTTTGTATCCGTACATTCTAGCTTTTAAATGAACAATTTATTACGACGAATATAAACCCTGCAGCCCTGCTAAAACAAGCGACGAATATATTATGACGGTACAGAATATGATGCCGTTTTAGCTCTGGCAGACAACAGTACAAAAGAGATGACTTTCACTGTCATTAAACATTGTTTTTTTTTTTTTTTGAGAAAGTCATTAAACATTGTTAAGGTGATTTACTTCCACGACTGTTGTTAATATTTTGGGGTCGACCTCAAATAAGTGTAATAACTATTATTATTGTGGACATGTCCTTTTTTAATAAATATGTGTAGAAAAGGGTTTATATTATTTTGGCAAATATTTACACGTATTAAAAATGCTTCAAATTGTCTGTAACCAATTTGTAATTATTGTGTCATTTTGGACGGTTTGGATCAATTATTAGATTGATTGTGAATTAAACTTTAGAAAGCCGTCAACAATCGTTTAACTATAATATATATATTTTAAAACCGCTCAATTTGATCCGTAAATGCTGGTACTTCAGACAAATAATATGTCGGCTTCTTGACAAAGGAAAATCATCATTCATTAATCACCCAAGAAAATAGATCCAACTTCTATTTTTTAAAAAAAAAAATTGTGCAATACTTTTGACAATCTTTTTCATATTAATTCTATACCAACTGTGTGTTGTTACTCGTTGGCAGTAACATGTGCTTCGAAAATTGGGGAAAAAAGGGGAACATGGGAGATTACCAATAAGGCAGATGCTCCGCTCTCGCGTTGGTGACTCTATTATTTGTTTTTTTCCCCTCTAAATTACTACAATTGAATGATATTTTACTTGTTTGAAACTAGGAAATTAAGGTTGCATTATTGATGTGATGCCACCACCGTTTCTGCGGTTGGATTAGTTAGAAATTTGAACTTTTAACTTTATAGTCTGATATTCAAATCTTATTAATGTTTAATAATAGGTTAAATTTATGAGTCACTATTTGACGCGAGACATGCAGCATATATTGTAATTATTTGATCTCTTTATATTCTCTCTGTTTTTTTTTTTATTTATAAAGAGTCCTATTGAACATTTAAAAAGAGAGAAGTGAGGTTTGGTAAAATTTGAACCTCCACCTACTGATTGAAAGACATCCCCTGTAACCAGTTGAACAAATACTCAACATCTCTTCACATTATCTCTAAATATACGGTTACAATACTTTTTTACAAGACCGGGAACCATCACTCTTATTTTTTCATTTATGCAAAAAAAATAAAAAATAAAAAATGATGGGAAGTCTTTTTAAATGAGGCCCAATTACTTCTGAGGCCCATCGCATCTAAGCGGGATACGACAGCCCGTTACACAGCCAGCTACTGACTTCATTGAAATATCCGTACATGTTGCTATCATAGGTAATATTCGGGTGGGCCCCTGAATTTTGATTTCAATACTTATTATTCTTAATTACGCGACATTAACGGCATATAATTGCTTTTGTTTAAAGTTTGGTTTGGAGTTAAAAGAATCATTCGCAGCACAAAACTCCACAATTTCCCTGCAAAAATCTCGACATGTTCTTGTCCCACCTTATAAACAAGTGCGTCGCATTATACGTCGTCCAATGTCAAGGTGGGGGCAAAGAAATGGGACAGGATAGACATTAGACAGCGATCTTCAGGGAAACGAGGAGCACTTAACTCATTGTCGCATTCTAAATGGAATCCAAATTAAAGGCTCATGAACAAAATTAACTCCTGTAACATGTCCTTCTGCCCATCATTGATGTGTATTATAACTTTATAAGACGTTACAGCTCAACCGCCTAGTTGCAACCATTCCTAATTACAACCTGCACGCAATAGGACCATCTTTGTATTGTCTTAACATCTAGTTGCCAAATTGTCCATATCGATAAAGAGTATAAACTCTCTAAAGTCGATTTCTGCGGTTAGAGAATATAGAGTTTTATATTGAAAAAATATAAAATAATTAAAATAATTTATAATATTTTTAGATATATTGTCTATTAGCTTAAATTTTTAGATAAATATGACCCTTTAAAATTTTATTTGACATTATTTCAAAATTTAGTTCATCATATTATCTGTATTTAGTACTTAACAGTTTAACTTTTTATATATAAATTTTAGTTCAGTTTTCTTAACTTTGTTTACCATCTTGTCTGCATTTACTACTAGGCAGTTTAACTCTTTAATATAAATTTGGTCTATTTCTGTTTAATTTTTTTATATCACGTATTAATCAGATTTAATACGTATTAAGACAATATGTTAAAAGAGTATAAAATTTTATTAATAAAATATAAAAATCTGACATAATTTATAATACTCTTAGAATTTTTTTATCTACTAATTTAACATTTTAAATAGATTTGAGAGTTTAATTTTTATTTGACATTTATAATTGTGCCTCTACCTTTCAGGTGGTGGCTTTAACTGTTACATATACATTTTAATTGTCAATGCATTGTATTCCTAAATTCCCTAAGAATCAAGAATTGATCTCGACATGCTTCATGAATTCCCCAAGAATCAAGAACAGAAAATTTGTTGTCATTTTGGTTTTCCACAAGGGCACGCAAGGCTCACACATTGAAAACATAAGCATTACATTTCTTGCCACACCAAACCTATAACAGCAACAAGGTCGTTTGATTTCCAACATCTACAATGCTAATGAAGCAATTAAGAAAGTTACACACTTATTTCCATTCTGCAACAGGGGCAATGGGAACTGTTCTCAAGCCAGGGCACCAAGCACTTAGCATGGTACCTATGTGCACAGGGCAAGTGCACCAGATGCTCCCCTGCATCGAAACGCTCAAGGCAGATAGTGCACTCATCTTGTTCACTGGCCTTCCAGCTCAATTTGGCCCAACTAAACCTCTTAGAGCCACTCTTCTTCGAGCTGAAAACCTCTGTTTGAAATTCCCCTGGTGCTATTGATCCTCGGCTGTCCACACCCCTTGGGTTAACCGAGCTGTTGTGCCTGAAATATGGACATCTAATTTAATTGGGCATTTGTGCATATTACTGATAACCACATAATATATGCTGAAACATGCTAAATGTTATAAAGCTATTAAGATTATTACCTTCTGGTTTTTGATCTTTTTTGTATTTTTAGCCTCTCATCTAACCTTTCTTTGGCTTCTCTGGCCTTTGCTCCCAGTTTCTCATCCACAAGTGCCTCGTTTAATACAATTCTCTGCTATAAATCGACCCCAGAACAACAAATTGTTCTCTCAGTAACATCAACCCAAAAAACAGCATATAATCTTTTCTCCAATACACACACACACACCCACCAAAAGAACAAATACAGGTGAAAGAGGGGTGTGTACCAGAGATGAGGTAGCAGCATGGTGGCTTTCATGGTTACTTGTGTACAAGCAAAAAGAAGACCGCCGTGTCCAGCCGTGTGTGGCGGCAGCAGGAGAATCTCCGCCTTGATGGAGTCGTCTCCTCCGGGCACATTCGACACCAGGTAACATACCAGCCATTAACTAACAAACCAAAAGAAAAAGAAACAAACACAGGGCAAAAAGAAAATTATTGACTGTTCCTACAAATGTTGCCTTAAAGGCTCAAACAAGAATGGGGTTTGTTAATAACAGTGATGCCATTTGAAAACTGTTTGTTGAAAACAGAAAGTTTCCCAGAAATGATGGGGAAAAGGCAGCGGAAGTTTCTTGGCAGCTTACCCAGACACGACCAAAACCAGGAACTTTATAAAATGGAAAATGATCTTTTTGACTCGGCCCGCACATCCGGAGAGAAGCCACGTGATCCACCAAGTTATGCAGCGGTGTAAAAATGTAATCGGATTTAATTGATTGGTCCAAATTTACTTGAAAAAATATGATCTAAATTTAATTTAAAATAATTTAATTTAAAGTAATTTAAATTTTAAATGACCCAAAAATTTTAAGTCAAATTTAAATTCAATCCCAATGACTCATATGACTGAAAAAAAAAATTTAAGAGAAAAAAATAAAATAATTATAATATATAAATCATATATCTTAAAATATAAAATTTACTTTTTTCCACATAAATCTTGATTAAGATTTCGCTTCAATATATTTTGAATTTTTTTATGAATTTTTAAATTTTATTTTGAGTTTTTAGAATTTTTATTAAAAAAATATTGCATTATTTTTAGTTATATGATTTTCTTTGATTTTTAAGAATTTTTTATAATTTTTTAAATTTTTAAATTTTTTAATAAAAAATATCATGTTATTAAAATGATGATGTAACTAACCTGTGAATTAATCCAAATTCAAACCCAAACTTAAAGTAATTCAGTCGAAAATGATCTGAAAATAACTTAATTTATAAGTAAACCAATCTAAAATAACTCAAATTCAAAATAACTCAATTTGACCTAACAATCTATTTTGACACCACTAAAATTATATAATAATTAAGGACCAAACTTGACCAAAAGATATGTAATAATTAATAGAGTTTTCTATTCGCCACATTGATTAAAAAATTATTTTTTTTTTGAAATTTTCTTTTGTGAAAAATGATCGAATGTGTAAAAAGGCTGATTGAACGTGTAAAAATTTAATGAAATTGTGCAACATTTATTGAACATTATAATTAATTCGGTTATCATATGAAATAATAGTTTAATAGTATGTTTGCGTGTTTTTACATTAGCAATTTGAGTTTGAGTCCTCTCGTCCGCGCTTTATCTGGTTAACCTATGTTATGGATCATTTCAAGTATAAGTTGTAATGTCCAACATTGGAAGTCTGACTTAACAATCGCTGTAATCTCCAACAACAAAGTTATGCTCAGTTCTGCGAGTACTTGACTGATAAGTCTACTTTTTAGAGATAGTTGAACAGAACTCCAATTAATCAGAATCACTCTCGTTCGACACACAAATCTAATAACTGATATACTTATGATAAATTTTTTTTTAAAATTATAATCAGTCCGGTTGCACTTTTAATTGTAATGGTGTTTAGACAGAAACACTTATATATATATATATATATTTTTTTTTTTTTTCTTTTTTTGGAAGAAAAAGTATCCATGTATCTACCATCATCTTATTGCCTGGACAGCAATGCACCCTTGACTATGGAGGTCCTGGGTTCGAGGAATGGGGGAAACAATAATATGTTTTTTTCGTTTTTGAAGTTATGTAATGAATAACTCTCTCAATTATAAAAAACTCTATATTTCATTTAAAAAATTAAAACTTGAGATTTCAAAAATATAATCTGAAACTTTTGATTACTGGAATCTACCTAAAGTTTTCTTTTTTCTTATAGGTAGGTTTAATCTCGTGACCAACCAAATCGTCCACATCCAATAAGCGTTTTCTTGGCTTTCGTTAGGTGGTGATTTGCTATTTCTTGATTGGGTGATCTAGGTGGAAGCCTAAATTGCAAGCATGTAATTATTTGTGAATTCTTTACTCAATTTAATCTGAGATTGCCTCGAATAGAACGTGAGAAGTAACTATTATAGAGGACGCACACAAGGCTGCTTATATAGTAATATCTCACCACATATTGTAAAAATTCAAGCACACAACGGTTTTTCTGATAAGTGATGCCATGTTTAATTTCTTTTTTTCCTCGCAAAAATGATAAATAAAGATAGTATTATATATATATATATATATATATATATACTCAAATCGAGTTATCTATATTGTACTTGTGAGAGAGCTAACTTCATAAGCTCAACAAATATCATTAAATCATTCGTGATCCTACAACGTATATTTAACTCAATCACTTAACGTGAATTTCATTTCATAATCTATCGCAGAAAAGCGAGTCCTTTATCGTCTCAACTATACAAACAAGCGATGATGTCATGTTTAATATTTAACAAAGAGCACATGTTAGTTGGAGGAGCAATTTTTTTTTTTTTTAAAATCCTATTATCAAAAAAATATGCCACATTATTTTAAATAAAATCATACTATATTTTTCCAATCATAAAAAAAATAGGGCATGACGCCCCAACCCATGCTGCGAAAATCACTTCCTTAACAAATTTCACTTGAGAAATCTACCAAATTTTGTGATTTGTGGTTCCACTGGTCAATTCAACATAATTTTACTAACTTATAATGATGAAACTTTTTCTTTCCTAACAGGTGCTTTAAGGGCATTTTATAACGCTAGACTACCTGCCCATATGGCAACACAATTAAGTAAATCTGTTGAATTACTAAAAGTATGCCATTTGGATTTTGTTTTTCTTTAAATTGAGAGTAGTCATTCATGTAATAAGCCTTCCCTTTAACTTTTCCATTGATCTGCTGTAAGAATACATAAATTATAATTGTTTCTTAGGGGGGAAAAAGTAAACGAATAATTAAGTAGATTATTTCGTAGAGCAAGCAATTAATGCTGGTTTGAAGTTCACGTGAGTTGGACGCGAGGGCGTTCCAATCCGGAAATTAAACTGTGGGCGTTCTAAACCTGCCATGATGCCAAACAGTGGCTGGCCCCCGGTTTATTCCTTTCACATTGTACCTAATTTCGTACACCAGTCAACAATCTCGTAATTAAAAACAAAATTAGGTTTCATTTTTCTTGAGAAGAAAAACAAAATTAGATTAATATCATGTTATTTTGTAACTAAAAATTTCAACATCGTACCACTAGCAAATTTTACAAAGTATATAACATTACACATTATATATGCGATTGCGTTGGTTTCTGGATTTGTTGTAGGCTACGGACATGCTTACCATACCACATACCTTTTGGTCCGTATGCAAAGAAGACAAAATAGATGAAGCCGCCCATGTAATCAGAAAAAATATAAAGTAAGCACCTTTGTTCAATTGTTTGAAGAAATTTGAATATGTGTAAAAAATTATAAATAAATTTTGTGAAGATTAAGCGATGGGATTAATTTACGGCTTGTCATTTATTGTAAAGGATATCATAATTATCTAATATCTTTGTGTCTTTTTTAGAAACAAAATTTTAATACTTTTTAACAATACTGTGAAGTTATTGCCTTATTTTTATATTTTTAACCAAAAAAAAAAAACGGGAAATGGAGGAGATTCTTATTCGGTTTTTTTTAAGCTGATTTGAGAAAGGGTTATTCCATGTGCGTGACAGACACATCCTGTCGAAATTCGGACGTGCGTGGGTTTTGGATCTCGCATGCTCTTTGATGCTCACAAACTGTTGAGTATATCCGAATTCGGTAGAATAACACTCCTAAAAAGGGGGAAAAAAATGATAGAGCTAAAATTATTTATCAAATCATTCAATGAAGAATTGCAGATGTATCGTTTTTTGGAGAACAAAAATTTTGAGGGACAGACTCCAAAACCCCGAATTTATCCAGTGTCTCGGGGATTAAGGAATAACTATCGTTTCTTTTTTTTTCCCCTTACTCAGCGTGTAGTTTTTTTTTTTTTGACAGAATACTGAGCGTGTAACCGTAAAATAGATCAGTAATCGTAAAATAGATCAGTAATGTTTATAGAGATAATAACAAATTAGAAAAATTTATTTTGACTCATATTTTTAAATGAATGTAAGTATTCATAATTTTATATCATATAATAAGTAAAATTTATTTAAATAAAAAATTAAAAATAATATTTAAATAATATTAGATTATAAATTAATTTTATTCACTAAAAAAAAAATTTAATTAGTAAGTACCAGTTCAGCGTCAAAAATTATAACGTGACGTTAAATTTTTAATTAATTAACATTATAATTAAATTTAAAAAAAAATTATTTTAAGTTCAGTAATATTTTAATAATAAATTTTTACCATAAAAGAAATTTAAATGATACTAACGACCAAAAAACCGGTCTCGACCTAAGAGTTCAACGACAGCTACAACCACGAAGTAATTTTTTTTTGAAAATAAAAAAATCAGCGGCCGAACGTTTATTTGAGGAAAGATCGAAGAGGCTACCGGCCGGTCCGGCGAAAGGGCATTTTGAGGTTGAATCCTTGCATTCTGGTTGCAGATTTCCTGAGCCTTTCGCTTAATCTTTCTTTCGCTTCTCTTGCCCTAATTCCCAATTCCTCATCATCCTCTCGCCCCTCGTTTAATACACTTATTTGCTGCCTCAATTCCATAGTGAAAAGTTATAATTAACAGCAAAAACTAAATAGATAAATAAACATCGAAATTATAAAAAACTGGGAAAAAGAAAAGAGAAATTACCAAATAAGAGATTGAAGGGTGCCGGTATTCAGCGTTGCTCGTGTACAAGCAGAAAGAGGACCGCCGTGTCCAGCCATGCGAGGCTGCCGAAAGCGAATCGCGGACCTGGTGGACCCGTCTCCTTCGAGCACATTCCACCCCAGGCAGCATACCGGCCATTAATGGTCCACGAGCAACGCTCCAATAATGACAGACGTTCTGACTAACTAAAGAAACCCAGATAAGATGGTGTAGAAAATGAAGACGTTATCGTCTAGGGAGTTGGATTTTGAGTCAAAAGAGAAGGAAAATGAACAGGTAGCATTGGCTAGTTGGAGCCTTAGAGGGATTTATATAAGAAAGTTTTGGACATTTCATGGTATTTTCATATTCGGAAATGTTAGGCGGCCAAACCTATCGGTGGTTAAATTGCTTCTATATTATAATAAATATTATATTTTATATAATTATAATAATAAAATGTGTGTAATAAAGAAATATAATTATTTTTTTATATATATTTTTAAATATAATTATATAAAATATACCTTTAATTATGATATAATCATAATTTAACTGTCAAATCATCTGATCACGTAAGAATGCTCTTTTCACATTAGATGTCACCTTCTACAAAACTACCATTGGTGACTACAATAAATAATGGACTTTTTTTTTTTTTTTTTTTCAAAGAATGGAACGGTAGGATACTGCTCTATAATTTTACAAAATTGTACTCGTATTTTGCATGGATTGTAAATTTTTTTGTGTTCAATTTTTAAAAGAATTTTTGTATTAAAATTTAATCAAAAAAATTATAATTCTCATTTTATCTTTAACTTCAAATAGAGTTGTAAAAGATACATTCAAATTTCTCTATATTTACACTCAGTTGTGCGTATACGAATGAGTATAAATGTATGTTTAAAAGTAGCTTTGTTGGTTTAGTTAAAATATACCATCAAATATTTTTTTATTTAATAAATTCAGTAAAAAATAATTATAATAATTCTAAATTTTAATAGATTTTCACTTGCATGCCACTTAGTTTTTCTCAAAAACTGTAAAAAAATAACAATAAGTTTCAAATTTTATAACGTGATCATACTTTTAAAACACTTCAGTATGTACAACACTACATTTCACCGTTTTAAATTTTTCGCATCTAATCGGTTTAACTCTACATCTATAGATCACTTTCACGAGTGTCGGCAATCCTTATGCTCTAGGACAGAAGCCGCTGACCTTTCCTCCCCAGGTAAAGTTGCAATATGTTCAAATTTCCACACGCTTTGGATGATTTTTGAGTAATTGAAATTCTATAGTTTGCATATGGAAGAATAAATAAGTAGAAATAAATTACTTCCATTGTTACAATTTTAATGAATAGTGAAACAATTATAAATAAAATTGAAATGGAAAATAATTACACATGCAACTTTATCTAAAATTTTACAAGATTACAATTTTTGTACAATTTTATCATTTAATTCAATTTACCCTATAAGACTAAATTAGTATTCCACTCACTTATATAATAGGTAAGTTTTCAAATTTGGTTATTATTAATAGTTAATGCCAATTTCAGTTATTATGAATATTATATGTTAACACATGTATGGAAGGAGGAAAAATGCTATTAATACTCGAATAATTGTCAATTAATTGCCATTAATTTCTCGCCTCATTAACCATTATTAATATTAGAAATTGTCGGTTACGATTTTGTTTAATGCTCGCATAATTGCCAGTTATAATAGTTAATGCCAATTTCAGTTATTATTAATATTAAATGTTAATACATGTGAAAAATTGCCGTTAATACTCTCATAATTGTCAACTAATTGTCATTAATTTCTCACCTCATTGACTATTATTAATATTAGTAATTGTCGGTTACAATTTTGTTTAATGATCAAATATACAAAAATTATTAAAAACGGTGTATTGAGCAAATAGTAGAAAATAAAGTAAATTAAAAAAAATAATAAGAAATTTACAAATAAAATTCACATAACTTGCCACGTGGTAACATGGATTAATGAGAAAGTTTCTCAAAACTTCCTTTTTATACTAATTAAATAGATTAAAGAGTATTTTAATCTTATGCATAGATGTAAAGTAATTGAATACTTACGATATTTTTTATATTAAATATTAAATTATAAATTTAATTCTAATATTTAATTTTAATAAAATTTTATATTATAATATTTTACACAAATCTAAATTTTTTTTGGTTTAAGTGTAGATGAATAAAAAGAAGAAACGCAAAAGAAACTTCTTGGAACCTTACCTCGCGGAAACGCCAAGCGACCCCACAGCTCAAATCAAAGGCGGCCAAGTTGACATCAGTTTATGCCGAATTGATCGCATTAAAATATGGGTCACGCTGAAAACAGAACGCAACAATTAAAAACAAAAGGCTCCTGGCTAGGCTTGGGCTTTCTAAAGGTGGATGATAGGCCTACAACAAGGACAAAGTGTATGTCCAGCCTATCAATAATGGGCCTTTAAGCCCCCACCCTGTGGAGGCGACGGTAAAATTTACTGGACTGAGGTAGCAGTTTGGCCACATTGTTTGGACTTGTTAGCCTCATCTCCGACGAATAAATTTGGAGTTTGAATTACAGATTTGTTGCCACACCAATCTCCTTCCCAATCAACTGGTCCTCGTCTCCTTAAAATTAAAAAAAATAATAATAATAATGATTGGTGCCTAATGAAATATCATCGTGTCTCTAAATACCACAATGAGAGCTTGAACCACATATTTCATCATAATTCTTTTTTTTTCCTTGTTCAGATATAGTCTAAGAATGTGAGTCCGGTCATTATATATTAAAAGAAAAGAAACTTGAATCAAGTTATTGCCTATTGGGATATAAAATTACTAACTAGGAATGTGCTTGCGTTTTGTGTAAGTTGTGAATATTTTTTTGTTTAATTTTTTTAAATGATAATATTTTATATTTAATTGCATTATTCTTGATCAACTGCCGTCGTTTCTAACAACATAATTTTTTTTATTAATTGGGAGTGGTCTGTACCCTAACACATTGACACTCATGGAAAAAACGAAAAAAAACCATGATAGCAGAAGCATCGTTTTTTGGAGAACAAAATTTGGAGGGACAGACTTCAAAACCCTGAATTTATCCAGTCTCCTGGGGATTAAATATTTAAGCATTTCTTTTTTTGTTTTTAACTAATTGGTTCCGATAATTAAGCGCTTCCTCCAGCGCTTAATCATAAAACAGATCAGTAATGCTTATAGAGATCATAAAAAATTATTACCACAAAATACTACTCTAAGTCCTTGAGCCTACCGACTTTGAGCCTATCCAGTCAAATCTGAGTAAATTTATTGAGCTGAAATCAGCGCTGAACGTTTATTTTAGGATAGATCGAAGAGGCTAGCAGCCTGTCCGGCGAAAGGGCATTTTGAGGTTAAATCCTTGCAATCTGGTTGCAGAATTCCTAAGCCTTTCGTTTAATCTTTCTTTCGCTTCTCTTGCCCTAATTCCCAATTTCCCAGCATCCTCCCGCCTTTCGTTTAATACATTTATTTGCTGCCTGAATACCAAAATGAATGGTTTTTTTTTTTTTGTCCATTTAAAAGTTCATCCGACCATCAGTTATACAATGAAAATAATTCTTTTTTTTTATAAATCTCACACTTCTCTTTCTAAAATTTGAACTTAAAGCCTTCTAACCATTAGACTGTCATTTAAAGACCAAAGTGAAAGGCCTTATTATTATTATTGACAGCAAAAATAATAAATAAATAAATAGTTAATATACAAAAATCAGTGAAGTGATAAATTTAATATTAATTTCAAAAAATAACAATTTATCTTTTTTATAAATATATTTAATAAATTTAGTATACTGTAAAATTTCAACCTTCTCTTTCTAAAATTTAAATTCAAGACCACTAATATAAAAGTTTGAGTTCTAATCATTAGACTGTCATCTAAAGACCAAAGTGAAAGGTCTTATTACTATTATTGATAGCAAAATAATAAATAAATAAATAGTTAATATACAAAAAAAATTATCAATTTTGTGTAAAATGACAAATCTAACACTAATTTAAAAAATAACAGTTTATCTTTTTTTAATATTTTTAATAAATATAGCATACTGTAAAATCTATTGAATAGAATTTGTTTGTTTTAACTATAAAATTTGTTGAGAATTTTATTCTCATACGTGCTTTATTTAAAATATAAAAACAAAAAAAATCAAATATTGAGTATTATTTTAAAATTAAAAAATTCAAAATTCTCCAAATTAAGTTTTTAAGAATTCAAGGATCACAGCTTCTCATGTAATCTCTGCTTTAGTAATTATATTATATATATATATATTTTTTTATTTTAGAAGTAATAAGCTTTTTTTTTTAGCAACATAAGCCTTTAATCTTTAAAAAAAAAAAAAAGGTTGTAGGATTTTTTTAAAAAGAAAGAGCCTCATCTATTTTGTCGCCAAAGCCTCCTAAACCCTTTTATAAGTAGGCTAAAAGTCTAAATTAGTTCTTAATGTTTAAATTAAGTTTTAATTATAAATACAACATTTTTTTTTTATAAAATTGGTTCCTAATGTTTTAACTATAGTTTAATTATAAACATAATATTTTTTTTTTGTAAAATCAATTCTCAACGTTTTCATTATAAAATAATTTAGTACCTTTTTATTATCTGACTATTTAATTTAGTAAAACGTATATCATATATTAGATTACTTCCTTATTGTATTTTTAATAACATTGCATCCCATAACGAAGTAGTTTAACATATAATATAATTTTTAATAGATTAAACAATCAAATAATAGAAAAGTATTGAATTATATCACAATGAAAGCATTTAAAATCAATTTTATCAAAAAAAATGTTGTGTCTATAATTGAACTTTAGTCAAAACGTTAAAGACTAATTTTATCAAAAATAAAGATTATGTTTATAATTAAATTTTAATTCAAATATTAGGTACTAATTTAAGATTTTAGCATGATATATATAGAATATATGTTCGTATTGTTTGGGAAGTTCCGATGGGTGAAAATTTTGATCCCGTTTGGAAATCAAATTAAGCAAAAAAATCTTGCAAAAACTTGAACTAACAGCCACATATCCCTCGAAATCCGGCCACAAGCAAAGCCACTCCATGTCTCGTGCGCACCCTCTCTCTCACATGTTAACGTCCACCACCACCGCCCCTATCGCCACTCCTCAAACCTCCTCCTTTCTCTCTCTCACTTGCCTCTCAAACCCTCCGCACCCTCCGCTTGCCGTTTTTATCTTCTTCCCACAACCACCACTCCAGCTAGCTATATTTACTAATTAATTATCTATTTACATGACCACCCAATATATTATGAACAGTTCTCTTTTCGTTTGATCTTTTTTCGCATGCGTTTTTACGACATTATTATTCATGGAAAAATCCGAACCCAGTTCTCCCTCTTCTCCAAGTCTAAAACACAGGCTCAAATCCAAGCTGTGCTTACGATCTCCGTTTCGAAATCACCACCACCATGACAAGGTCCACGACCAAAAGTTGTCCAGTCCCACATCCTTAAATCCCTCGGAGAAATCTAAACTGGTCCGAACCTCCTCCATCTCCATTAAGTCACGCGGATGTCATGACAACCCCGAGATCAAGGATAAATGCCGCAACTTCATATCTTGTATCGGCCGGCACGGACATGGCCATGGACATGGCCACGGGCACGGACATGGGAGCGGAAGCGGACAAAGCCACCACCGCCGGCGGCACTCTATTTCTTCTGATTTCCAATATGATGCTCTGAGCTATTCTCTGAATTTCGATGACGGTAGCGATGAAAGCCATCGAGATGAGTTCAATTCCAGGACCTTCTCCTCGAGATTGCCGCCGTCGCCGACGAGGGAGATCGAGTGCACATGATATTAAAAGCGCTGTGCATGCGTTCGTGGTGGTCTTATTGAGATTTTGTGATTGCCGGAGACCTTCCGGAGGATGATTATTCACGCAAGTGGTTAATCTGATTAACTTTGGATCTCGTCTATTGGGGAAGGCGCTACGGTGGTGCACGGCGGTGCTCGTGGCGTTGGTGGTGTCACGGTTGAGGGTGATGAAGAGAAATCTTCATGCATGGACCACGTGTACATATATCAGATGCGTGCTGATCTTTTTCTGTCTATTTTAATTTCTTTTGTTAGGATGCATATATTTTCTTTTTCTTCATGATTTTTTTTCCCCCCCTTATTTTCTCGTACAAATTGTTGAAAACTTGGTCACTAGTTGAATTTTGCATTGACTTCGAAGATGAAGAATTTAAGCTTTATGGTTCTTTATTGATTAATGTCCTCATTTTACAATTTTCCATTTGTTAGGCAAAAAGGGTGTGTAGAATCACCAAGTTCTATCTATGCTTTGAGTTGGGGCTTACATATGTGAATGTTGTCACCCTCTTGGCCTTTTTTATGGATGAAGACATGGTTGGTGTAGGATTTATTAGATAATAGGTTTTTTTTTGTTGGTTTTAAAATTCTGGTAATAAAAGAACAAAAAATTGCAAACCCATTTTGGCCTTGCTTTATGTCAAAATTTCAAGTTCAAATGAATATAGTGACATGCTTTTACTTAAATATATGTAGAGGTGAATGGGTTGAGGAATTTCAGGTTTTGATTTTTTAAATCCCAATTTCAAGATTAGAGGAACCATTCTCTTCTGCTTGTCCGTGGAGTTTTGAAAAATACAAGCATCTTAGTCTCTTCCTTTTGCATAACCATCGCCACTCCCTTTGGAGGCTTCCAATTAAACAGGTTCGTTTGGTATGACACTGATCCAGCGAGTTTTATTGCAATCCGGGCAGAACCTTGCTGTTCCTTCTTATTTTACAGGATGCTTAATTACAAGAAAAAAAGTTGATATTCCGTGAATTTGTCGATATTTTTATCTCAGTTAAATTGTGACTGATATTTTTAAAACAAAAATGATATTTTTGAAATGTAAAAATAATTAAAATTTCAAAAATATCAATTTTTATTTTAAAAATACTAATCGTAATTTTAAAATTTAAAACAAATTTATCTAAAATATGTATGTTGCTTTAATTACAAACACACAAAAATAGAATCCAACATCCATCTTGGTTTACGTATAATTGGGCCCGGGGGGAAGTGGTTGGGAATTGTTGGAAATCTTGTTTCCCCACAATTAAGCGTTCTATGGATATATGTTATATGTCTCGTATAAGTGTACATAATATAACAATCATTATAATTTATATAATTATTTGATAAAATGTGGAATGAGAAAAATAATATTCTTTTATTTTTTTTACATATTTTATAAATAAATTACAAAAATTCTAAATTTATTACATTATGAATATTTTCTTCGGTCATTTTCTCTGGCTATATATTGCAACCCTTTGTTTTGTTTGACAATGGCAGCTAAGCTGTAGTGGCTAATAAATGGACGTTACCACCAGTCACTAGGGGTGTTAAAAAAAAAAAATGAACGTTTCAATTAACTGGCAAAGCTGAACCGAATCGAATCGAATTTTCAGTTAACTGAATCGATAATTAATTAGCCGAACCAAATAAAATCAAAATATTTGGTTTGGCTTTGGTTTTTAATATTAAAAAACTGAAATGCTGTTACACATATATATTAATTTTTTTCATTCTAATAATGAGAAAAGATTTTACTAATACAACAATTAGTAATAAATAAAACTTAATAACATAATATTATATAATAAATAAAAACTTATTTATCTTATATATAATGATAATTATAAATTTCTTTTAAAAAAATATATTAAATTTAAATTTTTGACATTTGAATTAGAAATTTAAATTTTTTGTTATGAAATTTGGTTCACTAAAGAGTTAATCGAAACTGAACGGAAATCTTTAGTTAATTTAATTTCAATTAACCAAATTTTTGATTTGATAACAGATTTTAATAATCGTCCAGTTTCCAATCCTATTTCGGATTGTTTGTTTCCTATCCCCATACAAGATGACATTTAGCAGCGGCTAATTTTTGGATTGGGCTCAACGAATTGGGCTTTTATCAGTGATTATTTGGGCATGGCGTTGATCCTGTGAGCATAATACGTAGCCATGTAGGCAAGGGTATTTTCGTACTTATGATTTTGAATAAGTAACGGTAATATTATCAAGGGCCTTTTTATCTAATTTACCGAAGTACCCTTAATGGCCACCGACTTCCCCACTGTATAATGACCATCGCTTGCGACTTGCCCGATACTTTTCTTCGGGTTTCTCCGGCTGTTTGGAAGAAAAGAAAAAAAGAAGAAGAAAATGAGAGAATGAGAGAAAGAAGAAAAAGAAAGAGGGAGAAAAAAGAATTGGAAATCCTCTACAGGATTCCCTGTGGCCATCCTTTATATGAAGGCAATTTTTTTTGCTCTTTTTCTTTCTTTTGTTTGTTTTCAGCATTACTTATCAAGATCTCTTCTACATATTTTTAGCTCTTGATCACCGCTGCTCACTGATTACCGTTATATTTGTTCTCGGCTTTCAAGATCCTGGTAACTGCTCTTTGAAGTCGTCCCAATGTAGATTATTGGTTCGTCTTTACGAGGTAAAAGTATGGGGTTCTGAATTATTTAATTTTCCTGGTTCTTGAAAATCTTTATGATTTTATTTACTGAAAATTTGTGATTTTGAGTTTCGCAGGCAATTTCTACGTTTTATTTGATTTTTGATATCACGTGTGGGTAAAGTTCACTCTAAAAATTTGGTACATTTTTCTTGTTTATTTATTTATTTATTTATTTTTCCTGGTTTTTTATTGCTCTCTCAATTCTGGATGCAGAGAATTTATAATGCTCTCTTTGAGGTCGTCACAATGTAGATTTCAGTTCCTGTTTACGAGGCAAAGTATAGGATGAAATTTGCAGTTCTCGAAATCAGGAGGGTTTTGAATTATTAAAGTTTTCCAGGATCTTGAAATTCTTTATGATTTTCTTTACTGAAAATTTGTGATTTTGAGTTTCGCAGGCAATTTCTACCTTTTCTTTGATTTTTGGTATCACATGTCGGTAAACTTCACTCTATAAATTTTGATCTATTTTTCTTGTTTTTTTTTTCTTATTTTTCCTGGTTTTTGACTGCTCTCTCAATTCTGGATGCAGGGAACTCAATTTTTTTTTATATATCACGTTGTTTAGCTCTGTGTTGTCCCCATTCACAATTGGTATTCAATTTCTTCACCTTTTTTTTTTTTTCCAGTTGACTTAGATTGTTTAATGAATTGCAATTATTTTTATCCTTCTTGGGGTTTTTTTAAAGGAAAAACAACGAAGATTCTATCTGGGCAAGGCGTAAAAATTTCTGTGATGGCTTCTTCTCGAGGTTCGAAATTTTTTATGCTGGTGATTTCTAGGGCCACATATGGCATATGGGTGAGTCTTCCCATTTAGTTATTGCCCTTTCTTCTTCTTCTTCTTCTTCTTTTTTCCCCTCTTTTCCTTCTTTTGCTAAAGAAAGACAGAATCAGAACAAAAATAGTTGTGCCAATCACGTGGTTTTGCTCTGGTGAACAAGAAAAAGCATTCCCCCTGAATCATTGCTATGTATGAGTGCCGGCCATTTTAGTTATATTATTGTTTTCTTAGCAACTGTTACTCTGGTATATGAGTGGATTGGTGAGAGTTTTCAGCAAAATAAAGATCCGGTAATTTCTTTTTTGTTAACTCCTGCTTTGGTTTGCCCAATTGTACAAGATCTCTAGTAAATTATTCCGTGGTTTGCCTATGTCATTCACTTCTTTATCTCTTTCCGGTTTGTGCTTGGCTGTTCAACTGTTGTGTTGGTTATGCTTCAGTCTTGGATCTGATGGCTTTTTGAGTGCAGTTGGAATTTTATCAGAGTTAATTGTGAAAGAATTCATTCCCTTCCTGGTTCTGGCCATGCGTTAGCTATTTTCCTGTCTCTCAAGCTGGGATGTTTACTATGCCTGTGACTGGCTATTAGATTGGCTTGGTAATTTCAAGTTGGTCAAATAATGTCATTGCAGATAACTCTTTATTTGTAGTCCTCAGCTTTTCTTTTGGACTTTTGCCTGCATGTTGCTGCGCTCGTTGCACTAACTAATTTGACTGTTATAGATGATAATAACAGGGTGATAGACTGCTTCCAGTGCATTGAAGTGCCTCCATCTTCTGAAGGACCTAATGAGCGTATCTGTCTGAGCATAAGCTCTAATTTGAATTTTTTATTATTTAATGTCATGGGTTACTGAGTTGTGATTTTATTTGTCCTCTGCGAAAGCTTTTTCTTTAAAAAGAGACAGCCGAGGATTAGTTCATCATGGAATCTTCTTTTGTGCAATGCTTATCATTGGCTTTCATGATTGTGGTAATTGCTTTTAAGATTCTCATAATGCAAGTTCAATCAGTCGGTTACAGTTTGAAAGGTAAAATGGTGAGTTTTGAATTTTCATAATTTTCAAAGATTTGGATTTCATATATTTTTACATACTAAAAGCTTGATGGTTTTGAGTTTCGCAGGCCATTTTCTGCCTTTACTGTAATATCTGGTATCAGGTAGCGTGAGTCCACTCATTTATAGTTTATGTTTCCCTTCTGTTTCTTGTTCATCGGTTATTCTCTGAATTCTGAGTGCTCAAGACTTTCCTCATGTTTCTGTTATTCAATAAATCCCATTGTTTAATGCTGTTGTCAAGGATAACGTTTTCATTGGGTTCATTGGGTGCAGTAACGGAGGCGTGCAAAGGTTTCCCTGGGCTGGACGGAGATTGGCCCTCGATTTCCATTGGGTGCAGTGAAATATATGATACATGTGGAGATGGTGTTGATGGTAAAGTTCTGAATCGCCTTTGTTGTGCCCCATCTTTGAAGGTATTGAATTCTTGGCTTTGTGGCAGTTCAAGTGTCTTTTTATACTAGATTTTAATTCATTTTTTCTCCTTTTTTCCTTTTCTTCAATTGATGTTTTGGCATTCACCGCACAGTGATGGATTATTTGATTGAGGTTCTCTGGTGCCCATCTGTAAAGGTATTACACGTTTTTATCTTAGCCCCAGTGAGTGTTTCTCTTCCAAGATTCAAAGATAGTTTTTGGTAATCACTTGAAAACTTGAAATATCTATGGCATGGAGACGCAGTTTGACGCATGCAAACACAGTTCCAGCAAGTTCCCTCTGCACTGGAGTGTATGCAATTGTGGAAACACTCATACATATATGAATGCTTGTAATGATAAGGTTGAGAACCTGTTTGACTATATGTTATTCAATCTATTGCTGTTTCTCTGGCATCCAAGAGGAATATCTCTAATCTCTTCTGCGAGCTATCTGGATCTCCATGTAAAAGTCTCCAGTAGCGTGACTTCACTTGTGAGGTTAGGCCTACTGATCTGCTAATAAGAACTTGTCCTATGATGACCACACACGTGTTATTTTATGTTTTACAGTGCCCATTTTGACACAATGTGCCCAGAGACCTGTCTGCCCATACTTTTTTTCACAAACAGTCAGAAAAAAAGTAAGTTGGAAACTTTTAGGTTATTAAGACTTGAGAGTTATTATTATTTTTGTTTAATCTAGTCTGGCAAGTAAGATGATAAGCCTTTACAGCTATCCTTATTGTTATACTCAACTAAGCTCAGCAAATCCTTGGCCTGCAGTTAATTGTTCATTTTCTTTTTCCTTTTTATAGGTCAATGCGAATTTGACTGTAAATGGTATTGACTATTATGTCACTGAATCTTTTGGAGGAGGACTCTACATTCCTCAAAAGATGGGAAGTTTGGAACGGTGCACATGATGGGAATAAAATTTGTCAGTGCTAATGCCAAAATTTTCAAAGATGGTCGACTGTTTTATGTTTTTCCGTATATGCACGTCATTGGTCAAATTGGTCTTCTTTGTATTTCATTGATCTGCATGGTTGCTCGTTGCAGGTGTGGCCAGACAGTTTTTGCCGGTGGACTCTGTTTATGTTAAACAAATATCACCGTGTTGCTGCTTCTGCTATCATTTACCAATTTGATCCCTGCATGAATGGATCCTTGCCGTGTCCCAAGTGGGTGGAAAACCCTTATTCACAGCCTATCAGAATTTTTGTCATGAGTGCCCAACATTTCAGTTTCTGTTCTGTTTCTTTCATATTGTTACTCCTCATTTGTGAGTCTATATCTGATTTTGGAGCTCTCCAGTACCCTATCTGTCAAGGCATTACATGTTTTGCTCTTGTAAGTCCAGTGAACTTGTCTCTTTCAAGATTCAAAGTCTTTTTCCTATTCAAAGATCAGCCCTTTGTCTCTGGCACGGAGAATTAGTTAAACAAATTGCAAACAAAATTGTAACAAGTTCCCTCTGCCTGTGTGTGTAAGTAGATGTTGACACACTCCTACAGATGTGAACTCTTATAATATAGTTAAGAACCTTCTTGACTGTATTTTATTCAACACACTTTTAGAGATCTTTTTTATTTGAGCATCTGATCATCATGCATGCAATCTATTGCAGATTATGTCTTTTTTGGTTGTTCTCTTCTGTGAGCAATCTGGATCTTCGTGTCAAAGATTCTTTGCCTTCCACATGTGACAATAGACCTGCTGGCCAATGCCAATAAGAACTCGTCTTATGATGGCCTCACCCGTGTTG
Organism: Carallia brachiata; assembly: GCA_021464245.1. Taxonomy (NCBI): domain Eukaryota; kingdom Viridiplantae; phylum Streptophyta; class Magnoliopsida; order Malpighiales; family Rhizophoraceae; genus Carallia; species Carallia brachiata. The sequence goes on along the minus strand of JADCRB010000059.1, from coordinate 24,609 downwards.
CTTGATGTTTTAGAGTGCCTTTTTGTACACACTGTAGCCAGAGACTTGTCTGCATGATCTTCTTTTATTTTAATTTCTTTTTTTTTCTTTTTTTTTTTGTGCTAACAATGAGAGAAAGAGAGTGGGAACCTTTTATGTTACTTCGGCTTAAGAAATAGCTTTCCTCCAGTCTAGCGACCAAGATGATGTACCTGCACACCCATCCTTATTGTTTAAAAAACTCAACTAAGCTCAACAAATCCTCATCCTATTGGTTAATTGTTTCCCTATTTTTTCCCTTTTATAGGTCAATGCAAATTTGACTGTGGATGGTATTGTGCACACCCATCCTTATTGTTTAAAAAACTCAACTAAGCTCAACAAATCCTCATCCTATTGGTTAATTGTTTCCCTATTATTTCCCTTTTATAGGTCAATGCGAATTTGACTGTGGATGGTATTGTCCATTATTCCACTGACACTTTTGTAGAAGGACTATGCTATTCCTGAAAGATGTGAATTTTGGAATAGTGAACACAATGGTCATAAAATTTGTCAGTGCTGAAGCTGAATATTCCAAAGGTGGTCCACTCTCATGAATTTGTGCATATGAAGTTCCTGTAAATGCTGTTCTATATTTATTTACCTCTGTGTGGTCCAATTGGTATGTTCGTATTTTTCTTTGATCTGCATGGCTTCACGTAGTATTAGTGTTACAGGTGTGGCTAGGTAGTTTTTGCTGTGCGCTCCGCTTATGGTAAGCTTATGGTAAACAAGTAATTACCATGTTGATGCTTCGCTATCATCCATCATTTTGATTCTAGTATGAATGAATCTTTGTCGTGTCCCATGAGGGTGGACTATCCTCAATCTATAGCTAGTCTATCGTTCTGGTTTCTATTTTTGTTTCTTTAATAATGTTTACAATTCCCCCCCCCCCCCAAAAAAAAAAATGTGTGGATGTATGTGATTTTGGAGCAAAATGAAGCTCTGATAATTTCTTTTTCATTTCAACTGCTTTTTAGTCCATGTTATTCACCTTTTGATCGGTGGTTTCTTGGTTCTGCTTAGTATTTCAGGAGTTATGCCCTCACCATGCTTTCTGTCCTTGGAGTTTTTAGCTTTTTCAGTTCTAGCAATTTACACAAATTTTATTGGTGACTACCTTTCTTCTCTATCTCTCTCTCTCGATTTTCGGTGGGTAACTATGTCTTATTACATTTACTTGGAAGTTTTACTTCTGTTTAAACTATGATGCCTTTGTATACCCATTTATTTGTACTTTTTGGCTGTCTTATCAGACATTTTCGTGCAAGTTACTGTTTTGTCGCGCTAATTGCATTTGTCAAGCTGAGGATAAGAAGATTGAGTGCTATCTCCGCCATCAAAGTGTCTTTATCTTTTGAAGGATCTAATAGAGGTATTTGTCAAAGCATTTGCTCTGTTTTGGTCTCTGTCTAGTATTTATCAAGCAATTGCGTTCATAATTTTTCTAGGTTTTGTAAGCTCATTCCAACTTGGTCGATTATGAAGTGTACTAATCTCACAAAGATCACCTGGAATGCTTGCTATAATGGTAAATTTTGGCTCCCGTAGGGTATGTGATCATAATTAGTTGAAGATTAGTTATTTCTATGTGAAGAATGCTGACATTTCTCTTTATAAAAATATGTGCAATCATATTGAACTTTGCCTTCATTTGCAAAATCACTCTATTTTTCTCTTATTGTAGGAAATGTGTGTACCTATCTGTGGGTTGGTTGCATTTACTTTGGTAAACATGGTAAGTTCACATTTTATTACTTTCTTCATGAATATGTTTGCTATTCTTCATTTTTTACGTGATTTTTAGTTTCACGGGACATTTTCTTCGCATATTTACTCAGTGTGAGCAGTGATTTTACCTTTCCTGTGATTTGTAGGCAACATATGACAGATGGGTAAGTCTCTCTCTCCTTTCTCTTGAATACTGTGCAGCGTGTAAGCGCCTGCCATTTTGTTTCAGGTATTACCCTGAATATTGTGCAATGTATCATGCCATTTTGGTTCTACTTTTCCTCAGCAACTGTTACTGCTGTATGCATGGATTGCAGTGTGTTTGCAGCAAAATAAAGCTGTGATAATATCTTTTTCAATTCCTTTTTTGGTTTATGTCAATTACACGAGTTCTTAGGTAAAAAATTCCTTTGTTTGTCAATGTAGTTCACTTTTTGATCACTTCTTAGTTTGTGCTTGGTTGTCCAGGTGTTGTGTTGGTTATGCTTTCTGTCTGATGGCTTTTTCAGTGCAATTTAAATTAAATCTGAGTTAATTATAAAAGAAGTTATTCCCTTCCCGGTATTGGCTGTAAGTACTATGACTAGATATTTGCAGATATAATGCTCTCTCTCTCTCTCTTTTTCTCACTAATTTGACTTTTAGAGCTGACAATAACAGGGTGGGTGACTTCTTGCAATGCATCAAATTGCCTTCATCTTCTGAAGGACTTATTGAGCATTTCTGTTTAACCATCTGTTTTGGTTTGGGTTGTTTACTTATCATTGCCACGGGTACTAAGTTGCGATTTGATTTTATTTGTCCATCGTGAAAGCTTTTTCCTTAAAAAGAAATAGTGGAGACTTAATGCATGCTAGATTCTTGTTCTGCGCAATGTTTCTTATTGGCCTTCAGGATTGTCGAAATTGCTTTCAAGATTCTCATATTGTGAATTCAACGACTCAGGTACTATTTGAAAGCTAAAGTAGAGACTTTTGAATTGTCAGTCACTTACAAAGATTTGGAATAATTATATTTTTCCGTACTAAAAGATTGATGATTTTGAGTTTTGTTGGTCATTTTCCACCTTTGTCGTAATTTCTGGTATCACATAGTGTAAGTCCACTCATTTATATTTCTCTTCTTTTTCATTTTTTCCCTTTTATTGTTTTTATCATTTGTTATTCTTTCAGTTATGAGTGCCTATTTGGAAAGAAAATAGGCGAAGTGCCTTGATAAATGGCATAGAATAATTTTCCCTGCATTCAAATGATTGATTTTAAATGGGGTAAAACGGAAAGAAAGCAAGCAAACAAGACTTTCTACATGTTTCTGTTATTTAATAAATCATGTCGTTTTGCTTTGTTGTATTGGAAAAGGTTTCCATTGAGTGCAGTGCGATGTATACAACATACATGAAGAAGACAGTGATGAGAAAATTCTGAATTGCCTTGGTGGCGCCTCTTCTGTGAAGTTATATGAGTTCTTAGCTTTGTGGCAGTCCAATACTTTTCTCCAAATGGAGTTTAATTCACTTTCTTCAACCTTTTTTTTTTAACCTTCTCTTTATTTGAGGTTCTTGCATTCACTGCACAAATGATGGACCAATCCATTCAGGTTCTCCAGTACCCCATTGGTCAAGGAATTTACATGTTTTTGCTCTTGTGGGCCCAGCGAACTTGTCTCTGCCAATATTTTGAAGATTATGTTTTACTATAACCTAAAATGTTCACATCACAGAGAATTAGTTTGGCACATTGCGAACAGAATTCTAACAAGTTCCCTCTGCCTGTGTGTACGAAGGTATTGACATGCTCATACAGATATGTGAACTCTTATAATATAGTTTTGAACCTGCTTGACTGTATTTTATTCACTTAACTTTTAGGGTTCTTTTACTTGAGCATTTGATCATCATGCATGCAGTCTGTTGCAGATGATGTCTTGTTTGGTTGTTCTCTTCCCTGAGCTATCCAGATCTTCATGTCAAAGACTCATCAGTGTGCCTTCCACTTGCCTGGTTAGACCTGCTGGCCTATGCTTATAAGAACTTGTCATATGATGACCCCAACCGTGTTACTTTGTGTTTTAAAGTGCCTTTTTTTCAGACAATGTGGCCAGAGACGTGTCTACCTGATTTTTTTTTTTTTTCGCGAAAAAATGAAACAGAAAGTAAGTACGAAACTTTTATCTTACTAAGGCTTAAGAGAAACTTTCCTCTAGTATAGCAAGCAAGATGATGAATCTTTCTTATTCTATTTTTAATTGTTATCCCTTTCACGCCCCTTTTTATAGGTCAATGCTAATTTGACTGTGGATGGTATTGTCTATTATGCCACGGCCGCTTTTGTAGAAGGACTCTGCAATTCCTGAAAGATGTGAATTTTGAAACAGTGAACTTTGTTAGTGCTGGTGCCTTATATTCCAAAGATGGTCCACTCTCATGAATTTGTACTATGGACTGGGGTGAGTGTGTTTATCTTCAACCTGGCTTTAGTTCATCTACTAACGTTTGCTTCTTTTAGGAAATTTGCACTATTGTGAAGAAATATTTGTGTTATTACTTTCTTTCCTTCCTTTTTTATTAATTTTATTTTGTGTGCTTCAAACAGGCTCGCGCCCAACTCAAATGATGCAAGTAACGGTAATATTCTTTGATCCAATCCCAAACATGCATCCTTTTGACGCCATAAATAGTAAAGGAGTAATACTCCTACGATGCGGATTGCATTTATTATTATAAAATAAATCATAATTTTGTAACGTCTATATATAATTCAAATCCCTCTCCCCAAACCAAATCAGAAACTTTCAGTTTCCTCTCCAATTTTGCCAATTTCTGTCTTCCTCTCTCCGCCATTGCTCAAGCGCAGTCGTTTCGTTCTTCGGTTGTGCTAATACTCCATTCGCCCCGGGCTAGACATTCACAAAAACTTCCAAGATTTTTTTTTAAAGAAGGCCAAGATTTGCAGTCCTCTGCACCGACCCTGGCGATTCTTGAGCCCTGTAATTTATCTCGTTGCACTTTCTTCATTGGTAATCATTTTGATTTTGTTCAAGTCGTTTGCGTTCTTGTTTCCGTTTGATTTACGGCACTTTAACTCTCTTTTTTTCCCGCCTTCGAATGTTTATTTATCCTTTTTTTTTTTTTGGCCTTTTTGGGAGGCGGAAACGACACCTCCAAGACTCGAACCTAGCGGAGGAAACGAACAAGGACGGACAGGTTCTTGAAGATCCAGAGGGGGTCGCGGCAGGCTTTTGGCCGGCAGAAGATAGTGGCTAAGTCGCTGGGCATGAAGACACGGACCGGCAGAGTGGATCTTGGAATTCTGAGTTTCTGGATTTAGCCATGGTAACTAGTTTATGCGGAATACGCTGGTGAGGTGTTTAGTCCTTACTCCGTTAATTTTGTAATTTATATTTTCCTTATTGTTGTTCTTTATTTTCTTCTGTTTCCTTTTTTTTTTTTTTCTTTGAATTTCAGTTTCAAAAGAAAAGAGATGTAGGCTGATATGGTTTTGATTACAATAGTTTTCCCTCTTTTGAATGCTGACTTCCGTAGATGTCCTTCATATAAAGATAACCGACAAGTCATAAATGATTTACAGTTCATATAATTTGTAATCATTTTGATTTTGTTCAAGTTGTTTGCGTTCTTTTTTCTGTTTGATTTACGGTTCTTTATGTGTTTTTTTTTTCCCGCCTTGGGATCATTCTTCATCTATTTTTTCGCGTATTTGGGGGCCGGAAATGAGACCTCCAATACTCTAACCCTAATCCTAATTCCTAAGCTTAGTGGAGGAGACAACGAGGAAGGCACTGTGTCTCGAAGAGAGCCAGGTTTTGTAGGCAGGTTTTTCATCGGCAGAAGATGGTGTCGGTCAGGAAGATGCGGAATGCTCGGTCAGGTGTTTAGTCCTTAGTCCGTTAATTTTATAGTTTAGATCTTCCCTTATTGTTGATCTTTACTTCTTTTTTTTTTTTAATTTCAGTTTCAAAAGAAAAGAGAAGAAGGCTGATATGGTCATGATTACAATGGTTTTCCCTCTTTTGGTTGCTGACTTACATAGATGTACTTCATATAAAGATAACCGATAAGCCATAAATGCTGGCAGAAGGGGCGATATTAAAGATGTCCCATTTGACGTCCTGGTATATGCTTGTGTCAACAAACTTGGTTTTTTTTTTTTGTTTTTTGTTTCTTTTGTTTTTTGTCCAGCTTACGGCTTATTCTGCATTGAAACTGTGGATAAAAGAATTAATTAAAGGAGTTGTCAGGGCAGTGACCGAACATTTGGGACTTATATGATGTGAAGAGAGGACTTCCTTGCCTGGTAATTGGAGAAGTTTGACCCCTTCATTCATTGAATGAATTCATTAAAACTCCATTTTTCTTAATTATGTTATGCTGTTGGGATGATTGTTGTTTCATGTCTTAATCATGGAATGCTTGAATTTTCTGTCTCGTGCTAGCTTTTATGGTGATATCACGATATTCTTCTTGATGGTTATCCTGGAACCGGCAATTCTCAGCTGTTCCATTTCACATGCTCCTGCCAGCATAGACACGGGTGGAAGGGTAGCTCACCTGTTTGCTTGACAGCTTAATGTTGGCGGAGATCCCAAGACGGTGGAAACAGTAGGTAAATCTTTTGCTCCTTCTGTGTCGGAGACACATACCATATATCATAGGTGATTTTGATATCTATGCTATGTTCGGGAAAATGGGGCACTTGTTCCAAGTGAAAGACACATCTGTTATATCAATGTCTTAAAATTCAAGGACCATGTCATATGAGTTGTTCAAATTTTCCTTTCCTTAGAATTTGCAGCATTGCTCACTTTTTATTTCACATTATGAGTTCTGATTGACCATCAAATTCTGTTCTCCAGATGAGTTTTGGATGGAAACTGAAGCAGGCAGGTGTATTTGTTTGTCATATTTGTTCTCATCATCTTATATCATCGTTTAATAATTCAAGAGAATATGATCCCTAGACGTCTAGATGATCCTTAGGTGTGCTGAAACATTCAGCACACGCTAAATTAGCATGCCAGTGCTGCCTTTCTAGTAATAAATGAGTTCAATGCTGCCTATTTTTTGCACGTGATGGAACCACAAACTGTTTTCTATTGAAAATTCCGAGATTACTGTTTCCCTTAATATTGGTCTTCAGTGCTGATTGCTACAAACCCTATAGATTTACGGCATAATCTTAGGCTGTGCACATACTGTCAGCCTACCTTCTTGGTTGCAACGGAAAAAATGTGTACAAATTTCTTGTAGATTGGTGCTGCTTGAATGTGGTTTGACTACAACGCAAGAAAAAAAATAGTAAGTTGCTGCTAGTACTGCAATGACTCTGATCATGACGGTTTCTTATGTTCGACTTGGCATAATTGTTCCTTGACAAGGCTGACAAGCAGAAGGACAAGCAGAAGGGCACTTGCCAAGCACATTCTTTCATTTCACTTTGTTCATAAAAGTTTTTAACTTTCAGATTGCCGGACAGAAGTCGTATATCTTGCCAAATTAACTGGGTATTTGAGCTCTGCTTGTAGATATGTTCAGCCTTAGTTATGAGGATGAAGTTTCCAAAGAGTTGACTCAAAATTATTTAAAAACGAGAAGAGGAAATTCTCCTGGAGGTAGCAATAAAGGTGTAATGATGTTGTACTTCCTTCTAAAATTTTCTTATTCATGCACATGTTGGCTTAGTAAAATTGGTAGATTTGCTCAAAGTATTTCTGTTTCTGCAATTTTTACGAGTGGCTTATTGTCTCTAAAAGCATTAGAAAACCTTTTACGCGATCTTTTTTTTTGCTGTTATGTGACCCTCAACGTTGACTTCTTTACCTATCAATGCCATTTTATTGTACTTCATACGGTTTACAGCTAATAACTGCAACACCCAAGCAAATAGAAATTCTAACATGCCTCAGTGATGCCTCAGATTTGTTTCTTATGATGGGTTGGTATAGCTTTCTCTGTTTTTAATTACATCAGTGCAAATGGCATCATCATTACGTATCTGTAATTTGTAGCTTCTTTCATGCCTCACATTGTAGGTTGCGAAGCTTGACGTAGCAGAGGCATTCTGTTTTCTATATGTCGCAATGTGACAATCAGTAACAGATAAGTTAATCAGTGATTCCCTAAGTTTATGCCTTGTGGTTTTCCTTTCCTTCGCAAACCAGCAGGATCTGATGCCTTCTCCATTTTTTTTTTCAATAGGAACTATTGAAATGGAGGTCATTACTACTGGAGTTTTGGGAAGTGAAAGAATGAGAAGGGAGATTCTTGGTGCGGCCACTCCCAGTATGATGATGGGAAATTGAGGGAACCTAATGTGCTTGATGGAGGCATATGAGTAGAAGGTACATGCTAAATTGCTATCTTAATTTAGCAGAACTGAAGCTAAATTTGCTAATTTATTGTCCTGTAGGTAATGGATGAGCTCAACAGGCAGAGCTCGACCACTGGAGATAACCTTCATGATACAAGCATGTAAACCATATATCATTCACCCTTCCACTCAGTTTGTATAATGTTGGTGCTCATGTAATTCTCTCTCACTCTCTACCTTTCTCTTTGGACCCATCTCATCGAGACATTTTACTGTTTTTCTTGTTGCTGAGTTTTTGTGGTCGCACATGTCTGCATTTCTAATCATGTTTTATACATTATGAGATCCTGCCTTATTTTTGATCAAACTGTATTATGGAAGTGTAATTTACAATTTTATGATGAGGTTGTTTCCTCTTTTTTTTTTTTGTTTTTTTTTTTTAACTATTCGAAAGGAGAACCTAAAAGAAGAAAAACTCCCCTCTGACAGTGTCATTGTCTCAAACTCTACAAGCAATGCACGACGCCGAGTGTTTTAGCCTTCTTGATATTACGGAAGGAAAGTATCACTTTCATGTATGCATTTGAAGTCTTTTCTCTTGTTCTCTATGTCCTATTTTTGCTTCTCTCTCTCTTTTTGTTGGCCGCAGAGAGAGAAAAGGGGGGGGGGGGGGAGAGAGGATTGGTTGAGTTGTTAAGAAATCTCTCCTTCACATACCCCCAGATCTCCTTAGAGAGAATGGGGCTTCCAAAAAGATGGCACTGCAATAGCTGAAATTTATAAAGCAGTTGACCCACTAGAAGACAACAAGGTAAAGCCAATTGCTTATTCATGAAAGTCCTTGAAGTTATAACTTCCATAGCTTCATCTTTTCTTGATACTTTACATAAGGTTATGGGCCCAGGTGAGTGTATATATTTTCAATCTGGCTTAAGTTCATCTTCTGATGCTTGCTTCTTTTAGGGAATTTTGTAACATTGTGAAATGCCTTGGCGACAATAAGGAAGAGAAATCCATTGGATTTTACTTTTCCTTTTCACTTTTTAAGGCTCAATTGTTTTGATGTCAGAAAAATTTCAATGTTTTAGACTAGTTTTTTGCTTCTTAAAAAGTTTGAATTCAGTGAATCATTGATTTTTCTTTTCAACCATGGTTCTTATAGTGAGATTACCCGTTATAAGAATTAAGAAGCCATGCTTGTTTGCGTATGTGCAGATATGCACGTGGAAACATCTATTATCTGTTTGCTTGGGACTGGTGCCTAGCAAAAATCTGTGCATCGTCTTTTGAAAATACTGTTGCATGATTTCCATCCTAGTATTCTGTTTTTGTTCGTTTGGTATGCATCTTGTAATGAGGTAATGCCTCTTCTTTAGAGATCTATGAGTGAATCAATTGTCTTTGCTTATGCTTGAGATTATGTTGTTATTTAGGGCTTATGCTTGACTTCTCTGCCAAACTGTGTAGAGTCTTTATATGTTGGTGCTTGGACAACAAATGATACAGGTGCTCGATGCTGCAGATGACGAGCCTTAGGGGTCCTTACAGGGCAGAGATTGCACAAGCCACCAAGAAACTGTAAATTCGAAAATTTCCTGATTTATGTTCTTTTTACGATCGCTTTTGTTGGTAAGTTTTCTTATGCATTTCTGCTTTGTTGCTTTGTTCTGGCAACACGGAATGTCAGATGGTCGTAAAATGTTCTATGAACTTGATTGGTGAGACAAGCAAGAACTGGCAGCTTATCTACAAGGTACATTTCCACGTTCTTTACCTCTGAAAGCTAATAAATATGCAAAAAAAATGGACCAAGGTTTGTGGGCTTCATCACTTACCCAAAAGTAATTGTTGTGGGCTTCACGGTCTATTTTTGAATTTAAATTCAATTCCACCCAAGGAGCCAAGCCCAGATTTTAAGTTAAAGATATTGACTTTAATATATTGCCATATCCACTAATAGTTATAGTTTAACTAATATTACAGTTATCTTAACATAATGGGTTATGATTCAGTTGGATCGTTTTTCGAATTAAAAGTTTTGAGTTTGAATTTTAGTTAGAAACAATTAATCAAAAAATATATTACTTTTTCTAGCAAGTGTAGCCTATAGGAGGCTAAGAGTTCAAGTTCCATGTATAAACTATACCCCTCCTCAAAGACCCAAAAAAAAAAGAGAGAGAGAGAGAGAACAACGAAAAAACTGGAAGGAAGCTGCTTCCTTCCCTCCTTCCATTCGCATTAAAGTCTTAAACAAGCGTATCCCTTTGCAAATGCATCAGTGCATGCAATTATTTATTTCGGTACCTACCTATTTCGAAGGTCATGTTACGTCAAAATATATATATATATTTCGAAGGTCATGTCATCAGCATTTTTTTTCTTTCCACTTTAAGGGAACACTTCATTGTTAGTTTATTTAGCTAGACATGTAACCTTTTCTGGGGGTCCACTTATAAAACGGGCCGGTGGTGATGCGACTTATGCATCTATTTCTCATACTAATTAAGCGTTTACTTCTTCTAATGGTTACAAATTTTGTGCCATCCAATGCACTGATCATCTAATTTAACAACTGTGCATCCCATCACACAATATCAAATCATTTCTGTTTAAGTAAAAAGGGGGAAAAGAAAGCATTAACGCGTAACCCTTTTTACCATGATTGCTGCTTTCAGGAAACGCCATAAAATTTCTTAGTCTGTTATGTTAGTAATTAGTTTAAGTAAAGGGTGGAAACTCCTGGTAGCACATATTTTAACCAGAGTTACGTATGAAAACATCAAGTAGACTTAATATGGTATAATTTTTAAAGGATTCAGTTATCTTTTGACACGGTCTTTTCTGTTTTGTTCCAATTTGTAGCATAAATTCTTTGTGCTGTATTTGTGGTATGGGTCATTATATGTTTATTAGCTTGCAATATAGTCTAGAGTCGGAGAAACCGACCCTTTGTCCATTTCTTAGCCGTCCATTGACTAATATGCCACCATTTTCCAAATTTCAGGGCACAAACTTAACTGTTTGCAAGTCCAAAAGTATTCAAAAAAGTTGAGATTCCATAACGGGCAATGATGGCAATAAAATTTTTATGCTTTTTGATTCTTTCCAATCTCTTTTGCAGTAATATGAGAAGACCTTACTCGTTAAGAGTTTGAATTTGTGAACCAAACAGTTTGCACCCTTAGATTTTCTCAAAAAAAAAAAAAAAAAAGCCTTTAGATGAGAGTGAAAGAAATACAAAATAACAAGAAAAGCCAATGTCCCGAAGTGGACGCCTAAGGGTAGAATCATATTAGATCAATTTGGTACGACATGAATACTAATGACTAATCAGATCAAGTAGACCCATTTGTTTTGATGAGGCATTCTAATTTGACTTGCTTTTTTTTTTATTAGTATAACTTAAAATATATAAAAAATATATTTATGTGGTTTAAAATTATTAATAAGTTATACTTAAAAAAAAAAAAGTAATAAAATTTCTGAGTATCTTTGTTTATATTTCATAATCACCAATCTATGATTGAACGGTAATTTTCAATTTCCAAGGCAGACAACAGTGAAATTGAAATTTATGGCAAAAAACAAAATGGTCAAAAATTATAAGTACTGCTTGTGTTCAGTTGGCTGACGGTATAGCAACTAACCGGTTCGCCGAATATTAACGGTCACATGGTACTTCACCAAACTCCTTCACCAAACTCCGTATTCTACTCTTTTTGGGCCCAAAAGCCTCTATTCCAGCCACCTAAAAGTAACCATATGGGTTCGAGCAGTCACATCCCAGATTGCGCCCGTGTACAAAGATCTGTGAAGACAAAATGGACATCTGAGATTACACCAATGGTGGACTTTGGTGACAGAATATGCCCCACAGTTTAACGGGTCACCTGCTAGTCAACTGCTTTTAGTTGTTAGAAAATTACTGTTTTTTTTTCCTTATGAACGTTCTGCCGACTTTTCTTGTTAAAAACAAGAGAAAGAGGGAGAAAAAATAGAGGTAATATTTTAATTATTATAGAGTATTGTGATTCTGTATTTAAAAAATACAAAGCGATCATCTTATTATAACATTATTTACTTTAGCCCGTGAGTGAATTTAAAGTTTAACTCAAAAAACAGATAAAAAGAATGTAAGCGAACTGGTCAAATTAATCATGGCAATTACAGTGTGTAGATAAGTTTGGCAAAGATGGCCACTACGTGGGTAATCCTCTTCTGGTGAAGGCAACTACAGGCCCTAAGGCGTAAAAGGAGATCAACTCTTTTATTCCCTTTTTCCCCTCTTTTGATCAGAACAAAACAATTGTCTCTGTCTGTTTCGTTTTCTTCTTCATCTTATCCTTTTTGGCTTTTAGCAGAGATTTTACGCGTGGATCAAGTTTTAACCATGGGTTCCTCTTCTGATGAAGGCAACTACAGGCCCTAAGGTGTAAAGAGAGATTATTTCTTTTATTCTCTTCTCCCCCCTTTTGATAGGAACAAAACAATTGCCCTTTCTATTACATTTTCTTGTTCATTTTATCCTTTTGGCTTTTAGCAGAGATTTTACGTGTGGATTAAGTTTTAACTATGGCCAACTCACATCCAACTATTGGCTATATAATTAGAAAAATCAAAAAGTCTGGTGAAGAGCCCACACAATCACTTTACAAGCTCTTCTATAAATGTTATCACAACTACCAACTGTCTTGCTTAAAAAAAAAAAATTGCAACTAACATGCTCAATGGCTCCACACATGAAGAGCTTTAATAAAATAAAGATTGCCCATGCTTCCTAGGCCGATCTCATTTGAACTTGACTAAAAAATTATATATATAGTACAAAGCCTTTTTTTATTATTATTTACGATTTGATTTTTTTTAATATGGCAAAGAGTTTTGGTAAATCAACATTTATATTTTAAACTAAAATTTGAGTAGACTTAACGTTACTCTAAAATTTTAAGAACTTTTTGTGAAATTTCGTAAAAAAAATTATATAATATTTATCTTTATTATATATAAGTGTAAGACTTTTATGTCAAAAAATCACCATCAGGTCCAAAATAATTCAATTCGAGATAATGTCAGATCCCTTATAAGGGCAACTCTTCTAATGTCATTTTTTTTGTATATATATATATGTGTGTGTGTATACACGTGCACATATTTACTAAAAAAATTATACAATAAAATAACCTCTATATCACAACGGAAACGACCAAAGCAATAACATGAAAAGGGATCAAAAAATGAAGAAGTTTCGGCCGACTTCCTAGTTAATTAGACTTGGCTTGAATTGATTGCACCTTGTAAAAGGCAAGAACAAATGAAAAATGCCTCCCGCCTCTTCCAAGAAAAATCAAAAAGCACAAAGCTAAAAGGAATATCAAAAAGTCAAAAAGGCTACAAGATTTTTTTACAGTAATTATTATTTAAAAAATTAATTCAAAATTCAAATTCATACAAATTTTAAGTTTAGATTTAAATGACAGTTCTTCATTTTTATACATTTTTTTAAGTAGGTATAAATTAAGTGAGATAAAAATAATATAAGTCATTGATTAATAAAATTTAATAAAATAAATAAATAAATTATTAAATATATTTAAATAAATTGTACATTTATTCGTATTTTTTAATGACACTATTAGGTGGCTATAGCTTTAAAAAACTTTTATAACTGTCATATATAATATGATAGAAGAAATTATATGACGTGTTAAATAAAATTATACGACATGCAAATAACTATTACAAAAATTGTTAGTTTTTAATGAATAGTTACACATCGTATAATTATTTGTATTATGTCGTATAATTTTTTTTTAATTTTTATATCATGTTGCATAATTTTTTTTTGTTATATCATATATAATAATTAATAAAAATTAGTTAAGAAAACAGATATTTAACTTTTTTTTTTCTTTTTTTTGTTTAATGTAACCTAGTGGTGAAAACAATAGGAACCTAATCTTGCTCACATAGCATGTCTCATTGTCCTTTTCTCGTTGTCATGGGAGAAAACGAAAGCCTTTGACTGAAAACGAAATTGCATGAAACGATCCACGTGCCTTAACCCCCATCTCTCTTTCTCGGGCCGTTCGTTGGGTTTTCAATTTCCTTAATAAGAAAATCGATAAATAATAAATAATAAATAATAAATATATAAATAAACAAATATAAATAAATAAACTAAAAAAAAAAAAAGATAATCCCCGAAAACAGACAAAAACAGAACAATTTCCAAACACCTAGAACAAGAGACCAGACCGGAGACAGAAGAAGAGCACTAATAAAATTCCGTCGAGAAACTTAAAAAGAAAACGGAAAGAGAAAAAGGAAAAACTCAAACCTCGTAACATCCAAAACAAAACACAAACCGAGACAGAGAGAGCGAGAGAGAGAGAGAGAGAGAGAGATTCACCGAAAGCCCAGAATCGAAGCCAAGAAGTCTCTTGTTGGACGGACTGTGCAACCGACTGCGCCTGTCTTCGCAATCTCTTCTTCTCGCTTTGTTTCTCGCGACCCGAAATCAAATCTGGTACTTGAAATCTTTCTCTTTGGTCCTCTCTTACAGAACTCAATGACTTTCGCGTCTTGTTGTCTTTGCCTTGGGAAATAGGGCTTATCTCAGCTTACTTGTGTAAACTAATGAGAATGTATGGAACAGAACGCCTAGGTTGTTTGTCTCTGTGAATTTTGTTCGAGTGTCCTGGTTGGTATTGTCTATGGCGTTTGATCAGAACTCAGTGCCGAACGATCTTAGGCCGCTAAACGTAGCGAGAAGTACGGTGTTGCCTGAAGAGCCACAACGCATTGCTGCTGCGGCTGCGACAACTAATAGTACTGTGGCTGCTCCTATGACGACTATGACGGCTGCCAGAAGTCCTGAATTTTTTGCCAGCCCAGATGGGTCCGTACCCCTTTTTTACCCTGCAGCGGGGGTCTCGGGTTCGGGTTATGTAGCTGTGGGGTATGGGAATCCTGCCCCCACGGTTGCTCCGTGGGGCTCTGCCTGGCCTGTGCCTGTTGGGAATGTAAATATGGGTGTGAATTCCCCGGCTTTGGGGTTTGGTTATAGTCCAGTTTTGGGGAATAGGGTGGTTGGCAATGCCATAGATCAATCAAGCGGTGATATGGCTGTTGGGCTCGGTTCTACATCCAATTTGGGTAACCTGGTTGATGTCAATGAGATCAACGAGTTGACAAGTGGGGGATTTAATTGTAATCCCAATTTGGGAAATCGTGGTAGTGGCAGTGCCAGTGGGGCTGATCGTGGGAATCAAGAAGGTCGGGATGATTCTGTCTCAGGGCAGAAAGTTAAATTCTTGTGTAGTTTTGGAGGGAAGATTCTTCCTAGACCAAGTGATGCTGCATTGAGACATGTTGGAGGACAGACCAGAATTATAAGTGTAAGGAGAGATGTAAGGTTTAATGAGTTATCACAGAAGATGATGGATATGTGTGGGCAACCGGTGACTATTAAATACCAACTTCCTGATGAGGATCTTGATGCATTGATTACAGTTTCATGTCCTGATGATCTCGATAATATGATGGTTGAGTATGAAAAGTTGGTTGAGAGGTCTTCAGATGGGTCAGCTAAGCTAAGGGTATTTTTGTTTTCAGCTACAGAGCTTGATGCTTCTGGCATGTTGCAATTTGGTGATGCACATGAAAGCGGGCAGAGGTATGTTGATGCAGTAAATGGGATTTTGGATAGTACTGGTGCTGGTGGTAGCGGCGGTATCACTAGGAAGGAGAGTATGGCAAGTGTAACTTCGACCCAGAATTCTGATTTTAGTGGGACTGAGGGTTTTGATAGTTCGGGCCATGGTCAAGGAGATTTCAATGGCCCATCGTCGTCCAACATTTTCTCCCCCAAAGGGAATTCGGCTGCTTCTCATGACAGTGATGGAAAGGTTCCGTTGGTGGATCCTAACCCTCCAGCTTATGCAGAAGCTTCTGCAGTTTCCTTGGGCATTCCAATGGTTAAGCCTGACTCTTCCCAAAATTTATCCGCTCAGACTGAGGTTGAATTGGAGAGGTCTGTACCCGTTTCTTTACCACAACAGCAATTGGGCTATGATTTCCAGCAAGCTGGAATGGGTGTTTCAGCTCCTGTTCCGCAGTTTCAGGCTTATATGGGTCCTCGTGCAGAAATTACTAATCTTACTGATTATGTACATCTGCACCCCCAACTGGGATTTCCAAATAATCAATTGTTGGGTACAGCAGGGTCTGTGTTTGCCCAGCAGCAGATTCATGATGGTAACAGTGGTGTTAGTCCACATCACTTTGTACCTGCAGCCCACATGAGCATAACACCTCCATCTTCTCAGGTTTCTGTAAGGCCAACTTTGGTTCAACCATTGATGCAACCACAACCTCGGGTGGAGCATTATGCTGATGAAAGTAAAGTTGGAGCCAAAATAGTTCAGCTTCCTTTGGACCCAAGCTACAATGTCTATCAGGCTCGAACTCCACCTGTGGCTCCTGGAGGAGGTTATGGGTGGCATCAAGTTCCTCGACCGGATCATGTTGTGTTGTCTGATGGATCTGTGGCACATCAGCAGGTAATTTTCCCTGAGAAACTTCACAGAACAGAGGACTGTTATATGTGCCAAAAAGCATTGCCTCATGCACATTCGGATCCTTTGGTACAGGACCAAAGAGAAAGTGCTGTAAACCCTTTATTTGATTCAAACTCGATTCATCAGAGCCTTCAAGCTGAAGGCACCCTGACAGCTTGGCCTGCGAATAGGCTGATGGAAAGTGGGGCCTTGGGGGAGGGCGTTATTGAACAAAGTGCCGGGTCTCACACTGTAGCTGTTAGTCATGCAGATCATCAAATTCAAGTGCCACAATCTGATGCAAATGCATTCTCTAAGAATCTTGATGCCCTTCAAGAAAATGAAACAATTGCAATACGGAAAATGGACATTTCTGATCAACCCAAAATTTCAGTTCCACATGCAGTGTCAGAATTGCCAGCTGATGACATACTCCCTATGGTGTGTTTGTTGGTGGGGTTCCTCATGTTCACCAGGAAGGTTCTATGCAGCAGCACTCAACGCCAATCCAATACCAGTATAAACAGGAGGCAGTAACGAACAAAACTGTTAACAGCGAAGTTCCTAATGTTTTTGGCCTACCTCCTCAGGCTTCTGAGCACCTGGTTCATGAATCCCCTAAAGGTAAACTTACTCCAATTGGTTCTAAAGAAGATATTGTAAACTCTTGCATGTTACGTGAGCAGCTGAAACCTTTTGATGGAATGTTGGAAACTCTCCGGATCAGCCCCTCGGAAAGGAATGTTCACACTGAGCAGTTACAGTCAACTGCTGGTAAATTTAGAAAGGAAGAAATCTCAGATCATGTAACCCAGCAGATGGCAGGGAGGGATGTGCTCTTAGATAATACCTTCAACAAGACTCAGCTTGTTGTGGACTCAAATCATGTTAAGCAGAGAGAGTTTGTGCCTGCATCAGCAGAAGTTTCTTATAGTTCTCGACCAATGGTATCATCCGACGTAACTCAATCATCTAGTATGTGTAATCCTGGACCATATCTGCAATCAAAGATTGGAAATCAACTATTTGATTCTACAAGCCCAACATTCTCTGGTGTTGAGTCAGCTTATGTTGATAGAATCCCATCTCTCGGATTTAAAAATGATGCCCCAAGTTTACAGCCAAAAGTTGTCCCTAACGAGGTCGAATCTGCATCAAGTGCTAACAGAACATCCACCTTATCACCATTGAATGACGTTGGAGATTTTCAGGATTCTTCACACTCACTTTTCAGCAACCACGATCCTTGGAATTTGAGGCATGATACTAACTTTCCTCCTCCAAGACCTAGCAAAATTTTAACCAAAAAAGAAGCCTTTGCTAGAGAGCATCTTGGCACAAACCATTTGGGTGATCCAGTGGACTTTATTACAAATATAACAGAGGATGGATTTCCCCAGTCAGTTAACAATCCGAACCGAGATTCCAGATCAGAAAATGCCCAATCTTCTAAAGGTCTGGAATTGTTGTTTAATTAGTTCAATAATATGCCAGCTTGCTTTTTATGGTTAGATAGGTTTAGATTAGTCTCTAATTTTATGAGATTTGTTAGTTTATGCTTTTGCTTTTCTCTTAAATGCTCAGCAGAGGAACTAATCAAACAAGAGCTTCAGGCCGTAGCTGAAGGTGTAGCTACCTCCGTATTTCAGTCAGCTTCTCCTAGTTATGAATCTTCCATTCATGAAAGCAATGAATCTACTTATGAAGCAGATCCTGGCAAAGAAGTTTCAAACAAAGAAGTAGAATTGCAGCACAAAGCTAAATTTGAGGTGCTAATACTCTTTGCTTTATTATTGTTGCATATGTGCATTTTTGTATTTGTTATTTGCTTCTCCTTCCTCAGTTGTGTCTGTTATGTAGTTGTTAATTTTCCCCCCTTTTGTTCTATTTTCTTATTTCAGGAATTGAAGAAGAAACTGCCAGAAAAGGTTAATTTTGGGTTTCCAGTATCTGAAGGAATTGGTCGCTTGCAGGTTAAAAGATTTGGCTCCTCAATTATATTTGTTTTTAAAAATTCCCTTTTCGTTGTTGTGGGCTTCCAGTTTTCTTTAAAGCTTCTACTTTATGGATATTGTTTTTTTGTTGTTAACAGATCATAAAGAATAGTGACTTGGAAGAATTGCGAGAATTGGGTTCTGGCACCTTTGGCACCGTATATCACGGGAAGTGGAGGGGCACTGATGTTGCCATAAAACGAATCAACGATAGGTGTTTTGCAGGGAAATCTTCTGAACAAGAGCGCATGGTGTGTGTTTTGTTTTCTTTTTGAGCTTTTGTCTTTGCTTTTTTGAATTGCAAGCAAATAATAGGCCCCAAATTTGTCATTTTTTTTTCTTTTTATTTTTTCCCTCACATTGACTTGCATCCCTTTCGCTTTGTTGATAATGCACATCAGATAGATGATTTCTGGAATGAGGCAATTAATCTTGCTGACTTGCACCACCCAAATGTGGTTGCTTTTTATGGTGTCGTGCTTGATGGCCCTGGAGGTTCCGTGGCAACAGTTACAGAATACATGGTTAATGGTTCTTTGAGGAATGCTTTACAGAAAAATGAAAGGTGTTGTCTTCTTTTGCCATGTTTTATGTTTTCCTTCTGTGCTGTTTCTCTTTCTCCATATTTCTCTTTGAAGCGCGCTTGAAGCAATTAAGAACTTAGTTAAATAACTTGTTATCATCAGGAATCTTGACAAGCGCAAGCGTCTTTTGATTGCTATGGACGTGGCCTTTGGAATGGAGTACTTGCATGGAAAGAATATAGTGCATTTTGATTTGAAGAGCGATAATCTACTTGTGAATCTTCGGGATCCTCACCGTCCAATATGCAAGGTCAGTGACTAGCCTCTAGGGAGTGCAGTTAATTTGGCTGACAAATCTTGGTTACCATCTGAATCTTTTATTAACAGACTCCATGCAGTGCATATCCCCTACAAACACTTTTTCTAGCAATTGGAGTAAATTAATTAAATTTTCTATGTCCAAAAAAATATTGTGATTTATTGTTCTCTGGATGAAAACAAGAAAGGGGACATGTCATTAATTTATTGTTATCTTGCTGATATATGATATCATTGTATTTAACATGCTTTTTAATTTCAGAAACCTCTGCTTTCTTTTGGGTGGCCTTTGCTGTTGGCCATAATGTTTCGTATGTGAATTGCTCGTAAATTTTGCAGTCCTATTTCCAGGGTGATAGGAATCTCGAAAAAAGTTCTTTATTAGAAATTGAAGGTCTTAGGTCCAATTGACACCTGGTCTGTTGTTCATTCAATGCAAGATGCTATATTGGGTTTTCTGTGGCTTGCAACTGCAGTGCAAATTTATCCTAATAACTCTGTTTTCTTTCTCCAATTTTCCCACCAGGTTGGTGATTTGGGCCTGTCCAAGGTTAAATGTCAGACACTTATCTCAGGGGGTGTGCGGGGAACACTTCCATGGATGGCACCAGAGCTTCTTAATGGTAGCAGTAGCCTTGTCTCTGAGAAGGTTTGTGCTTCCAATTAGTTCTTATTATTGGTCCATGCCAAATAGCTTATCTTGGCGAACTCCTGTAACTTAATTAGTTTGAACACTTTCACCCCTTGATGTAGGTTGATGTATTCTCATTCGGCATAGTGCTGTGGGAACTTTTAACTGGGGAAGAACCTTATGCAGATTTGCACTACGGCGCTATTATAGGTAACTTCTTGAATTGCACTAACATCATCATATATATGGCAGAGTAGATAAATAATATGGTCTCTGGACTCTGTCATCGATCATTGCTCACAAAAATTTTGTGCAGGAGGCATTGTGAGCAACACATTGCGGCCGCAAGTGCCGGAATCCTGTGATCCAGACTGGAAATCCTTGATGGAGAGATGTTGGTCACCGGAGCCCTCGGAGAGGCCAAGCTTCACTGATATTGTAAGTGAATTGCGTGCAATGTCAGCAAAGATTCCTCCCAAGGGACAAAATCAAGCACAATAAATCCCTTTAAAGTTTATAAGGTTTGGAAATGACGTTAGGCATGGTGATTCGGTTCAGTGCCTCGCTTTTTTGCACGTGGGATGGAGAAATATTACACTTAAGGGATATGTAAAGATGCTTGTTATATATTGCCTGAACATGTCACAGGGAAGCCTTTGCTTTTTTTTTTCAATTAATTTTTTTGGCCTAATTTTTCACTTAATTTTGTTCATTCTTCTTACTTAAGAATTATAGGATTTTATCTAAAAGACCCATGATTCCCCCTCCCAGATAAACCCACCCCCCTCCCTCCTCCCCTCCCAAAAAAAAAAAAAAAGATGTATGCCTAGTCTACTGTTTAATATTTTCACACTTATAAAATTTTACTAATTAAGCTGTCGTGGTGGTTTTTTTTTTATATATATTTTTTTTTAAACATGGGGCGTAATTTTGGAATTAGCAATTACTCTCAGCGCTCAGCAGTAGCACTCTAGGCGTTAAGAACGAACGCTGGACTATCAATTGTCAACACTTTTCGGTATTGTAATACGGTAACATTGCATGGCTCATGCTTTACAGGAGGCATATAAGTATGGAAAAAACTACATTTCCGGAAGAAAAAGTGTCTGAATTGTTGTCCGAATGCAACTAGGTGGATTTAATGTGCAACCGACCGAATTGCATGTGCAACCAATTATAAGAAGAAAATTGCTCTTATATTTAGTTGCACATGCAATTCGATCGGTTGCACATTAAATCTGACTGATTGCATTCGGGCAGCAATTCAGACACATTTTCTTCTGGAAACGTAACAGTGCTCTATAAGTATATAGTCTAAATATTTAATAATATATTTATTTTTTTAAAATAAAAACTTAATTATCAAATGATTAATATTATTGTGTGTTCGCTACTATTATAAATTTTAATGAAAATGAGAAACTATATTTTTCTCTTTACTTAATTGATTTTTTCAATGTCCCGAGTAACCAAAAATCATAAAAGTGAAGTAAAAATCAAAATATTGCTCTTCAAGGAAAATGATAGAACATCGAATAAAATGGCCCTTCCTGCCGCTCTTTCTTTTCTTGTTTTCATCTTTAGGTGCGCATCTGGAAACATTATAATTATCATCCCAACAATGTATGCCACTACAATTGCCCATTCACAGTAGAGAGAATACAACGGGGAACTCTTTCAAATGCAAGTCCTCCAAAATTTCTCTCTTTAAATTCCCCATTTTGAGGCCTTCTCGTTCTTGTCTCCACTCCATCATTTTCCCCGTATTTGAATCCTTTGTCCTTGTAATCGCATTTTAATCCAGCTCTCTCTCTCTCTCTCTCTCTCATGGCTATGACTCAAACAAGAAATCGTGACCTTAGTGAACCCCTCGGTTCGCACTCCATTGTGTCGTGTGCAGCGTGTTATAATAGAGATGATCATCTATTGTAGCCACGGAGAACGGAGAACGTTTCTATGCAATGGGTGATTGTTTCGGTCTCTTTGTCAGACAGGTTCTTCAAAACGACAGTAACGAACAGAAATATTTCCTGAACCAGAAGGGAGAAGACAGAGAAATATGGCTTGTCAATAAACTGAAGGAAGTTTCAGAGATGATGGGAGGGCCAAATTGGAGGAGCTTTATTAGGAAGTTGAGCAAGAAACGGAGAAGCTATAAGTTTCGATACGATCCAGAAAGCTACGCCCTTAACTTTGACTGCGGCTTTGATGGGGAAGAAGATGGTTTGATGTGTGGTTTCGCTTCAAGATTTGCTTCTCCAACTCCAGATTACAGAGGTCCATTGTAGTTCTTGAAATGAGACTTTGGTCGGGTTTGGCAGCTGGTCCCTTTTCCACTTATTTTTCCTTTTTTTTTTTTTTTTTTTCCTTCAAGCCCTTTAGCCTTGGAGACAGCTGGAATAAGTTTGTGGAACAGATACTGTACAGTCATACTCAATATAAAAATACAATCAATTAAGTATGATTATATTAAAAAAAATGTAGAGCAATAATTATAAAACTTCAATTTAAAATTAAATAAATGTCATTGTAATATTAAAAGTGTAAATTTTATATAGTATATACTGAAAAAATTTATGAAAGAAGTCAATGTAATTAAACTAAATTGATAATCTATTGTACTTTGTTGTTACATGTAACAGAATAGTGCAGCGAATTTGTGTGGGCTGCAAACTTTTTCTTAAGTTTATTATTAGGCTATTAATTATTGAAAAGTTCAAATATGCATCAATAACCGAAAAAAAATGTTTAAATAAGGCTATACCTTTAAGAAAAATGCATGAATGAGTGATGAATTGATAATTGATATAACAAAATTTATTTATCTTAATCAATATTTTATGTTTAAGTGACAAAAATTACTCAAATGTAGGCTATTAACGTTTCTGCGTCAATCTTCTTTGCTTGAATAATTTTTATCTCATAAGAGTTAAAATTCTCTTCAATTTTTGTTACATAGACAGTTAAATGTTGTCTGAATATGAGTGATCTTTGCCACATGAGTTGATTAGAATAAATGAATGCTACATAAATTATCAACTTATGATCTAACGGCGATGTAATATTATTGACTCATTCATATAATTTTTTTTTTTAACTAGTGATCTTATTTTGACAATTTGTTTTGTTACTAATAAAAGTCCGTTTATTTGTTAGAAAATATTTTATTTTTGTAAAATATTTACAAGAAAAAATATTCGCAGTGAAAATAATAATTTTCCCTTATCAGTCACTTAAAACATACTTTGTATTTTTTCCAAAAAATAACTTCAATTCAGAAAAAACGTAAGTTGTTTTTCTTAAAAATTCTAAAATTTTTCATTGTAAAATATTTTATATATAACAAACGCTAAACAATAAGAAAATTTTTTTCCATAAGATATTTTACTGCAAATAAATACACCTTAATTCCAGTTTAGAGTTTCTAATTATTACAGACTCAATAATAAACTTACCCAAATATTTTCTACATCATATTTTTATCTAGCACTTTTTTTTTTCCTTAAGAGACGAGAAATGTAAATTGGGCCGTGCTGCCCGCAACGTTGCAGGCCGACGACTGTCAACAATAACGGGCCGGGTCTATAATAGGACCATATTATATTTACTCGTTCTAACTTTTTTTTTTTTCCTGTATTATGCTTGGGGTGGTTTTGTTATTCTCCATGATCAATTTCTGTCAGTTGCTCAAATCTATCTTTGTCAAAGGCGAATAGCCGAATAAGACTGTGGGATTGAAGGTTTCAAGTGTAAACTCATTTGCTATATTGCACAAAATATATTAAATGAAAGGAGACAAGGTTAAAATTATAAATATACACATCTCAATAGTAAATTTTAGTGGTCAGGTTCAGAAAAATTTGTTAAGAAGGCAAACATTATATGTACAGATAAAATAATAAAAATTAATATATATAATAAAAAAATAAATTAATTATTCGAAATAATAAACATCATAATTATATCATATGAATTTTAATATTTTAGATTCTTTTAATTTTTAATACAATCAAATAAATTTTTTTATATAAGTAATCATTTAAATATTTAGCTATTTATCTCTTATGTAATTACGTATTATATTCTTTATGATGCTAATTATAAAAAAATATTTTATTACAACCGTTATAACTAACAAAATTGAAGTCAACTTCTAAACAAATACAAGTTTGATATATAATATATTTTTAAATACTTTTTCTTTTTAATAACAATCTTTTTTTAGAGAGCTTTTTAATAACAATCATTACTAATAATTTGTTTCATTAAAAAGATACAATATTTTTAAAAAAAGAGTGATAATATGAATATAAAAAAAATTATTTAAACAACTTTTAAAATAGATGACAATAATTTTAGTAAATACATTGTAAATGGATTGCCAAGGAAATTTTTAAAAAAAAAAGCAAAGTAGAAAAAAAAAAAAAAGAAGAAAAAGGAACTGATTTGAAAAGGAAAATAAAGAAAGCAAAAAAGCCAAAAGAAGGAATTCTTTGGGATAAA